>JAUPFT010000006.1:5435000-5940000 GCA_036936625.1 Parnassius smintheus behrii
ACGCTGCTGCCCATCGCCTGGTTTGTATCACTCTATCGCCTCTTACGACAACCACGGGACGATATGCGTAGTGGATATTGTTATGCTGCCACTACACGGTTAGCAACAAATTATAAAATTTATATTTTATTATTTGTTTCATTTCCTGAAATTTCATATAGTTTAGTTTATTAGTTTAGCAGTTTCAGATAGTTTCATTCCCCATCCTCAAACTAATCTATAAATTTAAAAATGTAAATTTCACAATCCAGATCCGTAGCACTCACTTGTAAGCTTAGACCAAAGCCATACAAAAATATTTATTCCGCGCGGGATTCGAAGCCGCGGGAAACCAAGCCATTGCGACACGGAATCGTCCTCAGATCATATAAACAACAGTTGTTTATATGATCTGAGGAATCGTCAAAGAGCCGTTTCTTTTACTTGAAAATCAAATACCCAAATGGCTGAAAGCGTTGTAGTCAAGTTGCTCGTTTTTTTGCACAGGTAATTTTTAATTTCCTTTCTGAAATAACAAAATTCAGTAACCTTTGGTTCAAAAGAAACATATTCAGCTATGTGTCGCTATATCGTGCTTTGTATTTTTTTTAAAGCTAAAATAATATTTTGTAAAAAATATTTTTAATAAATTAACGTCTCATATCTCCAATAGCAGCAGCCAACTTGAGCTGTCTACGCTTTATAATTTATGGCGTCAGCCCCACTTTAGCCTTAGGCAGCTTTCAAATTTAATTGAGCCTGTTAGATATACGAGTCAGATGCGCTAACAAATTGTTTCGAGTCAAGTTGTTTAGAAATAAAAGATGGATTCTTAAGTTATATAAATTTTTCAAAAGGCCATTTGTTATCAATTATATTACTACTCAACCTACGAGAATCAATTGGCGTCATTAATATACATTTAATAATTGATATTACTTAAGATAATGATGTCATCGTGTGGTGACGGTGTAAGAAAACCCAATACTACCCAACTCGCAGCGATGGAACACAACGAGGTGCGTCGACAGATTTAGGTGGTTCAGGATCGTGCTTTGTGGTGTTCCTTGGAGGGGCCTATGTTCAGGAGTGGACTTATAAAGAGCTGTAACGATGATGATGATGATGATATAAAACAGCATTTATCTCCCTCTTTAAAATATTTTCGAATAATTCTTAAATATTATTTTCCTCTACGATTTTATCACAAAAATATATTCATTAAAATTGTCGAGGGAATACTTTGTCAAGTTTATTACGGCCGTTGTCACAACCCATTATAATCCTGTGTAAGCGACCAATTAATTATTACCAGCTATTTTCTTCTGCCAGGTGATAATTGGGGCCTTCGAGCTACAAACGTGATTATTAATGACAATAAACCTGATGGAATAATTTTAAATTAATTGAGATATCAGATTATGTGAAATGAAAATTACTTAAAAGGTATGTTTATGCACAATATGTCATTTACATTGCTTTTAAAATTGCTTACGACACTTGTTCTTTCTTTTTAATTAAAAAAATATTATTTTTAATAATAATAATGTCCTCCAGGCTGAATTATGGTGACGGTGGCTGATCTTACCGGAGACCAGACCACTGCGTAGGACAGGATTATAGTGCACTCTCTATTCCCTATCTCTTGTAGTTCGTTGAGACGGTTATCCGACACGACCGGAGATAGATCATTCGTGGGGCCAACTGCTTTCGATGGCACGTGGGTGAAACACCGTCAACTTCCTAACTCCAGGCTGTTACTGAAAATTTCTTGACAGAAAAACCCTATAGCGGATTTTGTACCGACCCAGGATTTGATTCCTTCACCTCAAGATCGGCAATAGCGTTTACGACCATGAGACCAAATGGGCAGCTAAATATATTTTTGTGAACTCCGCATAGGTTACCACAGCAGTTTTAATAAACACGCACTATAGTAACGCACACGGTATAAGGTCACAAACATACAACGTTATACTGCGCGCTTGTAGCACAACACACATATTACGCACACGAATTTGATATTAAGGCCTACTAACGTAACCAGACATAATAAAAACCTTATGTTTATGATAGCGCGCCTACAATCTAGCGATAATTACCTGATGATAGTTACAGTCTTTGCATGCATAATATAACCAATTTATTGACGCGTCTGCGCGTAAGTTTAATAGCTTTTTTGATTGAAATTGCATATAATTTATGAGCGCTGTTTAAAGATACGACATTTCAAGGCGCAAAAAAGCAGGCTGTATATATGTTAAGAAAGTCTATATATAGTACTTCACAACTATATTTTTACTCCTGTTGGTTATATAGTTCATCCTATTTGATGTTATAAGTCAGTTAAATAATAATTACTGTCTATAAACCTCATCACCATTATTGTTGCATCTCATCGCAAAACTTATGTAGTTGGTAGTTGAACTTACTTTCTGCTTAGCAGGCCGTCAGGGTAGAGTTTCTTGGACTTTATTTTATGAAAAAAAAGAGTTGGATATTTTTATTTTAATTAATATTTTGTATTGAAGCGAATATATCTACGCAACGTGATTCTGTGACCACCAAAGACAAATGTGTGAACGTTTAGTGGCTAGATACAACCTAGCGTCATACAGTGATACAATAAGAAGCTATGCGAGACGATAGAAACATGTTGGTGTAATGTTGTATGATTTTGTCCTGACACATATCGCTGGAACATGCCGTAGTCAATAGGGTCGATATCGGTTTCATAAAATGATTTTTAACCTTGTCGAGCGAACATATTCGTTTTCATTGTCTAGAAGACTGCACTGACTGGACGATATAAATGACAAGCTCGTGGAAACTGTCCACGCGGTCATGATTAAGATCTACAAGACCCGCCACAGACGAACACAAAAACTCTCCGATCACACTCTTAATTTTATGGCTGTTGGACGGGAAATGAAGCTGTAGTCTTCAACAGATTTGACAGCATACAGGTAACTAAACAGACAAATCCAAATGCATGCGGCAGGACTTACGCAACTTTGATACTTCTCGTATTGAAGAAGCAACGAACCAGGGCTCTTGAGTCCTTGCCAGAGCTCTATCTCGCTGAAAGAGCCAACTTACGAAGCTGAAGACCAAAAGTGGCAGCATCTTTTCCGGGACATGTTAGATTTTGAGTGAGATTTAGAGGTTCTATGGGCAGCTGTATACATCAACGCTGGAGCCACACGCAAATGTGAGTAACGATCCAAGAGCAAGTCTCATCTAACACTATTCCGATGATATCCCGGACGTCAGTCTGAGCGAGATTAGAATGGCTCTCGAGTGTCTTAAAAACGGCAAGTCCCCGGGCAAGGATGGAATTACAGCGGAGCTTCTGAAAGCGGGTGGGAAATCGGTACTTGAAGTCCTTCAGAATCTTTTTAATTACGTCCTGCATGGAGGCACTACTCCAAAAGCATGGAGCAGAAGTGTGGTGGTCTTGCTTAACAAGAAAGGTGCCAACGTTCTTGTGAAGATCAACAGATCGATTTCCGTGAGCCGTGTCTACGTGCTGTTTTCGAAAGTCGTTTCGAAAATCGATTCGCACGCAGACCGGCAAGCCGGTCTCCGAAAAGGCCTTAATACTACAGACCACATACATAACCTTCGGAAAATTGTCCAGATGACCTAAGAGTAAGTAATTTGAAAGAGTGTATAGTAAATTGTACAGAGACTATGAGAAATCCTTTGATTTCGTTATAATTTGGGCTGTGCTACAGTCCCTTCCGCGGTGCCAAGTTGACTGTTGGTACATCGAAGTGCTGAAGTATTTGTACAGTAGGGCGATGATGACTATCCGAGTACAGAACCAGAGTACGAAACCTATCCACCTGCAAAGAGGTGCAAGACAGGGTGACGTAATATCACCGAAACTCTTCACCGCTAAATTGTAACACGTTTTTAAGCTACTGAACTGGAAAGGATACGGTATTAACGTCAATGGCGAGTACATCACTCGCTTTCAATTTGCCGATTATGTATTCCTTATGGCAGAATCACTGGATGACCATAGCACAAGCCAAACAAATAGGTCTTGAGATGAACATGGACAGAACAAAATTCTGCTATGCCGGCAGTTGTTGGGAGCACTAAACTTGAAGTTGCTGTCGAGTATGTTTACCTACATACATAAACACTCACGCCTATCACCCAGAGGGGTGGGCAGAGACTACGGACTTCCATTTGGCACGATCCTGACATACCTCTTTCGCCTCCTTTACATCCATATATCTACGCATACATGCTCGTCGGTTAAGGGTAACGTGACCCATTTTCAAAATATTGCCAATTTGGTCGATAAACTTTTTTCTAGGGCGTCCCTTCCCGACTCTGCCGTTCACATCTGCCATATAAATTTGATTTGTCACTCTTTCCTCATTCATTTTTTCTACGTGACCAAACCACCGAAGCATTCCTTTCTTAATCCTGGTCACAAAATCATCTTTCATACCACATTTATGTTTACCTGGGGTAAATAATCCGACTAGGTAAGTTCAACTTTGACCGAGTGGTCAATCGACAGATTCAACTCGGCTAAGCAGCGTTCGGGAGACAATCTTATTGTTAGGCATATCTCAAAACCTCAAAATAAGATTGTACAACCAGTGCGTAGTGATGACCTATGGATCTGAGGCGTATGAGGAAGCTCAAGTTCGCTGAGCGGGTATGCTCGGGGTTCCTCTGCGTAATAGGCTTAAAAACGAGTGTAGGTAACGCAGTAGTACATAGCCAAACGGATAAGTATATTGAAGTGGCAATGTCTGGACATATAGCTCAAAGAACCGACAACCGATGGGGAAGAAAGATTTTCAAGTAGCAGCCTCGTACCGGTGGGCTAAGTGTAGGGCTCATGACGCGCTGCGCTGTATCAGTATCTTGCCACCATTTGCCACCCGCCAATTATGAGTTATCAAATAATTCCCGTGTTTACTAAGTTAGTGATTTTTCATATTTACTACACATTGAATAAAGCTACCGTTTTTATTGATCTTTGCGGGTTTTAGCGCATTTAATTTTACTTATTTTTATAGACAATGTAACATATATGTTATTATAATTAAATAGAATATAATACAATGCCTTTATTTCAGGTATAAAGAAGTTTTTATGTATATTAGTCCTGAACAGAAAATATTTAAAAACAAAACATTCAATATTCCTAGGGATTAAGTAATATTATGTGAAAGTAGGTATATTATAACTCCTAACAACAAAATACAATGATATTGAGCGATTATTAATTTCGTCATCACAAAGGTTACCAGGCAGTAACGGAGTAGCGATTATCACAAACCATCAACGTAACTACCAATTTTCAAAACATAAAGAAGTGATCAAGATATACAATATCGTGCAGAACCAATCTTCTATCAACAATTGTGTCTTTAAAAAAGAATTCGTAAATATTTGACATAGAGTCTAAACTAAATTATCACAAGATTGAAGAGTGGGTAGTGTATGTGCTGATCACTGTACGGCTTTAAAACAATCGGTCGTGCTCCGATTGCGCAGCAAAAGTACAATCGTTAAATAAATCAAGAGCAACACAATGAGCACTTAAGTGAAACTAAGTTACAACTTTATTTGTGATGACCTGGAGATAAACTGTGCTTTTTATAAATTAAAATGAAAAGGAAAGTAACAGTCCACCTGATGATAAGTGGCTACTGTAGGCCATAGACACCTATAGGCCTATAGCCAATTTTCAACAAAGAAGGAGACGATGCAATGACACGTCTGAGTAAACAATAATAATAATGTCCTCCAAACCGAAGTCTTGTCACGGCGACCAGACAAGCCATTTGCGTAGGATAGGATTTATAGTGCCCGAGTGTATGCTCAAATACAAACGCACTCTCTATTCCCTCACTCTCATAGTCCGATGGGACGGTAACCCGACACAACCAGAGAGAGAGAGAGAGAGAGGGAGAGATAGAGATAGAGAGAGAGAGAGAGAGAGAGATCTGGTGCAGGACCAACGACTTGACGTGATTTCTGAGGTATGGGAGTGAAACACCGCCAAATTCTTGACGGGTCCTATTGAGAATTTCACGAAAGAAAAAAACTAACTTTGGCCCGATCCGGGATTCGAACCCTTATTATCTACCTTATTATATATAACAACCACGTTCACGACTACTAAACTTACGAAGCAGTCAGGCACCTCTGAGTACTGAATAATCTAAGTTTACATAATATGGTACTTCACACTTAGTATTCTTAAGCTGGTTTAAAAAAATACATTGTATTAATTAAGTATATGCAGCACCCGTTACCCCATTACAGTCTATTAAAGTCCACTACTGAACACAGACCTCCCCCATAGATTGCATCATAAGAGGGATATTTAGCATAGTTGTCAAGCTTAGCAAGTGAGCTGGCAATCGCATTATTTAGTTTTAGTCGTTACTAGGAGAACGCTGTTGTTCAACTCCAGATTTGTTTCTGTCTGTCGCCTCTTACGATACCCACGGGATGATATGAGGTAAAATATATTCTACACCGCCTCTACACGGCTAGCATGTATGTCCTATGCAGGTGAGCAGTTTATTTACTGAATAAGAAGTATAAATTTTACGTTTAAAAAAAAAACTAAAAAGAATATAGATTCGAAAAATGTTTACGTTGGATGTGAAACACGATGACTGCAAGAAACATAACTTGATTTTAGTTGCGTCTGAATTTGTAATGCGAACCATTTAAATATAAAAATAAAAAAAATATCAATATCCCGGTACGTTTTAAAATATTACTTCATTTTCATCTACGTATCGTATAATTGTAATATGTAATAGGTTTTAACTATGAAATTGCAATTTTTCATGAAATAAGTCAACGTATTTTTTTCTATTTTTATTTATCAAAGTAACCACCGTTGCAATCGATGCATCTTTGCCAACGCAGTGGCAAAAATATCAGCTGGACGGGAGGCACAAATCCTTCAAAGGCATTTTGTACTGCCTCCTGGGTATTGAATTTTTTCCCCCCAAAAAGTTATCCAAATACTGGAAAAAGTCTGAAGCCGCAATGTCTGGAGTTGTACGGCGGATGACGGAGAGCTTCCAACCCCAGCTCTTGTAACTTGGTGAACTTCAGTTGTACAGTATGAGGTCGCACGTTGTCGTGCGGAAGTGACGGGAATGAGCGATTGAACAAAGGTGGTTGAAGACATGGAGCTTCATTACTAATTCTCATTTCGTATGGTAAGAAGCTTCGATGAATCACACCGGCGCTAAAAAAAAACCAAAAAAAAAACACCACCAAACAGTGACCATCACATTTCTAAGAGTACGCTTTCGTATAGGGCATGTTTTAGGTGCTGAACCGAGATCCAACTAACTTGCTGAGTGCTTGCGATTGTCAAACAGAATACATTTTTTGTCGCAGGTAACAATGCCGTTCAAAATTCCTCCGTTTGTGTGCCTGTTAAGCAGTGTAAGGCGCTTCTTGACGCGTACTTCACGCTGGCCATCATTGAGTTTGTGGGGCACCCATTTGTCAAGCTTTTATACCGTGCTCACCTGCCTGCATTGCGCGCGAACATTTGTAAATAAGATCGGCTACGTTAAACATGCACGAGCACACCAACGACGTGATCGGAGTTGAGGAGGTCGTGGCCGTAATCGGTCGAGGATTATAATAATGCCCTGCCTATTTGACGCAAATGGATCAATATTGTTTTGATGCCAACGTCGAAAGCTGCTGCTAATTCAGCCGTAGTTTGAGTGTCATCAGCTTCGATTATCGATTTCAATTCGTCATTGTTGACCAACATTTTCGGACGACCACGGGCTTTATTTTTCAGGTCGAATTTTCCAGAGCAGATGCGGTCAAACTAAAACTGGATGTGCTTTCGTTTGTAGTGATCGCTACGTAAACGTCGTTAATGTTGCGTGGCGCTTGTGCAGCGTTGCTGGCTCGACGATATTCATATTCCATAAATAATCGAATTTTTAACGTATGCATGATGACAAAAGAAGATTCAAACGCAATGAAAATATAATCAATAAACAAATGACTAATTTTGAAGAAAAAATTCCTCCACTTTGTTCACAAATAAACTGATGAATGGAATGACATATTATAATTCGTGTAAACAAATGAAAATGACATATAAAATGACCGGCGATATCCATCATTGTCTAAAGAAGGAGACATTTGGTACATAACGCGCTCGTCAAATTGCGTGCCAAGTTGATGATTAAGATAATTCCTCTCTGCAGCTAGAAAGACCCATGTCTTTATTGACCTTTAAAGAATTTTAAAAAGACTTTTCAATAATTAATTAGCTACTTTTATGTATGATTGATTGCTTATACGAGTATATACGCAAACACTACTTATTTAAATAATACTAGTTTTTACGGAATTTATCGCGTATATTTAACTTTTTAATACCCGACGTTTCGAGAGCTTTCCAGCACCCATGGTCACGGGAAGGACTGAGATGTTCAACGTCCAGATGTCATAGTTAACCGCGGTTACCATAGATTAAAATTTAACTTTCGTTCCGATCTACACAGTATGAAATTATGGTATCATGAAGTTTTGCAGTTGTATGCTTGGGTTGGGATTTAATTTTATTTATTATAGGATCCCAATCAGATGGTAGCACCCAGCCATCTTCTCTATTGAAATAAGGATGTTTTTTGATTTCAATAGCCTCGCGAATCATCCTCGGAAGGAATCGGTGTTCTTTAACGAGGATTTGTGGTCTATCAAATCTGATGTAGTGACGGGGGCGATCCTGTACATGTTCACAGACTGCAGACTTCCCGGAGCGTCGATTCTTCACATCAGCTATATATTCTTTGACGCGGGTTTTAATTGATCTTTTAGTTTGTCCTATGTAGAAGAGACCACATTCACAATCAAGCTTGTACGCTCCTGCATCTTGCAGAGGGACGTTACACTTGACTGATGGTAAAAACTGACCAATCTTCTTCGGCGGCTTGAAGTATGTTTTGATGGAAGCGCGCTTCAAGATGTAGTCAATCTTGTCAGTGACTCCTCTAACATATGCAAAACAGCAGGTACACGCTCGACTGTGGCCGGCTTCACTCGTTCTCTGTGACGTAGGCGCGGGACCCGAAGCTTGTTGTCATGCAAAACTTGCTTGACGTGTTGGAGCTCGGCAGCCAGGTGTTTAATGTCACAGATCTCTCGTGCTCTCTGAAAAATTTACCCACGGTAGCTAACTGTGAAGGATGGTGGTGAGAATCACCGTTTAAATATCTATCTGTATGGGTCTTTTTTCTACACACAGTATGGCTCAAGGTGTTATCAGGATTCCGAATTACTAACACATCTAAAAAAGCTAAGGAATTGTTTGCCTCTAACTCCATTGTGAACTGAATTTTAGAATTTATAGAGTTAAGATGGTCTAAAAATGCAGTTACTTTATCTAAAGGTAGAATTGTGAAAGTGTCGTCTACGTACCGCTTGTAGAATCTTGGGTTTATGGGAGAAGTAAGCAGGGCTTTCTCTTCAAAGTCTTCCATGAATATGTCGGCGACAATGGGAGATACAGGTGAGCCCATCGCCACACCATCTACTTGCTTGTAGAACTCCTCCTTCCACAATAAGTAGCCAGATGTAAGGCAGTGTCTGAGTAATACTGCATATTCTACGGGCATGTTGTTTTCTTCCAGCCTTCTAGTTACAATTGAGATGCAGTCTTCAACAGATAAGCTTGTAAACAATGACTGCACATCAAAACTGACCATAGTTTCATTGTCTGCCAGACGCAGGTTTTTAATCTCGCTGAGAAAATGGTAGGAATCCTTTATGTGTTCTTGTGTGTCCCCTGAGCGGTGAGAGTATTTTCGCTAAGTGTTGAGCCAATCTGTAAGTTGGTGAATCGATTTGGCTCACTATGGGACGTAATGGAGCATTGGGCTTGTGTATTTTTGGTAACCCATACAACTTTGGTGATTTGGCGCACGTAGGTATTATCCATTTTACGTCCAGATTTAATTTTTCGGAGTGTAATTTACTTTATGAGGTCACTAGTTGTTTTTAGTGTGCTATTTGTTGGGTCGTTTTTAACCTTTTTATAAGTACTTACATCCGACAAAAGTTCTTGTATTTTAGAATTATAATCTGACGTATCCATGACTACCGTGGCGTTTCCCTTATCTGCGCGGAGAATCGTAAGTTCTGGTTTATTGCGTAGGTTCTTTAACGCTATAAATTCGTCTCTGGGAAGATTCGGTTTAGGCACTGAACATCGACGTAACATAGACGAAATGTCTTGACATATCGCCTCCAAATCTTCTTTCCGCATATTGTTTTTAAATAAACAGTCCTCGACGCTACAGATAATTTCTTCGTACGGTAATCTGCGCGGACTTATAGCATAATTGAGTCCTTTGTATAAAACCTTAATTGTTGCATCATCCAGTGTTTGTTTTGATAGATTATAGAACGCGATTAATCTATGATCTGTGTTTGTAAATGGTTGCTTTTGGTTCTGGCATTGATTCGGATGTTTGACATTTGATTTGGCCGTTAATTTTTGATATTTTTCTATATGTTTGTTTTTGCATTCGTTATATTTACTAATTTCGCGTTTATTTAATGTTTCCATGCAAAAATTATAATCAAACGTTGTTAAAACTTTCTTTAATTCACTGGATGATGTATCTATGGATTTATTGATGTCATATAGATCCCAGCGTTTTTGTAGGATTACCGCCCGTAACAACTTTTTACTCACCTGATTTAAGATCTTAGCGCTTCCTCATATGTCCTTTTTGGTGGATATTTTGACACACGTAGGAATGAGATTATGGTCTCGGCATATCTTCAAGAAATTTAAGGCTGTTAGATATCTCGCTCTTAGTCTTTAGATCTTCTAATCGGCGTATTTTATTTGCAATTACCAGTCCGTACTGGTTTACATAATGATTTCTTATATTTACGCGAACTATACACATTGAAATAATACTAGTTTTTACGGAATTTATCGCGTATATTTAACTTTTTAATACCCGAAGTTTCGAGAGCTTTACAGCACCCATGGTCACGGGAAGGGCTGAGATGTTCAACGTTCAGATGTCATAGTTAACCGCGGTTACCATAGATTAAAATTTAACTTTAGTTCCGATCTACACAGTATGAACTTATGGTATCATGAAGTCTTGCAGTTGTATGCTTGGGTTGGGATCTAATTTTATTATTATATTATAGGATCCCAAGCAGATGGTAGCACCCAGCCATCTTCTCTATTGAAATTAGGATGTTTTTTGATTTCAATAGCCTCGCGAATCATCCTTGGAAGGAATCGGTGTTCTTTAGCGAGGATTTGTGGTCTATCAAATCTGATGTAATGACGGGGGCGATCCTGTACATGTTTACAGACTGCAGACTTCCCGGAGCGTCGATTCTTCACATCAGCTATATGTTTTTTGACGCGGGTTTTAATTGATCTTTTAGTTTGTCCTATGTAGGAGAGACCACATTCACAATCAAGCTTGTACGCTCCTGCATCTTGTAGAGGGACGTTAAACTTGACTGATGGTAAAAACTGACCAATCTTCTTCGGCGGCTTGAAGTATGTTTTGATGGAAGCGCGCTTCAAGATGTAGCCAATCTTGTCAGTGACTCCTCTAACATATGGCAGTACAGCAGGTACACGCTCGACTGTGGCCGGCTTCACTCGTTCTCTGTGACGTAGGCGCGGGAACCGAAGCTTGGTGTCATGCAAAACTTGCTTGACGTGTTGGAGCTCGGCAGCCAGGTGTTTAATGTCACAGATCGTGACACAGGTGAAAGTGTCGTCTACGTACCGCTTGTAGAATCTTGGATTTATGGGAGAGACCACATTCACAATCATACTTATTGTGGAAGCAGGAATTCTACAAGCAAGTAGATGGTGTGGCGATGGGCTCACCTGTATCTCCCATTGTCACCGACATATTCATGGAAGACTTTGAAGAGAAAGCCCTGCTTACTTCTCCCATAAATCCAAGATTCTACAAGCGGTAGTTAGACGACACTTTCACAATTCTACCTTTAGATAAAGTAACTGCATATTTAGACCATCTCAACTCTACAAATCTCTCTTAACTCTATAAATTCAGTTCAGAATGGAGTTAGAGGCAAACAATTCCTTAGCTTTTCTAGATGTGTTAGTAATTCGGAATCCTGATAACACCTTGAGCCATACTGTGTATAGAAAAAAGACCCATACAGATAGATATTTAAACGGTGATTCTCACCACCATCCTTCACAGTTAGCTACCGTGGGTAAATCTTTGTTTCAGAGAGCACGAGGGATCTGTGACATTAAACACCTGGCTGCCGAGCTCCAATACGTCAAGCAAGTTTTGCATGGCAACAAGCTTCGGGTCCCGCGCCTACGTCACAGAGAACGTGTGAAGCCGGCCACAGTCGAGCGTGTACCTGCTGTACTGCCATATGTTAGAGGACTCACTGACAAGATTGGCTACATCTTGAAGCGGGTTTCATCAAAACATACTTCAAGCCGCCGAAGAAGATTGGTCAGTTTTTACCATCAGTCAAGTGTAACGTCCCTTTGCAAGATGCAGGAGTGTACAAGCTTGATTGTGAATGTGGGCTCTCCTACATAGGACAAACTAAAGGATCAATTAAAACCCGCGTCAAAGAACATATAGCTGATGTGAAGAATCGACGCTCCGGGAAGTCTGCAGTCTGTAAACATGTACAGGATCGCCCCTGTCATTACATCAGATTTGATAGACCACAAATCCTCGCTAAAGAACACCGATTCCTTCCAAGGATGATTCGCGAGGCTATTGAAATCAGAAAAACATCCTAATTTCAATGGAGAAGATGGCTGGGTGCTACCATCTGCTTGGGATCCTATAATATAATAATAAAATTAGATCCCAACCCAAGCATACAACTGCAAAACTTCATGATACCATAAGTTCATACTGTGTAGATCGGAACGAAAGTTAAATTTTAATCTATGGTAACCGCGGTTAACTACGACATCTGGACGTTGAACATCTCAGTCCTTTCCGTGACCATGGGTGCTGTAAAGCTCTCGAAACGTCGGGTATTAAAAAGTTAAATATACGCGATAAATTCCGTAAAAACTAGTATTATTTCAATGTGTAGTGTTCGCGTAAATATAAGAAATCAGTAATACTTATTTAAATTACGTTAAAATAGTTTTATTGCGTTTAAATATTTTTGAGGATATTTTCAATTGCTTATTGAACTACCGCCTTTTTATAAAGTCAATATCAAACGGAAGTGCAATAAAACAAAAAAAAACAACGATAACATAGTCCACATTTTAATGATAGTAAGGCGTTTAACGAATATAAATAGTCAATAATTAAATATTGAACAATACAACCTGATAAATAGCTTCAACATGAAACTATTATTCAAACGAGCAATCAGTACGCTATAGTAATGGTGGTTTGTATGTTAACGTGGCTATGCAAGTCACGCTTTTAATTTCTACATCTATACAAATAAATAAAATTGAAGTGTCTGTTCGTAATGTCAAAATTACAGCTTTCTACTGAATGCATTTGAAAGTGTACACGGTACTTATAACAAAAAACAATTTCTAAAATATTTGTCTGTATTTCTTTGTGTTTCTTCTCGAAAATCTCCGAAATGGCTTTTTTATTGGATAGGGTAACAAACTAGCACACAGTCCACCTGATGGTAAGTGGTTGCTGCGGCTCATCATTTGCTTTTCATGGATGCCATCAATGAATTTCGACCATTGCAGCAAAGAATATGAGGAAGCCCTCAGATTAATTTCTGCATTACTGTTACAGTTATCTGAAGCTGATGAGGAGATTTCTCTATTTAAATAATTCACTGATAATTTGAAAGCATTTCAAGCTCAATCAAATGGGCTTGTAGGGTGTAAACATTTTAAAACGTTGCAACCCTCCACAACAATAGATTTGACTGATGATTCTTCCATATCTAAGATGTTATATTATGAATAAAATTTTAACTGCTAAATTAACCCTAATAGTATATCAATATTTTTTTTTGTTGGAAGAATAGGCAATATGAACAAGAATCAATTATTTAAATTTAATGAATATCTTTATAGCCTAAATATGCATAAAGTTATCCATGTAGTTTACATTGCCTTACATACAGGGGTGGCCACGGGAAAATAAACTAAGATATTATTTAAATTGAATAATGAATAATTTGACAAGTAATAATAATTTGAATATTTAATAGATGATAAATTTAATTTGATTGATATTAACATTATAACTAAGAAGTTCTTGACAAGAGATAGGTATTACCCACCAAAATATAGGTTAAGACTGGTAGCAAATACGCTATCTTATTATTTATATTTTAACTCAGCCAAATTTTTGTCTACCTTGACACCTGCTTCCATTGAGCAGCAAAATTATTTTACATTTGATTTGAAAGTTTCTTCCATTATGGAATAAAACCGGCGCATCCTTGATTAGTCCCAGGATGGACATGTGCTTTTTAAGGCAACAGTGTCCGGTTAGAGCTCTTACCAGAGTGCGCAATTTATATGTTTGTTTGTTTGTTCGTATTTTATATGCTGCCGTACCGTTTAACAAATTGCGCTCAAACTTTATCAACTATTGCTTGCTCTTACGCAATGGTTATAAATAATGTATTATGATACCTAACTAAACACTATACCTGTTCCAAACATAAATCGATATTTCCACAATTATTTCTTCGGTGGCAGCAACGTCCCAAGTACCAGGTAGTATACAATAAAACATCATTTAATATTGGAACATCAATTTTAATTATAAGTCTTTACGCCAATAAATCACCATGATATAATATAAAATGGGGTTTACCTATCTCGCTGTAAAATCTATGACTGTGCTGTTTTATTATTTATGTCGTGTGATTATAACTTTTGAAATATATACGAACGGTACAGCCTTTTGAGTTGTTATCTTTATGACCAAGTTTATTGAGCTGTAGCCATACCTTGGTAATGCTATATAATCGCTTCATAAATGCTTATAATCACTTGATCTATTTTAGTTGTTTTCTGTATCGCCTACGTTTTCCCGTTCCTTCGTTACTTCTATTACGAAAATGATCTTTATTACGAATTCGTAGAGTACATAAATGCAAATCAATGAAGGGTTGACTTCGAGGAAAGCAAATTGATTTATTGATCGGTTAACGATAAGATTATTAATGTTTCTTTGAGGAACTGGATTACGAATGAGGCTAAGCGGCCGTCGATAACAACAGTAATACACTTTTCTTATAAACAGATAGCATGTCATAAGCATATATTGTCGGGCTAATGGGATGGAACACCTCCCGCCCTCCCTCGATTGCGGGGGAGTGAGGCGGTGAATGCTCATAGCATATCACGCAGCCGGCTGCGTGGTTATGTGGAGACTTTTACCCACTAAACATTGCCTTTATGGATTGGCTTACCAATCTGACGAGATATCTCTAAGCCGTATACGAACGCGACCCTCCTTGGCAGAAAGGAGGGCGCAAGTAGCGAAAAGCTGCTTAGAAGTGTGCCTAACTAAGGCAGATTAAAGGATGTGTTATGTAGGCTCGGCCTGAGCCGCCAGGAGGCAATTCAGGTCAGCTGAAAGCTTTTTTTTGGAGGGGGATGTCCGAGAGAGAGTTTCTCGGTCTGCGCACACTATAGCGAGTGTGGATAGGGGCTGCATAGGCAGCTGTCTCACGAATGAGATGATTTGGGTGGGACTCTGAGGCTTTGAAAAATCTCTCAGAGAGTGATTTAAGGAACTGCTGGATTGTTGGGAGTTCTAAGTCTCGGTGTAGGTCGGCATTACGGACGTAATAGGGCAAGTTAGTGGCCCTATGACAGAATAGATTTTGAACTATTTGAAGTTCATTTATAAATTTGGGTTTAGCATGTGCGAAAATGGGGGCCGCGTAGGTCATAACAGGTCGTATACAGACCTTATATAAGGTTCCCTTGTTGCGGAGAGACATGTTACTGTGTCTGCCCAACATGCTGTTGAGCCTACCCATGTAAAATCGCGCGGAGCGAGTTACCTTCTTGATATGGGGCTCGAAAGTAAGCCTTGCGTCAAGGGTGACGCCTAAGTATTTGGCTTTTGTTTGCCATGGGACAGAGGTTCCCAACATCCTGATTGGCGGAATGGCGGTGAGACGGTGTCGTTTGTATTCAAAGACGGTGGAGCTCTTCTCCGGGTTTACGTCGATACGCCATTTTTGGAACCAAGCTCCTAAGTCGTTAACTGACTTTTGGATCTTGTTCCGAATCTGTGGCAGTGAATTGCCTTTAGAGTAAAGGGCTGTGTCATCTGCGAAAAGGGCTAGTTTAACACCATTCGACGGGATATGGATGTCGTTAGTGAATAGTATATATAGGAGGGGGGCAAGCACAGAGCCTTGAGGGACACCGGCTTTGATTTGACGAGTAGAGGATAGCGTGCCTTCGTGTCTAAAACGAAAGGTACGATCCTTCAAATAGGAGGCTACAAGGCGGACGAGGCTGTCAGGGAGGCCTAAGTCGTACAATTTGTAGATAAGGCCCTCATGCCAGACTCTGTCGAATGCCTTGGCGATGTCGAAAAGACCGAAATGGTCTTTTGACGACGAGGATAAAAACTGCTGAGGATATATTCCACTATGCGGTGAACTTGCTGGGGGCACGAGTGTTTGGCTCGAAACCCGAATTGTTGTGGAATGAAGAGACGGTCGCCGTCTGTGGGAAATAAATGGCGCCTCATGTGCACGAGAATAACTTGTTCGAAGAGTTTGCCGATAGCCTTGAGGAGGCTGATGGGACGGTGATTGGAGGGGAGGTGGTGAGGTTTGCCTGGCTTGGGAATGCCAATGACAGTTGCCTCTTTCCAAGAGGTGAGAATATAGCTGAATTTGAAGCAGGCGTTGAAGATTATGGCCAATAAGGCGATCACCTGCTCCGGAAAGTGTATGAGGGCTTGGTTGGAGATGCCATCTGCGCCCGGTGCTTTTTGGGCTTAAGTCCTTTGATGGTAGATGAAATCTCATCTATGGACACAGTGATAGGGTCAGAGGCGGAGGGGGGCGAGTTCCGGCGACGGACCTCGTCCTAAACTAGTTGGATATGTAGGGGTCAGTGGGTTGTGAGCTGCATTAAGCGGCTACGCTGTCGGTAAAGCACTCAACCTTTTCTTCGTCCTCGAAGGCAATAGAGCCGTCGGGACAAGATAGAGGGGGACTATAAACGGCTGCGCCTCTTTGATCAGCTGGGATAGTGCTGGATTTCCGCAAAGTGACACCAGATTATATTCAATGCTGCCTGAAATGCAAACATCACCTGCATTTGTCATACTGCTAACTAACGAGGCCTTCGTGAATGTATTATGATGATAGAAGGAAGGAAGGAAAGTTACTACATATAATATACAGTAATTGTCCTTCTACTAGTTATGTACCTCTTATTTCATCATTATTCCAGTCCTTCACAAGTCCACTGCTAAACAAAGGCCTACCTTAAGGAATGCCACAAAATAGCCTGCATTAATTTACTTCCTGGCATCACATCTTGTGTGAGACTGCCCTACTGCTGTAACTTGAGAACCTTTACCATACCGGTTGTGAAAATAATGTTTAAAGTAATGTACTCTTAGCTTATTTATTAGAATATCTCCGCCGCACTGCTCCAGTGAATGTTGGCTTTCTTCACAAGTTCACGAATTAATTAATTATTGATGGTTGGGCGGCGGGCCTTAGGGTTCCCGAGTCCGATTCCCCGGTCGAGTCTTGACCCTATTACGCGAGATGTTTTCTGGATGGACTGTATACGCGGTAAGCTACTTCTGCCTTAACAGGATGGCGGATATGGCTTGCGGTGCTTTGACAATGCACTCGCTCTTCCGAAATCTACTGTTTGCCAAGGTTATGAAGGAATCCTGCTTGAGCACATTAGGAGGAATGAAATGGGGCGGGTTAGCTAACAAACAAATACTCAAGCAGGCATTGAGTTATAGGAAAAAAAACACACTTACCGGGTTGTGACTTCGATGTGGCTTGGACGCTTCTGTTGCTGCGGTGCGACTTCTGGCGGATCTCCAAGGCCCCAGGGATGCGGTCTTGGCCGGCCGGCCTTGGAGCGGTGCGCGACGATATCTCACACTAGGTGAGGCGGTTACTCCTGGAGCGCGACTGCTCCAGGTTGGTGCGGTTTGAATGAGCGGCGCGTGAGCAAGAGCCCTCTAGGACGCAACTGTCCTAGGCGGTGTTGTTTTAACTAGCGGCGCAAAGGCAAGAGAGCGCTCGAGCCCAGCGCGCGAGCTTATATCGGCTTCTTTACCACCGAAGTCGGGCGCTCTTCTCATTGGTTGCAAGAATCACACAACATTGTAGAATCTCTTCTTCCCCTCTCACCCCACCACCCCGGTGTGTACGGAGGGACGATAGGTTAAGGAAAGGACAACGCTTGGCAAGCATAACCTCGAATAAAATTAAAATACGAATGTTTTTTCGCGCAACCAATTGAGATGTATAATTCTTTTCACGATGTTTTCCTTCACCGCGGAGCACGTGGTAAATACGAATCCAAAAAAGGAACTAACAATTTCGTAAGTGCATATGGGAATCGAATTTAAGTAGCTGGTTGATTGTGACATTTATGACGAGCGTTCCCCTAAGCTAAGTCTTCAATATGGTAAATCTATTTGAGAATGCAGAAGCAAAATCTCGCAGACGTTACGGGACAAGCAATAACAAAGCGAAATTGTCGAATCTGCACTTAACTACCAAGCTATTTAGGGTGATGAGTATTGAGTAAATCATTGGAGTTAGGTGATGTAAGAGAATCCACTATCCCAAATCATCCCGTGGGTGTGTAAGAGTCGACAGAGGGAACCGAAACAGAATACGAGCACTAGCATCTTCCTAATAACAGCTTAAATATAAAAAACAGCGGTTGCCATCTTGTCTATCAAGCTTGGCAACGAGGTGTACTATAGCAGTGGACATTTGATGATAATGATGATGAAGCAAACCAGTTAGTGTTTTTTGAAAGGCTTATATTATCTGGCTGTGAATTAATAAAGGCTAATAACAATAATCGTGTAGAAGCAGTGTAAAATATCCACTACCTCATATCGTCAAGTGGGTGATGAAAGAGGTGACAGAGGGAAACTGAAACAGAGGATGAGCATCAGTACCTTTCCTATAACAACTCGAACTCGAACAAACAAACTAAGCAACAATGGCAAAATCTCTCCAATAAGGCAATCTATGGGCACTATGGGTAAACCAATGTTCAGCAGCGATCGCAATTTTTAGACTAGTAAGATGTCATTCCATCTTAGTCCTTACGCGTGAAAATGGAATGAAAATGGTTATAGGATGGTACCTACTCAGAAGAACTACTAGGTAGAAAAGAAGTCTTGCCAACTAGTAAAACTATGTAATAGTTCGAACTTATCCGGGTACATATCCGGGTATTATAAGGTATAGGTATGCAGTGACATCCGAGGTGGAATAGGTGACAATTTACAAAGACAATGAAAACATATATACACCTACCTCCAACAGT
Source organism: Parnassius smintheus behrii (assembly GCA_036936625.1). Taxonomy (NCBI): domain Eukaryota; kingdom Metazoa; phylum Arthropoda; class Insecta; order Lepidoptera; family Papilionidae; genus Parnassius; species Parnassius smintheus. The sequence continues at coordinate 5,454,526 of JAUPFT010000006.1, forward strand.
GCTTATTTTCAAAGGTATTTATTAGCATATATGCTATCGTTAAAGACAAAAATATATTAAACAAAATTTATATATATCAAAAAAAGATCCGTTGGGTTTCTCGCTGGTACTTCTGAGGATAGAGGTATTCTTCGATTCAATAGTATATTTATCTTAAAAATGACTTTAAATATTTATTTATGATCTTTGTTTGATTAAAAAAATAATTGACCTCTCAGGCCAGGATTTGAACTGCCAAGCAGTTGTCATAATTAGTCATACTTACAAACTTACTTTAAATTCATATATATATATCAATATAATGTTCATCAGCCTTTTGAAAAGACGGACAAAAATACCTATTTATTGCTTAATAATAAGATTAGTGTCAGGGGAAAACATAAGCTTCAAAATTTTGATTTACAGTCTATATATTTTCTTTTATTTAGGTGAAAATTTTTTTGTGTTTTGCGAAATATCTAAAATGTGGCAATATAAAAATGTCTTAAAAATGGTACTAAAATAAAATATATATGACAGTTTATAAAAATATGTGATTTACACATCGTACTACTGTGTGTCATTCATTTTGTTATGTTGATAACCACAGATAAAAACGTGTTTATCTTTACGAGGAACTCTATAAAGCCCATAAAAGTCTACTGCAGAACATAGGCGACCCCTATAGATTGCTCCATAGGGGCGATTTTGCCATAAGATGCCACGTGCGGGCGGGTTGGTGACAGTTTTTTCTATTATTTTAGTTGTTATGAGAAAGATGATGCTGCCCATCACATGTTTCAATATCTCTCTGTCGTCTCTTACGAAATCCACGGGACGATACGGGATAGAAAAATATTCTTACACCGTCACTATACGGTACTAGTACTATTATTTATTCTGTGACGGTACTAACAAGACGACATACGACCATAAACGTGGTAAAGACACGCTGCAGCTATATTATGATTGTAGCACGAATAGGTCGGCTCGACCGGAGAAGGACCACGTTCTCAGAGAATATTAGCGTAAAATAGCAGCTTAAGGGGAAATATAATGTCAAATGGCTTAGCAAGATCCTTCGTTATGCCGAAAATATTGCAGCATTGATTTTGAAATAAATATATGGTAAAGTTGAGGATTAATGTTAAGGATTATGTTAGACGAAAACACGATTTCGTAAAATTTTCTCGATAGAAAAAAAATCCAAAGTTACCTCCAAAATAAACAATAAACCGCTGTTATTCATAAAATACTTTAAATAAGATCATGAAACTTTGCATACTAACTGAACTAACTATAAAGCAGTGCTTATGTTATTTACTTTTTTTAAAATACGATTATTTTCACTGTAAAAAGAAATTACCTAAATTATCGGCCTTTTGAAGCGTGCTTCCTGCAGCACGGTCACTTCGCCTTGGCCTTTGAACGGGGAGGTTGTGTCGCTTACGATCAGAATATACATTACGCAACAGTACGACGTAAAATTAAAATGGGAAATAACCGTGATAAAAATAAGAAGCGGCTGGCTTGGCGTTAAGAAACAGGCATAAATATGATAAACCTAATGAAATAAGTGTCTAACGACCTTTCTACTTACAGTATTAGTGATTACAAACATGTCGGTACATATCATACGACGCGCGGGCAAGTGGGGACGAAATTAGAATTTGAGCTGACTTACTCTATCCTCTTAACACTGATGTGTTTCCTATGTTGAGTAAAGAGACCCGGAGACCTTTTTTACTGGAAATGAAGCATTCCATCTTGGTGCTCACGGGTAACAACGCATCTGCGTTTTGATTCTTAATTGAGGATAAATGTAGACGTCTATGGGCCACAGCATGCCAATACCATCAGGTGACCTGTGTGCTCATTTGTCAGTCTTATTCTATAAAAAAAAAACAGGATTGACTGGCAGAGAATGCCCTAAGGAATTAAGTCCGCCCTTTATGTAAGGTGTTGGTTATATTCTCTATTATGGTGTATAATAATAAGGTTAAGTTAAATAAAATATACTAAATAAATAAAAATAAACCTTTCTGAGGTTTCCCAGGGGATGAAATGGGGTGTTAGATTAATTTATGTCACCTCCACACCGCTTACTTGCTCGTTACTATGAAATAAAATTACCAAAATCTTTTCAAATTACGAATCACCTGAAGATTAATAACACTATTCAAAATCAGTCTACACCATGAATAGAACGTTAAGAGACAAGGTCGCATAACTTTAAGAAATCCATTATTCGATTCAACAGTCGATGTAGCCGGAATAAACGCGGCCTGTCCAATTTAGTTGGGAATCTAAATGCACCTTAATAAGTAACAGCCGGTGATAAATCAGACAATCTAGCACAACACTGGTACCGAGACAGCCGGTATTAGCATAATAAAATCGTAATGGACGAGACATAATAACCGACGTGAAACGCCGACGAAAACGTTATTAAATCCTCTACAGTTGAGACAGAAGTTGAGTAGAGTTTTGTTGGATAATCAAATGTATAGTTAATTCGCAATGAATTTACTATACCTTTAGACGGAATGTTAATATATATATATATATATATATATATATATATATATATATATATATATATATATCACATATATATATATATATATATATATATATATATATATATATCACATGGTCATCGTTATCACCATCTTCATTACAGCCCTTCACAAGTCCACTGCTCTACAGAGACCTGCCCCAACGAATTTCACAAAGCACGGTCCTGAGCTACCTGCATCCATCTACTACATATCTTACCATTTCGTCACTCCATGTAGTGGGGGGCCGCCCTACACTTTACCTTCCAGTTGGGACTGCCACTCGAGAACCTTTCTTCGGTTCGGTTCGGTCGACTGTCGGTTCTTCAGACTTCATATGGTTGGACTATGTCGGTTACTCTGATACTACTGCGAATATCCTTATTTCTATGTTCATCAAGCAGAAAAACCTCGAGCATAGCCCTTTCCACACAGCTCTCTTAGCAACTTTGAGCTTCCTCATATGGCCAGCAGTGAAGAACCACGTCTTAGATCCATAAATCATCACTGGCAAAACGCATTGGTTGTACAACGCTGTTTTCAAGTTTTGTGGTATACCTGACTAGAAGATGTGTCGTAACCTCCCGAACGCTGCCCAGCCGTGTCTAATCCATCGATTAACCTCTTGATCGAAGTTGGACTTACCTAGTCTGACTATTGGTACCAGATAAATATACTCGTCAACAACTTGGAGCTAAGTGCTCCCAACAACTACAGGCATAGGTGTTACATGGACGTTACACATGATCTATGTTTTGTCCATGTTCGTTTTAAGACCTATCACATCACATCATACAATAGTGCAAATTACAATTTAATATTTTTATTACATATAGAAGATTCCGTGATCCTGATAGCAACTCAAAAACGCTACAGTTGCTAGACCTGCCAAGCTTGGCAATATTGGCATATATCTCCTAAGAGGCAATTTATGGGGAGGACAATGTTCAGCAGTAAATTTTGAGAGGCTGTGATTATGATTATTATATAATATTATAGATTACAATAAAATAATACTTTTTTACAAGTAATAATTAAATAACATTGTAAGTAAATTTAGTTCCTTAGCCATCACCTCATTCTCAAGGTTTAGGGTCACAGGTCATTAGAGCCACACGCCGAGCAGGCGCGTAAGTGGTGATACTGTTCTTCAATTTTCGCAATGATGTAAGCTATTTTTGCATCACAGGTGCTGATTCAATCTAAAAAATCATTAATAATTAATGGCTAAAAGTATATGGCATTACTTGGTGGAGGCCTATGGTCAGCAGCGGACTTGTGAAGGGCTGCAATGATGACGAAAAGTATATTTAATATATAAGCTGATAACGTTTTATATTTTGTAATTATGCACTCTGCCTTTTAAATTTTCTCCTGTTTTATTTAAACATTTTTTGGCTTACACATAATATCAATCACAATAATGTGAATTAATACAAAAACAAAATGAAATATTATATTATAAAGAAAGAACAATAAGCAATCTTATCGCTCTGAATGCGATTTATATGAATACAATTCAATACTATAAACCCATTTTGTATAATGTTAAGTCTTTTGAGCTAAGGCATGAAGACGTGCATACTTTTGTCTTTTAAAAAAAAGAAATAACGCAACTCTAAAGCAGCCCCTGTCTCGCCCGCGCACGGTGGCCGCTAAACAGTGATTTATCACGAATATTCATTTCAACAGGCACGCTGTCAGATCGCGCGCGATTACGACGCCGATTTATGTCGCGCAGCGCCACGTCCGCTCCAGTGTGTGCACAGCATAAGCAATACATAGCTCTGTCACTCACTGTTTACTGACATTGTCTGGATAAAAGAAAAAAACAATACTAAAATTAAAAAAAAATAATTTCTTTTATCTATGCGCTATGTAATACAAGATTTATTACGAAAAGGAAACTTAGGATTAAAATGAAATACATGAGTTTAATTAACAAGGAATATGGAAAAGTGAAATAAGAATTTCGAAATAATCCTAACAGGCTATTATAGGTACGCTTTTTATGAAACGGTAATGGATTGTTAAAATAGGGCGTTTGTAGATGTGCAAAATAGATTAGGTACAGCAATTTACGAATAAATTTACTATACCATAAAAAACGATGATCAAAAAATGTATGGCCACATTTTATTTAGCCAAGGAGTACTTCTGGTTGCTACCATCGAACTACTAGCGAGGAACTACTTACTAGCGTATTGTGACAACGCAACTGTCATTTTTTTTTAAATTGGTAGCTGCGGAAATCATTTACTATCAGCTTTATATTACAATGATTTTTTTCACTGTTAGACTTACTTATTTCTGAAGGTGTTATAGATTATCCCTTATTGGGCTGGGCCCATGCAGATGATTGAAGGCAACTCAAGGGTGCAAAATATCTGGTAGTGCGATCGGATTGGATAGTGGGAATATATAATGACAAACTTTCAACTGTAGGAAAGATGTCTTTCAGCTGCATTGGACTATTTAGGTTTTGAACACGAAGAATTCATGTAAAAGTAAGTCTAGACTTACTATACTAACATGTAATATTCTGTGGCAAAGCTTTCGTTGCCGTCTATTCGTGACTACAAGCGACGACAGTACAAGCTGATCTTATATTAAATGGTCGAGATTATTGATAAACAGCGGCGTTAAACTCGGTAAGTCTCGTACTCTTATAATATATGTATCTGTCTGATTCAAGGCATTGATCTTATAAATCCTTAATATTTTATAAAATGACATCTGTTTATTTTGCTTTCATAAGTAAAGTTATGTGTTATTTTAATTATCCATATATAGAATAAGGGTGACAATCGAGCACATTCACCTAACGGTAAGTAGAAACTGCGTCCCATAAACATATACATTTATTTTCAATTAAGAATTAAAATACAGATTTGTTGTCACCCCTGAGGATTAAAATAATATGTCATTACCAGTAAAAAGGGTCTCCAGTTCAAATTTCAAATGGAGCACTATTCTGATTTTTTACGACGGTATTCTGTGAGAGCGTGGTGCTATCCCGATTGGGTTGACACATTCCCGCCGCAGCCATAATATAACGGAAGACTGGCTCTATATAAAGTAACACTTGAATAAGTTAACTTGCAACTCACCTCGGCTTTACACACACCTTCAGACCGAATTTCGAGGAGATCATGCACCAGCCACCAGACAGGAGAGATCAGACGCAGGACAACTTGCTTTCCGAGGCACGTGGGTGAGACACCCCCAACTTCCTGATTACGGACAGCCACTAAGAATTTCTTGACGGAAAACAACCACTAGATCAACGAGGTAGCATACGCCATGACATATATATGTGTGTCATGTTACATATAATTACATATTATATATTTATTATTATTAATATTTGATATTAATAGTATGACGTCACATCTATGACAAATATCCTCGCTATGAATTAGGCCCATGTTCAGCTTCTTAAAATTAAAAGTTAAAAAAAGTAAAGTTACAGCCTATATACGTCCCACTGCTGGGTACAGGCCTCCCCTCATTTCTGAGAGGGTTTTAACACAATTTCATTGGTGCCGGTGGGGATCGAACCTGGGTTACTCGCGTTCTGTTATATTTACAGCGAGCGTTAACCATCTGAGCAACCAGCTGCTTGATATGTATTAATTAGAAAGATTGGTTGGTGATATGTAGTAATTATAAAGATTGATTGGTGATATGTAGTAATTATAAAGATTATGATGATGATGATGTTACAAAAGTAATGAATAACCTAACTGCAGTGAACGTTTATACAAATAAAAGCCACATTTATAAAGGGTAGGATTCAAATTAGAAGAGCCGTGGTAGCTCAGTGGTTAACGCTCGCTGTAAATATAACAGAACGCGAGTAACCCGGGTTCGACGCCCGTCGGCACCAATGAAATTGTTAATTGCAATTTTAAGTGCTGATTTACCACGTGCTCGGCGGTGAAGGAAAACATCGTGAGGAAACCTGCATGTCTGAGGAATAAGAAAAAAATATTTCGAAGACATGTGAAGTTCGTCAACACGCATTTGGGCAGCGCGGCGGACACTTCCTTGCCCTAAACCCTCTCAGAAATAAGGGGAGGCCTGAGCCCAGCAGTGGGACGTATATAGGCTGTAACTTTAACTTTAACTTTTTAACAAATTAGTACCATTCTTAATATTTGCGGAATTAAAGAGACTTATTGCCGTGTGATGGCAGAGTAAGGAAATCCATTACCCCATATTGTTCTATTATATTATAAAACTATAAGAAGTCACTATGAGAAATTCCAGAAAGATCTAATGACTTTCTATGGAAGGTGGTTTAAGCATTTCGTTTGTCTGCTGAGAATGTGAAAACTGATGATGATTATGAAGCTATGTCAATCATCATTCAATCTATATCATGACCAAGCTGTATAAAATGTGTAAGTGCGAGACATTTGATTTTTACGGACTGATGAAAAATAAGCAGATGACATAGATTAAGAGAGTCGCCAGAATTAAAACTGCCATTATCTATTAACCACAGCCTATAAAAGTCCACCGCTGTACATAGGCCTAACCCATATATTGCCTCATAATATAGTTCTAGTTACTCGTAGTAGTTGTTTTTACGTGGTAGAGCCATGCTGCAATTATATTGGTAGTATAGTTGTAGCACGAATGGATCAGCTCGACCACGCTCTCACAGAATACCAGCGTCAAATAGTAGCTTAATGCTACTGTGTTTCATTTGGTGAGTGTAGAGAACCGGAGACCCTTTATACTGGAAACGAGGCATTTTATCTTAGTCCTCAGGGGTGACAACGTATCTGCATTTTGATTCGTAATCGAGGATAGATGTAGATGTCTATGGGCCACAGCAACCGCTTACTATCAGTTGGACTGTGTGCTCGTTTAGCACCCCATCCTATAAAAAAAAGTAGCCATTTTGCCATAGTCGGCACGCTTAGCAGGTGGATTGCCAACTTTTTCTTTTATTATTTTGAATTGTTATTAGGAAGATGCCCATCTGCTGCTTCAGTTTCCCTTTCTTACTTCTTACGCTCCCATGAGACGATAAGAAATATTATTATACTGCCACTACACGGTAACAAAAACTGCAATCCTTATAATTGATACAACTGTACAGTTACTCACAAATATTAAAGATCTAATAGAGGAATATAATAGAGAAGTAAACACTATTACTGCCGTTGACGTAAGCAGTGATGATGTGCAACATTGTTGCAAATATGTAAATTTAAATGAAAGTACACATGAAAGACGTGGTCGCCTACGCATCAAACGCGATGCCATTTAACTAGCATCGCCGTTGTACTGGACAGTAATAGATGGGCAGTTCAAAGCGATAGATTAATGCGTTGAGAACGAAATAACGTCCTGTGTGGTCAGAAACAACGATGCTATCGCTGTGGGTGACTGATAGTTTATCACTTTATTGACTAAATTATCTTGCAATAAAATGAGGTTAACAATATTTGTATTCTTAATTTAACAAGCACTGCCTGGGTGATCGAAACATCAAAATAATTTTTTCAATGGTGATACCAAACTATATAAACTATAACTAAGGTTGACAAACGAGCGCACAGTTCACTTTATGCTAAGTGAATGTTGTGACCCACAGGCACCTACATCTATCTTTATTTAGGAACTCAAATGCAGAAGCGTTGTCACACCCGAGGATTGAGCTGAAATACCTCATTTACGGTAATAAGGGTCTCCGGTTCTCTACACTCACCATACGAAACACAGCGGGATTAAGCAGTTATTCAGTGAAAGTGTTGACCTTCGCTGATCGAGCCGAGCCATTTTAACACAGCGTGGCGTGGTAAAACATAATATCTATTATAGAAAAAATATATTTCGTTGAATTATCACGATGACACTTTAAAGCAGTTCAGTATAATTATATATTTTGATTTTTTTAAAATCATCACATACTTGTAATAGGATGGTAGTTTCCGACGAACAAATAGGATAGTTTAAGTATCGTAGAATTTATATTCCAATATCATGACAGTCCTAAGGCAATCCTCTCCTCGGCACGTCTTGCCGGGTTCTCAGTTCATCGAGTAGGGCCTCCGCAAAGGAGACCGCGAAGGAAGGCGCGCCTTGTGTTCTTGGTGTGCTCTACCTTAAAAGGAAAAGAGAAAGAAGAAGTCCTCTCTCGATGGTGAGGCCGGCACCGGTAGGGTCGCGGAATTGCGCGGAAGCGCAGTTAGGCATTAGGATAAATGTAGATGTCCATGGGCCACACCATCCACTTACCATCAGGTAGACTGTGTGCTCGTTTGTCACCCTTGTTGTGTAACAACAATAAAACATTTGTCCTTGATTAAGAATCATAACGCAGATACGTTATTACCCCTAAGGACTAAGATGGAATGCCTCGTTTCCAATAAATAAGGATCTCCAGATATCTACACTCACCATACGAAACACAGCAGTATTAAGCTGCTATTCCACGCTGGTATTCTGTGAGAGCGTGGTCCTATCCCGATCGAGTCGAGCCATTCGTGCTACAACCATAATATAGCTGTGCCTGGTTCTACCACGTATGAAAACGCGTTAGCGTGGCCCTTCCACTACGGTGGAACACCATGCGAATATGATGTGCTTATTATACGCCTTTGGGAACAATTCCTTACTATCATATATATATATATATATATATATATATATATATATATATATATATATATATATATATATATATATATATATATATATATATATAAAATATAGTGTATAGAGTAGGATAAAGTTGTACGAAAAAGCTTGGTAAATTTTATACAACCCGCAGCACACGTCCTATTCCTGGCGCAACGGTATAACTGACACGGCGGTATTAAAGAGTCGTTGCCCCAACATTAACGCAAACCGTCCTGTATAATTCAACGCCCTACCTCCGACAAACGAGCTATTTAAATTGTACGTAATTTGAGCTCGCACGGTACGAAGTGGACTTGAATTGAGATTGTCTTATTGAACAGCGTAACGACCGCTTTTAGATTCCCTGATGACATGTTTGTGTTTTTGTCAACTAGTTTTACTGTCATTAGTACAGTAGTGTTTACAAAATTTACATATACATTTATTGTATGTACTTATACTTTATATCTCTATTTATGTTGATCTTTTTTAGATACTTTAGATCTATATGATTAAATAAATCTAAAGGAATAGCGTAATCCAATATACAAGCATCATAATGTTTCACACGCTGATATTGAATCTTAATAAATCCTAAACATTATATTACAATAATACAATACAATAATACAATACTCTTTATTGCACACAAAATAATACAAAGAACAACAAACTGAAATCGATAAATTTATGTACAATTAGGTGGCCTTATCGCTAAACAGCGATCTCTTCCAGGCAAACCTTGGTGAAGGAGATCTTTTACATACAAAAATATAGAAGTGTGCATAAATAGTAGATAAAAAATCATGCATAACACGTAACAGATATATACATACATAATCATACACATATATACATATTTATACACATACATATTTATACATATTCATATATATATATATATATATATATATATATATATATATATATATATATATATATATATATATATATATTTATAAATATTTTTGTATATACATACATATTTATACATACCATATATACACAAACCTTATCAAATATAGTAGATATGATAATGAAATATATTAAGTAGAACACATATTTAAATAATAATTTTTAACCAGTTTTTTGAAAGACTCAATGCTTTGGGCTTTCTTAATTGTTAAAGGAAGCGAGTTCCATAATTTAATTGCTTTGACACAAAAGGAAGAATTAAAAAATTCTGAATTGTGAGCAGGCATTCGCAAAATAAGTTTATCGGATAATCTGGAATGATCTTTATCTGCACCCGCAAACTCAAATTTTTCCTTTAAATACTTCGGTGTTTTAGGTTCAAATAGTACACAGTACAGTTGAGATAGAATGTGAGTATTCCGACGAAGTACACATTATACATTATATTACTTTAGCTTTTTAAATTTGGATTAACACTTATTCCCAAATACGAAAAAGTTAATAAGAATTTTTTTTATTTCGAAGACATGTGAAGTTCGCCAACACGCATTGGTGCAGCGTGGCAGACATGTCCCTGCTCGAAAAACACTCTCAGAATCGAGAGGGCCTAACAGTGGTACGTATATAGGCTGTAACTACTTTTTTATGTTGGTTTTTCTAATTTTTTTCAATTATAGGATAGATCTGCTGATCGATACCCTGAATGGATTATTTATAACGTGATATTCTTCGTCGGTAATGCTTTCAATTTTAAGAAAAGCTACATCTCTAACCCACATAATATGATTACGAAAACTAACAATATTTTTTATTTTATTTCATAAAGCAATAACAGAAAAGGAATAAAAAAGTTATATGTTGGATTTGTTTATTTGGATAGAGTAAAGCTGAGGCCTTCAGCTTTAATGTTACCTTAATTTAATCCGCCAATATTATTCATCATCAACATAACGAAAGAAACATATAATTCGTATTACTGTTTGTTTGAGTATATACATATGAGTAGATACAATATTAAAACACTAACAAGTAATAAACATAAAACACAGCGTACACCATAAGTTTCTAAAAATTAATGAATTTATAAAAGGAAAATTTATGAGACGTGCAGCGTGTTTCTACCATGCAGAGAGCCGAAAGTAATAAAAATTATAAAAAGGTATCCAATATCACAATGTTAAAGCAACGTAAATAACCTAGCGATTACTCAAATTATAAAGTAAGACATTAAAATGACAACATAATTTAAAAAAAATTCTAAAGCAAAGCACTGTCACTTCATAGTTAGAACCATTACTCTGTAGCAGTTTGTAATGAAAATTAATGTTGATTATAAGGTGAGCGTGTCAGTGGGGCAGGTCTTAATGATGGTAAATTATAGGGAATTCGCTTCTTTACTATATTTAATGATACAAAGCCATGTGTAGCACTGTGTGACACTACAACAGATGTTATTTAAGTATTTGTGGTGTACTACACCCAGTTATTATATGGACTTCGAGCATTTTAAATACGCTCAAATGAAATTAAAAACTTTTGTTACAAAAAATTGCCTCTAAAATTGATAAAAATTTTCAAAGGTATATAATAATATTGTAATGCACTTCTAGCAAATTGGCGTTGTAAGAATATCCGTGTATGTGAGCACTAAGGAACCATGCCGGTGCCGGGAATTTGGGAAATGAATTGCTAAGGATTTAGTAGTAGTCCTAAAACAATTGTAGAACGAATCCAAGAATTTGTAAAAGAATTTATAAAAAGTTAAAGCCATTAATGTGAGATCCCTCTGCTGACACAGTCTATCAGTAAGATCTCAGACAGTATCTTAAAAATGAAGTTAATGTGATTACAGATATTTAGTAAAATAATTTGTTAAACTTATTTAACTAAGTTACGAGACATAAAGTGTTAAAGATAAAAGAAACATATCTAAACTGTATTTGTTTTTATAAACTTGTGAGAATGTCTTAATTAAATGATTTAATTCGTACTTTTTTCCAGTTAAGGTTTTAGAAGAAAACAATTTTGTGGAAAAAAAATTGGGCTAAATATTGGAGTGATATCAAGACAAAACCGGACCCTCATTCCACACATCACCAGACATAAATAATAATAAACAACTAAATAAATATTTATTTGAAAACAATGGCTACATTATATTATATTAGTGATCGTAGCGCCCTTTTAATCTAATGCGCCTGTATCAGGGAGCAACTAAGACATATATCGTGTGCTAACTGTTTGGCGATAGAAATATAAGAAAGTGTGAGTGTTTTAACGTTTAAGTAGAAGTTTTTCACTTATTAATAGAAACCTTTGAATGTATATGCATAACATAATCGCGTTACGATAATTCTATGCAAATAAACCCATAAGAGTGACGAAAAAATACTTTTCCGGAATATATTTTTAATTTTTCATATAGTATTATTAGTTAATAGTTTGTTATACCTCCATAGATACAGTTTCGAATACGTTTTAAAAAACACGCTGTAAAGGCATGCAAAAAAATCAAAAAATCACCACCTTAAAAAAACATCGCATAGTTCTTACTGGAGGCTAAGAGAGTTAGTCATATCCTTTTCTTATTTTATTAATCCTTTAATTACATCTTGAAAAGGTTACAAAATTAATTAAACAAAAATTGTAGGTGGTTAGCGTTGTGCTTTTATTTTATATTTATAAATTATATATCTGAAATATTGCAGTTATTTGTTTTATTTTATCAGTTATTGGCTCTTTCTGTTAAGAAGTTCTTACTTCTTATTAACAGCCCGGAGTCAGAATGTTGGCGGTGTCTCCGTGCCTTGGAAAGAACGTAAAGCCGTTAGTCATGTGCTAGACCTCTGTCCGATCGTGTCGGATTACCGTCCTATTGGACTATAAGATTAAGAGAATAGAGAGTGCATCTGTGCTTGCGCATACACTTGGGCACTATAATCCTGACCCACGCAGATGTCTAGTATCCGATGAGAGTGTACAAGGTGACCGCAATCCAGTCTGGAGGTTATTATTTAAGAGTTTAAAGAAAAAGATATAGATTAAATATGGTTTAGACACTAAAATCTTTAAATCTGGATTTTTAAATAAACCATAGTTACTTTGTCAACGAATATTATTATTCGAACGAGTATTCAAAACAGTACATATGTTTAGATGTTATCAGAACTGATAGTAATACCATTTACCACACCCAAGAACTAGTTACCAACTTACCAGATAAACAACTCTTTACATTATAGCTCGAACTATCCATCAATCCTAACGACAATATATCAGACTGGAATATTAGCGACTCAGTAGTGGGATCATAATGAGGCACCCTGCTGCCGGCTATGGCCGGCGTGAAACTTGATGGTGGGTCTAGCGTCCATAATTTATGACCAACATTGACATGCTTTATGAACCCTTCCTGCTACTTTCCATCATTGGTATTCTCCGCTGTCTCGTATATAACATACAGTTAGAGTAATCTGTAAGGACTGCGTGAATATTTATGTTTATTTTCGACTAGCAACCCACCCGGCGTCGCTTGGGGGTATCTATTAATAATCCATTTCTAGGTTGTCATCGATTATTAATAAAGTCCACTGCTGAACATAGGCCAACTCCATAGATTACTTCAAAGGGGGATTCCAAAATCCGCTTTTGATTTTGAACAAAAACTTCGGCAAAAAATGTTATAAAAAGAGATCTAGGTGCAACTCGAAGGGTCCACACGACCAACTTCCCAGTGGAAAGAATAAAAAAATATCATATGTTTTAATATTTTATACAATTTCGTACAATTCGGCACAAAAAACGACTTGACCGATTTTGATCAAAATTTAATGAGGTTTAAGTTACATCTTACTACTTACTCTTCGTTCACAAGATACACGAGGCGAAAATTATATCCGAAGTCCGAACATAAATACATACGTACATGTGCACACACGGACATCCACTTAAAAACCAGATTCGACTCTAAAGACCTTGAAAGGTGATAGGTAGATATGTTAAAATTTCCAATTTGAAAAATTGGACCCATTACAATAGCTTTCCACTGGGAAGTTAAAAAAACCACAGTTTTTTATTAGTTTGAGTCTTTATCAGGAAGATGCTGCTGCTCATCTCCTATTCCAGTTTCCCTCTGTCGCCTCTTACGACTTCCGCGGGATAAGATGGGGTAGTGGATATCCTTGCACCGCCACTACAAAGCATCTATTAATAATATCAATTATTTAATCACTTTAATTATTTATGAAAATCATCAACGACCAATCGTTTTAGCAAATTTTCGGTTTTTGCAAGAAAAAAAAACTAAATATTTTCGGTTTAAAATATATCCTAGATCACTACCGGCATCGCTCGTTCTATTTGTGAAGAGTTACCGAAATTGTTTCAGCCGTTCCGAAGATTAGCCCGGACATTTTTTTACGTAGTAGAGCCATGCTGCAGTTATATTAGAAGTACAGTTGTAGCACGAATGGGTCGGCTCGACCGGGGAAAAACGGGGAGAATCGAGGATAGATGTAGATGTCTATGGGCCACAGCAACCATTTATCATCAGGTGGACTGTGTGCTTGTTTGTAAAAAACAAGACTGACAGTCGAAAAATTTCAAAATCAATATTCATATCTTACCTGTACGCAAATAACAGTTACATACACAGCCATTTCGATATTGCAGACAGATATTTCAATTTATTCATATATTTAGATTTCACTTCCATGCAACAAATATTCGTAAACCAATCCTTCGTTTACATTTCTGGGTCTTTTCCGTATAGCTAGGATCCGCTATTCGTTTATTAGGTGGATATAATTTGTTATTTAAAAGTAAGTAAATTTATTAATTTATAATTTTATAAAGAATTTAATAACAACTTCATGGGCGACGGTAGTCACTTACCATCAGGTGAACCGCATATTCGTTTGCTCCTCTTCTATAAAAAGGATAAGATCGCATCGATTCGCACATTTCACGTCATGACGATGGTTATACAGTCATCTACCGTAAGCCATAATTTATTATTCTGGCAATTCACACACTCACTTTTTATGACAGACGCTGGACGAAGTAGTGTGATGAATTTTGTTACGCTGCCATTACAAATATATACTAGAAATATATCATCATCATCATTACAGCCCTTCACAAGTCCACTGCTATAGATAGGCAAGAATGCCTGACCCTAAGAATGCCTGACCTGAGCCACCTGCATTCATCGACATGTCATACCAGGTCGTCGCTCTATCTAAAGGTGGGCCGCTTCACACTTCGCCTTCTGCATATATATTTTTCATAATATTGTAGTGAAAAACAAGCTTACATTCGACATACTCGTAAGGCACGTGGCTCTAGTAGTATTTAGACGACATCAAACTAATCTTGAAAAAGGAAGACTCTATCCTAATGTTTAGTAATAGCGTAAATATAGGAAATCATAAATTGAGCGACTATTGAATATCAGCTATGAGGAATTCCATTTATCGAGATAACCTTTCAAGTTGTTTTCAAATCATTCATTTTGAAAAAAAAGGCGTATTCCCATGGATGAAATATTGATCATGATGAACTCTAATAACTCAATTTATAACTTTCATATTTCTGAAAGTTATATTAATTTACTTTACCTCTTCTATGTGGGAGAGCCACGCTGCATCTATATTATCGTTGTAGCACGAACGGCTCGGCTCGATCGGTGTAGGGCCACGCTCTCACAAAATACCAGCGTAAAATAGCAAGGTAATGCTGCAGTGCTTCCTATATTGAGTGTAGAAAACCAGATACCTTTTTACTGGAAACAAGACATTCTATCGTAGTTCTCAGGGGTGACAACGCATCTACATTTTATAATCATAATCGAGGATTAATTTAGATGTTTATGGGCCACAGCATTCACTTGCCGTCATTTGGAGCGTGTGTTCGTTTGTAACCAAGTCTGAATATCTATATAGAAATAGCTACAACTTAAATACAGTAGTGTATCTTATCTCCTCAATATCATTATAATTCCTTTCTATCCATAACTGTCATGAAATCGCTCTAAGCTGATTATTTGGCATTAAATTTTGATTTATAATGATTAACCAAATAATTAATGACTTATTGTCAACACGCTTGAAGTAATCGCTGGTGATAATTGAAACGACTTTGACTGATAATTGAGTGACTTTATCTTAATCACAATGCTTGACTAGGGGTTTGGCGATATCAGAAATAAAATGCCTCTCAATTTTATTCTGGACATTTTAACGGCAAATACGAGATAGGTCTCTTTGTCGTATTCCTGAAGACCTGTGTTCAGCAGTAAGCTTTTGAATAATGATCATGATTATCTATAAGATCTATTTGTGTTTTCTTAAGATACCTATTGCTAAAATTATATCACAAAATTTCTTACGTTACCACATTGCATTAATAAATATTTAAAAAAAAATGGTTGCTTAGATTATTCTGTTTCTTAAAAAATAACGTCTAATAAATCAAAATTTGTACCATTATCCTTATTTATAAATACTGCAATTAAAAGTTATGTATATTTGGTTGTATTGTATACCAATTTAAGATGCTTCTAGCAAAATTGAAATTCTAAATATACATATATAAGTACATTAATTTCCTTGATTATTCTATAAACCTAAATAATTACACAAAACAGCAACAATTTCAGTCTATTTAATTTAACTTCAATTAAGATTTAATTTCCACATTTCATACGTCTATCATTGTAATAATTATAATTACATCATAGCTTCTCAAACAGGCAGCCAGTCTAAAGTACTCTCGGTCTAATTGCAACTGACTATGCAGAAGTAACTTCCTTGTCTGCTTGAACATAATATTTTATTTCGATTAAACTTTTTATATTGGCTGGCTGCGGGTATGGTTAGTTATGAGTACTTGAATAAGAATTTTCATATTAAGAACGGACTTTAATTGTAGTAATATTTTTATTATTTCATCATTTTATCGGTTTTACAGCGCAACGACGTTTGGTTGTGGAGCTGCGTTAATGCAGGCTCTATGTTTGAATTCTGCATGGAGTAGGTTTTGTTTGCCCTACTAGTTACTGTTGCGTATATACTTATATATTTGTTTAAGTTGACATTTTCTCATAATAATGTCATCATTTTAACACGTGGTAGAGCCGTGCTGCAGTTATATTAGTAGTATAGTTGTAGCACGAATGGGTCGGCTCAACCGGGTAAGGACCGCGCTCTCACGGAATACCAGCGACAAATAGTAGCTTAATGCTGCTGTGTTTCGTATGGTGAGTGTAGAGAACCGGAAACCCTTTTTACTGGAAACGAGGCATTCCACCTAAGTCCTCACGGATGACAGCGCATCTGCATTTTGATTCGTAATCGAGGATAGATATCGATGTCTATGGGCCACAGCAATCACTTACCATCTGGTGGACTGTGTGCTCGTTTGTCATCCTATCTTATATAAAAAATATATCATATATTACAGCCACAACAAGTCCATTGCTAAACACAGGATTCCCCCAGGGAACACCACAAGCCACGGTCTTGAGCTTCCTGCGTCCACAACTTCTTGCATGAATTATCAGCTTGTCACTCCCTATAATTCGCCTATTGGTACGAGAGTGCCACTCGAGAACCTTCCCGTGGTTTGTCAGTTCTTCGAACTGTGTCTTCGTTATTTCGTTTTTCGCAATCATCTGAACATTTGTTATTATAAGCAATAGATTGTAATTTGTGCATATTGTTAACTGAGAACCTGTCTTACAAGAAGTTTAAACATTGTATCAGTGAACAGTGAGTTTATTTTTATCACCAACTTCATTGCAGAAATATATGACTGGATCACAGCCACTTATTTTAATAAAGGAATACCGTTTATTTTTGTTTACCTTATTTACTTTATTTTAGGACATCGTATGTATTCTATACATATAAGGGATGATTTAATGACCAGAAGTATATGCTCACATTATAAAATAATAATTTAACCATTTACTGGTGGTGTAATCTCTTTATACCAGGCGTAAAACACCCAGACAGGTGACCGAGAGACGCATGGAGAAATAGCGCCAGACGAGTTTAAGGCAAATCCTCTCTACAAAACGTGAGATTCCTTAGTCTAGCTGTAGACGTTTATAGGTTGGAGATGATGATGAGAAAGAAGATGCTGTACATAGTTAAAAAAATACGGCAGTTACTATAAATGATGTAAATCTTTATTTTTGTAATTTCATATGGCAAGCCTGATTAATTTACAGATATGTAGCTACTATTTTCTACTGTGTCTGACAGTCAGACATTAATAAAGAAATTTTTTTTATAATAAGAGGCATTTGTTTTTTTAGGGAATAAGGGTGACAAACGAGCACACAGTCCACCTGATGGTGAGGGATTCTGTGACGTAGACGTCTACATTTATCCTCGGTTAAAAATCAAAACGCTAATGCGTTGTCACCCCTGAGGACTAAGATGGAATGCCTCGTTTCCAGTTAAAGAACCGTCTCCGGATTTCTACATTCGCCATACGAAACGCAGCAATATTAAGCTGCTATTTTACGCCGGTATTCTGGGAGAGCGTGGTCCATCCCCGGTCGAGCCAACTCATTCGTGTTACAACCATAATATAGCTGCAGCCTGGCTTTATCTCGTATGAAAATGTTGTAATATATTATTAATAATACTGTCTACTGTTTGATTGAATTAATAGCATCTAAGTATATAAATAATATTTTTTGTTATTTATTATAATTTCTAAAGAGATGCCAAGAGAGAATTAGACTATAGGGATGGAGGTGAATATCTAAGGAGATATTCAACTCCGTCTAGTGTAGTTCTTTTTAAAATTTATGTTGATACTAGCTAACACGGGTGATTTCTGGATCTCGACAACAACGTCACCTACCGGGTTCAATTTTGAATGCAAAACATTCAGGGACCACCAAAAACACAAAAAAAAATTCATCAAAATCAGTCCAGCTGGGTTCAAGTGATGATGTTTCATACTTTACAGGATTTGCTTTTTATTTATACAAATCTCAACTGTACGAGTAATATGCATTTATCATATTATATATGAACCTTTCTCTTGAATCATTCTGTCTATTGATGAAAACTGAATTAAAATCCATTTCGTAGCCTAAAAGATCTACAGACGACGGGAAGCGAATTTGTTTTATACTATGTGGAGATGCTATTATCATAACCACAGCCCATTCAATGTCTACTTCTTAAGATAAACCTTGCCATGGTTGCTAAGCTTGGCAACCAAGTTGGCAACCGCAGTATATTATAGACGGCTCCGTGGCGCAGTAGCTTAGCAATGGTTGCAGCGCTGTGGGCCGCGGGTCCTAATCCCGCAGGGAGGAAGTATTTGTATGGCCTACAAATAAGTATTCCGGGTTGCTTTTTTTATTTTTTTTTTAATTTATGTTTTAATCCCGCCTACACGATACAAGATTTAAAAAAATATTTGCAGTTGTTATTAGGAAGGTGCTACTCCCCATCTCTTATTTCATTTCCCTGTTTCGCCTTATTCGACAAACATGGGATGGTATGGGGTTGTGGATATCCTTACGCCGCACTGCTACTACACGTCTTATCATACATATATATATATATATATATATGTATATATATATATATATATATATATATATATATATATATATACATATGTATACACATTTGTTCAGAATCGTTTACTGAATCGATTCCTATCATTTTTGATATAGGTAATTCTTTATCCCAATAATAATTAAAACTACGTAAATTATAGTCACACTAAATCTGTACAGTCAAAACAAACTGAAATGGACCGTAACTTAAGGCAATAAGACTTTTAAGAGTCCAGTTTTATTTGTATTATTACTAATTCGGTCATTCAATAAAAATAATGAAAAATGAACTTTATTTCAAGCACGTTAAAGTCGTTGCATTCATGGATTTGTACTGTGACCAAAACATCTTCCGGAATTAGTATAACTAATTTGATAAATAATCAGTGCATAAAAATGTTTAACTAAAATTCAGTGTATGTATTATGATTATAACATAATATACTAATTGGGGTGTCTGAGGGTGTGCGTTAATGACGTTACATTTACATATTATATATATATCTATATATCTATATATATATATATATATATATATATATATATATATATATATATATATATATATATATATAGAAAACAAAAAAAACTTTATAAAGTAACAAATTAATATTTATAAAAGTTTTAAGTTATTTTCATATTATAGTTCATATAAAGTTACAGCCTATATACGGCTTACTGCTGGGCACATGGCATCCCTCATTTCTTAGAAGGTTTTAGAGCAAGGAAGTGTCCGCCGCGCTGCCTCAATGCGTGTTGGCAAATTTCACATATCTTCGAAATATTTTTTTCTCATTTCTCAGACATGCATGTTTCCTCACGAGCACGTGGTAAATAAGCACTTAAAATTGCAATTAGCAATTTCATTGGTGCTGACGGGGATCGAAACCAGGTTGCTCGCGTACTGTGTGTAAATTTACAGCGAGCGCTAACCATCTGAACAACCATGGCTTTACTTGAAACATAAAAATAATTTCTGCTTCATAAGCACACAATAGTGCTTTCGTTACAAAGTGCAACCTCTGAACTCTGATCAGACAACTACATGAATAAATAATAAAGCTATCCTGTAATAAAGTAGCCATGTTTATCTTCACAGTAATTTATCATCCGTCCCGTGGTCCAGTTTAAGATGACACTTCACGTTCTTTGCGTTACTTTCATCTATAGACAAGAAAGTAACATATAACTGAATGAGCACGGTTTTTTTAGGACTGGCCAGTTACTCTTTATGATTGTGGCAGTCATCAATCAGGTAAGACGACGGCCAGTGTATTCAGTTGTTTACTGGTTGCGTTTTTTTGATTCACAATTTCAAACTTAATTACCGTTCGATAGACGATTTTAATAAATTTTATTTATAATCCTGGATAATTACAACGTTTATGACTGCCTCATTAGTCTAGTGGTTGTAATAGTGCAACTGCTGATCGTGATTTCCCGGGTTTGAATCCTGGGTCAGGCCAAAAAAGATCAGTTATTGATCTTTTCCATTAAGAAATTCTCAGAATCTGCTCGGAGTCAGAAAGTTGGTGGTGTCTCACCCCGGGCCTCGGGAAGCACATAAAGCCGTTGTGCCTGCGCCTGATCTCTCTACGGTCATGTCAGTTTACAATCCCATCGGACTATGAGAGTGGAGGAATATAGATGGCACCTGTACTTACTCATACTCTTGGGCACTATGATCCTGTCCTGCGCCGATGGTTAGCCTGTGTTGAGTCTGGTCGCTTTGAACGAAATTCAATTTTTTTTTATCATATGGGTTTTTATGGACATTATTATCATATGGGTTATTTATAAAGTATTCTCATCTATTTGGACTGAATAAATAGGTATATAAAAGGACTTAATAAATAAGTGTACATAAATATTTATTAAATATACTAACATAAATAATACAAAAATAAATAAGAACGCAGCCAGATGGAAGTACTCGCCAGGGAAAACCAAACGGCCGAGGATTAGGGGGAAAGGGAAAGAAACCGGAGGACGATGTGGGAGGTATCAAGGAGCACCGCCTTCTGCATTTAAGCCCGGAGCGGTAAGTCACGGAGTTCCAGTCATCTCAGACGACCCGGGAGGATGACTGGGATTAGCCCATTCGCAGACAATAACTACTACAGGAATAATTTTGGTCGGCGGACCACTCCACATGTCGATCACCTCGTGAGCCGGGTCTAGATATTTTGTTCGCTTATCTGTTTCGGCTTTCACGAGGTTCTCGTCATATATAATGGTAATGTCAACCGAAATATTTTTGACTGTGCTCGGTCCATCAAAACGATATCAGGTTTATTCGCAAGAATAGTGCTGACTGATATGAGGGTCTGGTCCGAGTAGAGCCTGGCGTGGTCATTTTCGAGCACGGCTTCCGGCATGTACATATAATTAGGCAGTTTCTGATCCACGAGACCGTATTTTAAAGCGAGCTCCTGGTGTAGAATCCTCGCTACTAGATTGTGTTTGCAAGTACTCAGAGCTAGAAAGACCCGAACAACAGAGGTGACATGCCGAAGTGATTCACCTGGACGTTGACAAGCTTGACAGATATCGACGGCGCTATTCTTTAGGATCCTGTACTGCATAGACAAAACCCTTGGTTTCCCCAAAGAAGTCACCATAGCGTATTCCGTGAAGGGAGGCAACCGTATCTACGAAAGGCTCATGTAGAGCCCTGTAGAATCTCCCATGGTGCTCCTTCTTCTTTCATACGTACTCACGGTCGAAAATGCTCTATACTACCGGGTCTTGCAATTGTTTGTTGGCTTAAATTATAGGTGTAAGCCCCATATCACAAGAAATGAAGTTTTGTATAATAGATAATCCGATCTCGCCAGGAAGTAATTACGCAGGCTGCACACTTCGCAGTTATGCACGTTCAACGTGTTTAAAAAGCCACGCCCACCATGCTTCCGCAGGCAGTACAGCCTCATTAGCGACGATCTCGAATGGTGATCATTGCTGACTTTTCTATCCCGAGCGTTCAGTGTGTTTCATATTCGCCTCATCAATACCTATATTTTGTGACATACCCAGGGTTCGGTATGTTTCAGCCCTGGAAAGAGTCTTTATGCTGATGGGAATGGATAAGTCTATGCCCTCAGAGCTGACTACCTAATTCTCTCAACTCTCTTATCCGTCCCTAGGTGCATTCTAATACAATTGTTAAATTCCAAGTGATGTTTTGTAATTCCATAAGACTGAAGCGCCTGGAGGGGAATTCTTTCCGAAACTGAAATCACCTACCGGTGCCCTGCAGTAAGGCCCTAAGAGGGTTCAAAGACAGGCAAAACCAAATTGGACTCCAACAATAGGCATGAAAGATACCCCTTTTTATTCTTATGTGGTTCTCCACAGCTGTCATACGCTGGCCTGGACATAGGATCGTACTTGACTGACCCATACACTGCCTGATGAAGTCTCTAACTGTCCAGTCAAACTTGTGCAGCTTGAGGACCCCCTTCAGCCATGTATGAGGCACCGAATAGAATTCCTTTCTGTGGTCTATCCAGGCGGCGGAGAAGTTCATACGGTTGCGTTTAACCACCTTGTTAATGACCGTATCAATGAGGAGTGGTTCTGAGGTACCACGAATCCCACCATGACATCAAATGATTTTGATCCAGGTGACGAATTATTCTCGTACTCAAAATGGACTTTAGTGTCTTGTAAATGATCGGTAGACACGTGATGGGGCCGGTATTTCTTCGGGTCTGTGGTATGCTGGTCTTTAGGAATGAAATGATGATAATGAGAGATCCCAGTAGTGAAGAGGCTCTTAAGCGACTTCTGGTCGAGAGCGTCTTGAAACTATTGGGCGAGCACAACGTAACACACTATGAACCCCTTTAGCCAGTAATGATGCATCCTGCGGCCCTATGCGCATTCCCTTTGTGCCATTATCCATTTTATGGGCGCCAATTAACTGGAGCTGCCCAGACCCGGCACCGATTCGTTGTTCGGCCATATACACATGATTATTTGCCTCTAACTTCATATTAAATTGAATTTTAGAGTTAATGGAATTAAGATGTTCTAAAAATGCAGGTACTTTGTCTGATGGTAAAATTGTGAAAGTATTGTCTACGTACCGCTTGTACACAAGGCCTTGGCATTACAGGTTCAGTAAGGAAGGATTTCTTCTCAAAGTCTTTTATGAGTATATCGGCGACAATGGGAGATACAAATGAGCCCATCGCTGTTGCGAACACAGATGGTGTTCCATCAACTTACTTGTAAAGCTCTACCTTCCAAAATATATAGCCAGATGTGAGGCAATGTCTGAGTAGTACTGCATATTCTGCTGGCATGTAATTTTACTTTAGTTTCCTAGTTATAATTGAGATGCATTCCTCAACAGGTAGGCATGTCAAAACTGACTACGGTTTCATTGTCAGTTAAACACAGGTCTTTTATCCCATTGACAAATTGGTATGAATCCTTAGTGTGTGCTCTTGTGTGTCCTCCGAGTGGTGATAATATTTTAGTTAAGTGTTGAGCCAATCTGTAAGTCGGCGAATCAATCTGACTCTCTATTGGACGTAATGAAGCGTTCGGTTTGTGTATTTTTGGTAACCCATACAAATTAGGTTGTTTGACACGTGCAGGTATTATCGAAAGAATGTCCAGATTCAATTTCTCGGAGTATTTGTTAATTAGGTCGCTAGTTGTTTTAAGATTAGTTGTAGGGTCTGTTGTAGGGTTCATGGGTGCTGTAAAGCACCAGAAACGTCGCGAATTAAAAATGATTCAAATAGAACACGATAAAATCCGTAAAATAAGTTTTAATCAATGTGTAGTGTTTGCGTAAATGTAAGAAATCATTATATAGCTAGGATTATTAAAAATACATTAAAACACTACAATAACAAGAAAAATTTTAAAAATTGTAGGATAAATTCACACAATAACATATACTTAAACTATTATGCTGCTGTGTTTTTCAAAATCATATAAATCGGCTCACGGTTTTGAATTTGAGTTTTTATTTTATAATAATTATGTTTTGTTTATTATATTCTCAGATCAATTATATTCCTGTGATTAACAATAATATAAATTTATGTAAAAAATAATTCCTGTTTCATATTATTTATTGACTAAAATTTCAAGTGAAAAATACATACTAAATTTCTCCTACAAATAATTACAAATTTGGAACTAATACACGATATTTTTTTTTGCGCCCGAAGCAAAGCCGGCTGCGTGGTTATGTGGAGACTTTTACCCACTAAACTCCACCTTTTGGGATTAGCTTACCGATCTGACGAGAGATCTTTAAGCCGTGAACGGACGCGACCCTCCTTGGTAGAAAGGAGGACGCAACGATATTTTATGCTTGAAATAACCTTTTATAACAATTTTACCCAGATCCATTCAGTAATAAAGTGGAAAGGAGATAGTCCATTTCAGGCCCAGTCTATGTACACTATACCGTAAAAAAGCGAAAAATTCAGGGATTTTATTAAAATACAATAAGAGAATGAATCCAACTAAATGACTTGCTAAAAATAAAAATGCAATCCCAATTTTTGATGATTTTACAAGATGGTGCTTACTCATAAAATTATATGTCAAATGTCATGTCTGACAACTGACTTAAGTCTTGAAATAATGTAGGTATTCCGATATTTTTTTTGTTTATTCTGAGCTTGTTCGTGTAGTTGTGCACTCGTGAACGCGTTTATTGTGTTTTATATTACTTTGGCGAATTGGGTTTTTTTTTTTTAATTTGGACTTTGGATCTGTTACTACTTGTTTGACTCGGTTTTTGTTTTATGGAATTCATGATTTACGTGAGATTTCGATATCGAACGTCTGTAGAGTCACATTTTGAATCACTAGGCAGGTATGTAAAAGAAGATGTTTCCTTAAGTTGTTAAACGCACTTGAATAACATGTTTCTATGTGTAATCTGTTAACAATCAAAAAATAAATACGTAATAATTTTCTACACAAGTTCATAATTGCTGCATAATATTAATATAATGCAATTATCTTTCAGTTCACCTGTCAAAACATGTTGCACTGTTTAAAATGTGCTTCTTGCATTTGAAAAAAAATAGCAATATTACATTGCTGGAGATTTGGGTCCAGAAATTATTACCATTCTTAAAAATCTAGGTTAATTGGTAAGAACGCACATACTTTAATCATTACAGATTACTTGGCAATATCTAGTCCAACGGATATGACAGCTTTTATATATTTCAGTATTTATTGATTGATTTCAGTATTATATGATTGTTTTGTTTTAGATGGATGAAAATGGACCAGTATGTTCACAATGTTTTTCATGACCTGTACCGACAGATAATTCTTATTCTAAGAATTATCTGTTGGTACAGGTCATAAACATGGTCTTCAGCACATTAATACCAAAAGTACCAGTATATTGTGTGTTTGGTGTCAACGGAGATTGGGTAGCGGACGTTGTCACTCTTTTTAAAAGGGTCCTGAAAGATATTTTATGTCTGAGAGGATTTTTCCAAGGCAAGTTAGTATTTATGTATGTTTATTTAAAGGTTTACTAAACTTAATACTAATCTAAATAAAATTAAAAATCTAAATAAAATAAAATTAATGTAGAATTCTACATAAGAGAAATAAGAATTCTGCACAAACTCTACCGAATGGTAAATAGATGCTGTGGCCTATAAACATCTACATTCATTTTCGATTAATAATCAAAATGCAGACGCGTTGTCAGCCCTGAGTACTATGATGAAATGTCTCGTTTTCAGTAAAAATGGTCTCCGGTTCTCTACCCTCACTTTACGAAACACAGCAGCTTACATCTGACATTTAACGCTTGTATTATGTGAGAACGTGGCCATTCCCCGGTCGAGCTGACCCATTTGCTGCACGTTGCTCTCTTTCTATGGGATAATGGTAAAAAATGAGCACACAATCCACCTGATCGTAAGTGGTTTCTGTGGCCCGTAGATATCTGGGCACATCTATCCTTGATTACGAATTGAAATGCAGATACGTTTTTACCCGTTAGGACTAAGGCATTCCGTCCTTTCCAATGAAAGGCGTCTCCGGTTTCATTGGTTAGCATTAAGTTTCTATTTCACACTGGTATTCTTTGAGAGTGTAATCCTTCCCCAGTCGAGCCGACCCATTCGTGCTACAAATTAATATATCTACTACCTATATAGCTACAGTATGGCATTACGTGGTATGGTAGGTATTAAATTGTTACAGATACCTGAAAGTACAGTGGTATGTCACCTTTGTTGCACGGAAACTCAACAAACATTGCGTAGACAAGGCGTTTCATATATACCATCACCTAATACAATTGTATGTGTGGTCGGTCGGTCACTAGCCAAACACACGCAGGCACTCAAATCCAATGGCTCAGAACGAAATGAAATTATAGCTAGGAGCTTATAGAGAGGTAATATTTTATTTATTTTCTAAGTCTATATGTACTTAGTAAAAATGCGTCTTTTTAATGATCCTACAGTATTATTAAACTTACTGTCTTTTTTGATAGTTGAAATACTTTTCTAGTATGAATTATTTGACAAATAAAGATATGAAAATATAAATTAGTAGCTTTTGCCCGTGACTTTTTTCGTGTGTAAATTGGTTTAAAAATTGCTCGGGAACTCTGTGATTTTCACGGATAAAAAGTCACTTACAGGTCCTCAACCATGCCCGAGCAAAAAATCACTATGAACCCAAAGCTCTTTTACAGCATGATTGAATGACAAGCCAACAAACAAAACATTTTTGCATTTATAATATTAATAAGGATATTTTACAATCCTAATATTTTAAAAAATAATTAAGATATAAAACAAATTTATTTATTATTGGTGCCACAGTACACACTAATTTATTAATAGCTGAAGGCTTGTTCGGTAACGGAGAAGATGGGGAACCAAATGTCGTATGCGACGAGACCTGTATTTACCTACAAAATTACAGAAACAAGCATATAGCTTGCACAAACTTCACAATTTAGGAAAGCTATTTTTAATAGTAGATACTGATTTTTTTTTTATATAATAGGGTGACAAACGAGCACACATTCCACCTGATGGTAAGTGGTTGCTGCGGCCCATAGACATCTACATCTATCTTCCATTGCAAATCAAAATGCAGATGCGTTGTCACCCACGAGGACTGAGATGGAATGCCTCATTTCTAGTAAAAATGGTCTCTGATGGCTATATCCTGGACATTTTTGGCCCTTATCCGGCAATTGATTCTAATGCCAGTATTATGCCTGTAGTATATATAAAGCCTTATTCCAAAATGAAATTTTCATTTTGGACAGAGGCTTTCGAGATGTTATTCCTTTTCTTGAAGGACTAGGCTATGTAATACATAAGCCGGAGATTTGTGAAGAAGGAGAGACTCAATTGTCGACAGCGATTGCCAATAAATCCAGATGTGTGACCTTGTGCAGATGGGTAGTAGAGGTAGTAAATGGAAGATTTAAAAGAGATTTTAAATTATTCCGACAGGACCACTTCCACGTAACTGCCACTCATCTAATGGACGATTTGCGTATTTGTGCAGCTATGAATATACGCAATGCAACTGTTTTAACCATTAAGCTTTTTAATAGAAGATGGGCAAAGCATGGTGCGGCATAATGTGAGCGGGTATGCAACCCTCATTTAACCTCACTTTTGTTTAAATGTGACTTTGTTTTCAGGAGATGTTTGGTCACTACAACCTCTCCATCTCCGTTCCACGCGCTGTTCTATCCGGAGAAGAACAGTCAGCGTTACTGAGATGTATACGAACATCTCAGTAACGCTGACTGTTCTTCTCTGACCTAGAAGGTGCGGCTCTGTACTCTATAAGCTGGTACAGAGCGCAAATTTAATTCTACCGTTATGTGCCGAGGGAAATGCCATCGACCATGGTCTTAACCTGGAGCTTCCGTTGATGTAAGAATAACTATAAATTTATGTAATTACATAAAAATAACTATACGAGTTAAAGTTACATCCCATATAAATCCCACTGCTGGGCACAGGCCTCCTGTAAATTCTGAGAAGGATTTAGGGCAAGTAAGTGTCCGCCACGTTGCCCCAGTGCATGTTGGCAAACTTCACTTTTTTTATAGGATAGGGTGACAAACGAGCACACAGTCCACCTGATGGTAAGTGGTTGCTGTGGCTCATAGACATCCACATCTATCCTCGATTACGAATCAAAATGCAGATGCATTGTCACCCGTGAGGACTTAGATGGAATGCCTCATTTCCAGTAAAAAGGGTCTCCGGTTCTCTACACTCACCATATGAAATATAGCAGCATTAAGCTACTATTTCACGCTGGTATTCTGTGAGAGAGTGGTCCTTCCCCGGATGAGCCGACCCATTCGTGCTACAACTATACTTCTAATATAACTGCAGCATGGCTCTACCACTTATTTGAAATACACATTATTTCTCTGAAATGCAGGTTTTAAGCACCTAAGTTGCACGTAATAAATCGGCACGAAAAATTGCAATTACCAATTTCATTGTTGCCGGCTGGGATCGATCCCGGGTTACTGGCGTACTGTGAAATTTATAGCGAGTGCTAACCATTTGAGCTACGACAGCTCTTACTATATGATGTAGGATGACCTATTTTCAAGCGTTTTAGCGCAAGGAAGGACATTCTGCGTTTTGTCATGTTGGACACATTTACATATCCTTTTTTTTAATAAAACATTTTTCTTTCCTTGATGACCTGATTAACTGTGCAGAAAGTGTATACATAATCATTTACTTTTAAAGAAAATACTGTGTTACAAAACTTACATTAGCTTAGATTTTATTATGTTCAAAACGTTTTAATTTGCCAAACAATTGTTTCAATATAAAAAAAACACATAATTGATTACAGAAATACCACCACCAAAGTATGTGGTGTAAGTAAAAGAACAAATGAAAGGAAAAGTAATACGTTATGGTGGGATGATGAGGTACGGGTGGAAGTTGAATCAAAGAAGAAAGCATGGTTAGATTTACTAGCAACCAAAGCTGGCAATTCTTCTGGTATGAATGATGAGATTGAAAGAAAAAAGGCAGAATTTAGACGTCTAAATAAGAGAGTAAAAGAAGTTGTTGAAAGGAAAAAGAAAGAAAGAACGGATAAGAATGATAGAAGGATATCCGATAATTTCCAGGCTAACATAAAAATGTTCTGGAAACTCGTAATAACTGCCAGGGAAAATACAAAACAGCCTATAATAAATGCTATAAGAGACGAGAATGGATGTATTCTGAATGATGAAGTTTCGAATTTAAACAGATGGAAGGAATACTTTGAAAGCGTATTTATGAGTGAAGAGTCGTCTGAATTAAATGAACTAGAAATTCCGAAAGAAGTGGAAAGGGGTAAGTGTAAAAGCATGAAAGCCGGTAAGGCAGCTGGATATGATAGAGTATCACTCGAGATGCTAAGGGCTGGAGAGAGAGTGGTGGCAGGCCAGCTGTACACCTTGTTTAATTTATGTTGGGAATTAAAATGGGTATCGGATGACTGGTGTAAAGCAGTTATAGTACCTATATATAAAGGAAAAGGGTCACAGCAGGACTGCAAAAACTACCGCGGTATCAGCTTGCTTAGTATTGTGGGTAAACTGTATGCTAAGGTGTTAATTGAAAGAGTTATGAAAGAAACTGATGGAAAAATTTGGGATGTGCAAGCGGGTTTTAGAAAGGGAATGGGGTGTACAGATCAAGTCTTTTCCATGCGCATGATTGCGGAGAAGTTTTTGGCCAAAAACCAGAAAGTTTTTGTGCATTCATGGAATTGGAAAAGGCTTATGACAGAGTGGACAGGAATGTGTTATGGCAAAAACTGAACTCATATGGGTTGAGCGCTGGTTTGATACAGGCATTAAGGTCTCTTTATAGGGACTCTAGCGCTTGTGTCAGGATCAATGGGATCTACTCAGACTGGTTTGGCATCCAAAAAGGTGTCAGACAGGGCTGTGTAGCTTCCCCTTTGCTGTTCAACCTATTTATGAACCGGTGTTTGCAAACTTTGAAAGATGAAGAATGTGGGTTAAGAATGGGCGAGTTAACCGTCAAATACCTTTTGTATGCCGATGATCAAGTCAAGAAAGTGAACGCATGTAAGACGAAAGTGATGGTTTTTGAAAGAGAAGAAAGCAAAACGGTATGTGAAATAAGAAAAGAAGGAGAGTTAATTGAGCAAGTGGATGAGTTTGTGTATTTGGGATGTGTATTTAGCAGGGATGGTAGATATGATAGGGATATAGAACGACGAGTAAATGCAGGGAATAGAGTGAATGGGGCACTACACTCTATTATGAAGAACCAAAATGTGTTAAAACAGGCACGTATGGTAATTCATAATGCTGTGTTAGTCCCTACTTTAATGTATGGTAGTGAAAGCTGGGTGTGGCAGAAGAAGCACGAAAGTAGAATAAATGCTGTAGAAATGCGGTCTTTAAGGAATATGCTAGGGTTGAATCTGAATGACAGGGTGAGAAATTGCGTGATAAGAGATAAATGTGGTATGCAAGATGATGTTGTGACCAGAGCCTTTGACTGCCGTGCCGGTCACTTTGTACGGAGTATTGCATTTAAAACGTGACCGACGGCAGAGAATGGGTTAACCCATTCTCTGCCGTTGGTCACGTTTGAAAACGTATTTATGAGTGAAAGGTATTCTTCGGTGGTTTGGTCATGTGGAAAGAATAAATGAGGAAAGAGTTACAAAGCAAATTTATATGGCAGATGTGAACGGCCGAGTCGGGAAGGGACGCCCTAGGAAAAAGTTTATCGACCAAATTGGCGATATTTTGAAAATGGGCCACGTTAGAAGTACCCTTAACCGACGAGCATGTATGCGTAGATATATGGATGTAAAGGAGGCGAAAGAGGTATGTCAGGATCGTGCCAAATGGAAGTCCGTAGTCTCTGCCTACCTCTCTGGGTGACAGGTGTGAGTGTTTATAATAATAATAATAATAATACACAACTATCACACAACGCCATCTAGTCCCAAGCTAAGCAGAGCTTATGTTATGGGTACTAGACAACTGATAAACATACTTATATATTTCTAAATACATAAATATTATAGATAAATTACACCCAGACACAGAACAAATGATCGTGCTCATCACACAAACATTTGTCCTTGGTGGGAATCGAACCCACGACCTCCGGCATAGGAGTCAGGGTCACTAACCACTAGACCAACAGGCCTGTGTATGTTATGTTTATGTTTTATGATTACAGAACGTTCCCGCGCATTAAGATTTCTCCTGGTTCGTGGCCTTAGCCTTAATATTAGATCTTCTACAATTTATGTCGCCTTACATAAATAAATTGGACAACATAAATTGGACATACATCCACAACAAAAATAATTGTTTTTAAGCCATACAAACACTCTTCTCGTTGGGGGTTTGAACCCACAGCCCTGCAGCGCCACGACTAAACACTATAGCAACGTAATGCTTCTGTGTTTTGTATAAGTGAAATGTAGAAAAATGGCGAATATTTTAACTGGATACGAGGCATTCCATCTTACACTTCAGGGGAGACAACGCATCTGCATATGGATCCCTAAACAAGGATAAATGTAGATTTCTATTGGCCACAGCAACCACTTACCAACCTTTGGACTGTGTTCTTGTTTCCTTTCCTTTCACGTCACCCTTATTTTAGTTTAAAAAAAATGTATTAGTGAACTTTTCTGTCTTAAGTTAGCGCAAGCGGATCACCAGCAAGTGCGTTTAGACAACATGAACCGAAGAATGAGCGGTGACTACTAGTGCGAGGTGTCAGCTGATGCACCACTCTTCCACACCGACACAAAATCAGCCCCGCTTATTGTCGTAGGTATGCATAGTTTTATATCTTGCCATCTGGTAGTGAGCCACCTGCATTCATCGACTTCCTTCATATCTTACCAGGTCGTCACTCCATCTAGTTGACCCCCTTTCTGGTATTCCTTGGGGGGACGCCTACCTAACCAGTGTACTAGTGAGGAGCTGTTATGATGATGATGGTAGTATATGATAGTGATGTGAGAGGGCTTAAAGACCAGTTTTAAACAAAAATTTTTTATTTTAACAAAAAATATTTTAAAAGTAAAGATTTTATGTTCCATGGATACTTTATATCATCATTATCATCATTACAGCGGTGGTGGCTTCGGACTCAGTGGAGAGGCGCTATAAGAAACTTAATAAGTTTCGAATGGCGACAAGTAGCTAGCTTTTCGATGTTCGACTGGATATTGAAATTTTCGAATAGCCAGCCTTTTGAACTTTTTTAGATTACATTTCGGAGAGTATGAAACATGATTACACAATTCCTTCCACTCCGTTTTATCATCAGACCACTAAGATGCACGGCTGGTCTTTACCCGTTTTTTGTCGACATACCAAGCATTCGAATCAAAGGGTTTGCTTCATCGTTTATTGTTTGTACAACAAAGGACCTTTGCACCCTCAATTTTGCCTAGGCACGGCGCTCACACCTCTTGGCAGCGCGCTGACTGATTACGCCGACGTAGCAGTTTTGTCACATTAATGTTACGTGAGCGGGCGATGAGGTCGTCACTAGCCTACGCATTTACATTATTATTATTATTTATCACAATTATTTATAAACATAATTTACGCTGCTGAGTGATCTGTAAAATCCAAATGTGTCGTTTGCTTAGATTTTAGCTTAAGTTTTTCCTTGAAATATTGTCTGTACATCATTCCTTTGGTTCAAGTTTTAAATTTATTATGCCAGTAAGTTTTAACTGTTCTACTAAAAAACAAAAATAATGGTACAAATTTCGATTTATTATATTATTTCAAAGAGACATGTGAATATGTAATGTAATTAATTACCGAAGTGTTTTGTTAGACTTGTCATAGCGAGACTAGCTCCTCTTTTCTGAGTTCTCAACACTTTTAATTAAAAGTTTTTTAATTAAAAATTGGTAGTTTTCGGCGCACTACTCGCGGCCTATACTAGAGGCGCGCGACGCTCAGGTCACGCCGCACTAGCTGCAGGCTGACGTGCTCGCCTGCGAACCGCTGCACCGCCAGATTTGCACCAGCTGTACCGACTGCAGGCCGTCGCGTTCGCCTGCGAGGCGCTGCACCGTCAGGTTTGCACCAGCTGTACCGACTGCAGGCCGTCGCGTTTGCCTGCGAGGCGCTGCACTGTCAGGTTCGCACCAGCTGTACCAACTGCAGGCCATCGCGTTCGACTGCGAAGCGCTGCACCGCCAGGTTGGCACCGGCTGCAGGCCTGCGCGCTCGCCTGCGTACAACATAAAGATGGAATAATCAGCCGTCACGTGAGTTTCCATTCGATACAATCTGGACGTCTTCAATGCAGTAGTGATTGGTCCAATCAAATTAAACCAATCAGTATTACATTGTGCTTGAATACTAGCCAAGCAACCTATCTACCCATGATGTACCTCCCAACTGAAAAAATTGTGAAACAATCTATTTACATTCATCAGTGAACTTAAAATGGCTGTTATATTTCTTTAAACAAATAGTCAAAAATCTGGTTGATATCTTTCAATTTAAAGTGCAATAAAAAGCACAACTTTGTACAATTAAATGCTAAAGCAATAACTTACCACTGTCGGTCATAACTTTTTCCGATTTTATCGTACTTTTCACACGTGTTTCAGTTCAAGTGTTCAAGTTCAATTGATAAAACAATACTTTCGATAGATTTCCGTATATTTTCTACGTCATCTTGCTCTCTTTTTGAAGGTTTGGAAACTGTTAGAATTTCTTTTTCTACATATTCATTACATATTCACCTAAGTTAAATGAAGTAAGTAATATGTTGGAATGAAGGTTGCCTTTAATAAAATCAGTAAGAGTATACATACACCACACTGTTTTGGTTTTTACGCTATTGTGCGCTGATGTTCGTAGTAGAATTACGCTACAACTATATTATGGTTGTAGCACGAATGGGTTAGCTCGACCGGGGTAGAACCACGTTCTCACAGAATACCAGCGTGAAATAACAGCTTACTGCTGCTTTAGATAACTGGAGATCCTTTGTATTGGATACGAGGCATTCCATCTTAGGCAGCATCTTAGCATCTAGGCATTTTATCTTTCCTCAGGGTTGACAACGCATACGCATCTGTATTTTGATTCTTAATCGAAAATAAATATGGATGTCTATGCGCCACAGAATCTACTTGTCATCAGTTGAACTATGTAACTGTTTGTCCCTTATTCTAAAAAAAATAAAAACGTACGAGTATGCATTAAAGTAGACAAACAAACACGGCTGAACGTATTTAGATTCTATTTAATGAGAAAATCCTAAACCAAATAGATTCTAAATACGACTTGGTCTTAGATGTTTCGTAGCTGAAACTGGATGGTAAGTTAGTATTTCTTATAAAACTGTGATTCAAAATGACAGTGATGAATATAATAATAAGAACAAGAGTTTAAGCGCAAAAACTTATTATTACATCACAGCGTTTTCATTCACAACTTTTAATTACATAAAAACATTCGTTGGTTACACGGCTTAAAAAACACAGTTCGCTTTGTTATTTTCTACAAATAGATAATATAAGAAAAAAATAATGAATACCCTTGAACCGATGTGACATGTCGACAGACGCGTATTTACACGAGAAAATAAGCAAAAAGAATTCTGATTGACGTTTCTATTTGAACTCGATGTCTTTACATTTTTTATTTCTAGTGTTCGTATAACAATGACGTAAGGTTCATTTTAGATCACTAACATTTAAGAGCCAATTTTTTTTGTAATGTTCTTGTAGCAAGATCACGACTTGGAATACTACTTATGTATATTTATAAACATTTTAGCAATATAATTTAAAATCCTATTAAAGCTTCTTGATTTGAATAAATTTACGAAAATTAATTCTAATAATCTAGTATGCAGATAATAAACAGTTACCATAACAGCCTATTAAAGTTCACTGCTGAATATAGGCCTCCCCCTTAAATTGCCCCATTGCCCATATATGCCACGCATGGATATAGGAACGTCGTTGTAAGGAAGATGCTGCTGCCCGTTGCTTCTTACGGCACCCACGGGATAACACAGGGCATTTGATATTCTTACACCGCCACTACACGGGGAGTCCGTTTCTACACAGGCGAGTGCTGTGGTGAAGTAAGAGCTACTATAAGTCTTCTCCATTCTTGTACGCGTAGCGTTTCGGAGTTTACCCTATTATCAGTCATGGTCAGAGGTTTATTAGGCCCACAGTCATCTCCAAGTACAAAATCCAGGTCTACAGCATCAAATAATAGATTAATAAAATTTTGTTGTTGCCGGACAGAATGGGGTGACCATTAGGGATTGGAAACCGAGTTGCTCGTACAGCTTAGTTCCTGAGATAACATGACTTTTATAAAATGGAATGGAATTATTTCACATTGATTAAAACTACTTTTACGGATTTTATCGCGTTTAATTTTAATTTGTTTTTAATTCCCGACGTCTCGGGTGCTTTCCAGCACCCATGGTCACGGAATACTAAGGTGACTGACATCCCGATGTCAATGTTAACCCGGAGTACCTTCAGCTTTTTAATTATTGTTTATGGTCCGATCTATGCAGAAAAAACTTAATATGACTTGAAGTCTTGCAGTAGTATGGTATGGGTTTACTATTAATTTTATTAATTACAGGGTCCCTAACAGGTGGTAGTACCCAGCCTCCTTCTCCATTGAAATTAGGATGTTTTATAATTCCATCAGCCTCACGTATCATCCTTGATAGAAATCGATGTTCTTTCGGGAGGATTTGTAGTCTGTCAAATCTAATGTAATTGTTGGGGCCGCCTAAGATATGTTCACAAACTGCAGACTTCCCGGAACGTTGATGCTTCACGTCAGCTATATATTCTTTTACGCGGGTTTTAATAGATCTTTTTGTTTGCCCTATGTATGAGAGACAACATTCACAATCAAGGTTGTACACTCCTGCATCCTGTAGAGGAATATGACACTAGACAGATGGTAAGAGCCGACTTATCTTCTTCGGCGGCTTGTAGAATGTTCTAATAGAAGCTCGCTTCAAGATGTAGCCAATCTTGTCTGTGACACCTCTGACATATGGTAGTACAGCAGGCACACGCTCGACTGTGGCCGGCTTCACTCGGTCATTGTGGCGGAGGCGCGGGACCCGAAGCTTGTTGTCGTGCAGAACCTGCTTGACGTGCTAAAGCTCGGCGGCCAGTTGTTTGCTGTCACAGATCCCTCGTGCTATCTGTAACAAAGATTTGCCCACGGTAGCTAACTGTGAAGGATGGTGGTGAGATTCACCGTTTAAATATCGGTTTGTATGGGTCTTTTTCCTATACATCTATATCGGTTTGTATGGGTCTTTTTCCTATAAACGGTCCACCCGAAACATTCGAAACGCCGGAAATTAAAAACCAATTAAAATTAAACGCGATAAAACCGTAAAAGTAATGATTTCTTATATTTAAGCGAACACTACACATTGATTAAAACTACTTTTACGGATTTTATCGCGTTTAATTTTAATTATTTTTATTTTTAATTCCCGACGTTTCGGGTGTTTCGGGTGGACTGTTTATAGGAAAATAGCCGTGAACGTGAGTGCTGGAAAGCACCCGAAACGTCGGGAATTAAAGATAAAAATAATTAAAATTAAAATTAAACGCGATAAAATCTGTAAAATTAGTTTTGATCAATCCGTAAAAGTAGTTTTAATCAATGTGTAGTGTTCGCGTAAATATAAGAAATCATTATGTTATTATTTCAATTCAATATAGATTACATCTCAGATACGTAAGTCATCACTGGCAACACGCACTGGTTATACAATCTACTCCCTCACTGCTGGCCGGGATATGCTCGGGGTTTGTCTGCGTCATAAACCGAGAACTGAGGATATCGGCAGTAGAACCAGAGTGACCGACATATCCCAACGGATTAGTAAGCTGAAGTGGCAATGGGTCGGTCATATAGCTCGAAGAACCGACAACCAATGAAGAAAAAAGGGTCTCGAGTGGTAGCCTGGTACTAGTAGACGTAGTGTAGGGCGACCCCACTAGATGGAGTGACGACCTGGTAATACATGCAGGAAGTCGATGGAGACAGGTGGTTCAGGACCGTGCTCAGTGGCATTCCTTGGGGAGGCCTATGTTCTGCAGTGGAGTTGTAAAGGGCTGTAATAATGATGATGAAGAATATAGATTACAATACTTATTGAAAGCCATTTAAGCTTTACCACTGGTTCGAAAAAACATCTATCCTAGGAACAATCAGCAAGAAACCCAGCGGGATATTTTTTTAAACTATATTTACAATATATTTTTTACAATTACGTTATAGAATTGCAAGTACCTACCATGTGGGAATTGAACCCGCGTATCATAGAGCCGAAGCCAAACACTTAGTCATTACTGCTGCGCCGTCAAGTCAGGTCATATTAATCATACTGAAGACAATAGCATCAGCAAACTATGATACACAATGCGTCACGTACACCCATGTAATGCCAAACAACCGCCGGCACTAGTAATTACTCAACAGCGTCGGCGCAATACCGATTGACTTTGATAAAACGCCTCAACCTACTTGTTTAACACAATTTATTACCTGCTATCCGCGAGTGAGGGCTCCACGTCCGCTACTGAGAATTCAATAACGTATGGATACGAACGATGCTTTCGGTACCAAAAATAAATATATTTAAAGTTTTTGTATATTATGTTAGATCAACG
Organism: Parnassius smintheus behrii; assembly: GCA_036936625.1. Classification (NCBI taxonomy): domain Eukaryota; kingdom Metazoa; phylum Arthropoda; class Insecta; order Lepidoptera; family Papilionidae; genus Parnassius; species Parnassius smintheus. The sequence goes on from JAUPFT010000006.1 coordinate 5,492,935, forward strand.
CTGCAGCAATATTATCTTTGTACCACGAATGGGTCGACTCGACCGGGGAAAGACCACGCTCTCATGGAATACCAGCGTGAAATAGCAATTTAATAATAAAATAGCTGTGCGTTTCATATGCTGGATAGAGAACTGGGGACACTTTTATTGGAAACGAGCTATTCCATCTTAGTCCTCAGGGGTGACAACGCATCTGCATTTTGATTTTTAAGTATCCGTAGTACATGGATCAACTTACCGTAAAGTGGAAAAAGACTATTATATATAGTATATAGCTCGTTCTGCGTAGATCAAACCAAAAATTAATGATTAAAAGTTGAAGATAGCCTTCACTAACTAGCTAATAAGGACGTCAAACACCTCAATTGCTTCCGTGACCGAGGGTGCTGTAAAGTGCCCGAAACGTAAAATTAATTTTCTTTTATGTATGTAACCTCATAAATATAAGAAACCATTAGTTATGTTATCACATTCTAAATTAAAAATTTGATAATAGATAAAAAAATTTAGTTGGTTATTTTTAGTGAAAGAAAATAAAATACGAAGAAAGAAATACCATATCCAAGGAGGCAAGCTTATTTCGTACTCAATGATTAGAACGCGATGATCTATCAAGTTGTCTACACAAGATTAATGCGTGCAGATGATTGACGATTTGCGTTCCGTCGGCGTCGCTCTAATGGTCAATGTGAACCATTATTTCTTCAAACCCTGATATCGAATTTATACCATGCCAAATTTTGGCAAATATTCATGTCGTTAATACATATGAGGTGTCAGTTTAAAACCAATCTGCAAATTTTCGATATACAGAACCAAGAATATGGGAAATGTTTTGTGTTTAGCATCCATTTTTAACGACTGTACAGATAAATTACTCACAGTATTCGATGATTTACATATTATGTAACATAAATTATAGGTGGCAAACGTGTTTAGGGGAACAGATAATTTTTAATTTTAATTTACCAAGGAACCAGTTATTTTTTTCATTTAAAAAGTGAATAAATGTATATATTTTATAATTAAAAACAATACTATTGTTACTTTAATTTAAGCTTTCAGCGGAAACAGAGTTAAATAAATATATAATGATTTAGTCAAATAAACATAATATTTAAAATCTTCCTAATTTATTTGTTTGCAACTTCAAATTAACAAAAGAAGGATAGGCGAAGAAGAACGCTGCGTCACACATCGTTTTTCTTTCCTTAACTTCCCATAAAATTTCACAGCTGGAAGTACCCACATACACCCAAAGTCATGTGATCAGTTGCAAATTATTTTAGATGCATACGTGTGCATGTGTGTAAGTACGTTTAAGTTATTTCAATAAGTTGAGCATGACTAGCTCGGTTTCAGAGTCACTCAATATATTTAATAGAACAAGGGTTACAAAATAATAAAGCAAGTGGAGTACGTGGCTTATATACATCTACACCTACCCTCGTTTAAAAATCAACATGCAGATGCGTTTGTTATCCCTGAGAACTAAGATAGAATGTTTGTTTTTCCATTAAAAAAGTATTTTTTTCTCTACACTCACAATACGAAACACGGCAGCAGCATAAGCTGCTATTTTATGCTGGTATTCTGAGAGCGTGGTTCTTTCCCAGTCGAGCCAACCCATTCGTGCTACAACCATAACATAGCTGCAGCGTGGCGTACTCCGTCTATCTTTCTTTATTACTCTGTGATTGTAAAATCGTATTATAAAAATCTACATCTACGAGTATTTGAATACAATCTTAAGGAAACACAACACCTGTTACTAACAATTGTGCGAGCGACGTACGATTGCGAAAAATTCTCACCTCGTTGTTGAAATTGTGATCGGTATCAAAATTGCCGAGTATTAAGTTGAATCACGTAAAATGCAAGGCGTACTATAAATTTTAAGCAGCATCGCGTGACGATCAACGACCAAGTTAGTAGAGCATGACGGTATCAAGGATTAAGCATTAGCGAGGTAAGTCGACAAGGGTATTGCTATATTAAATTAAAACACTTATATTTCTTATCGTAATCAGCTTCTATACTGTACGGACAGTGTAAGAATATTCTCTACCCTATATCATCCCGTGGGCGTCGTAAGAAGAGGAAACATATCAGAAATAAAACAATAAAATCAATAAACTCGCTTGCCAGACGTGGAAACTACCGCAAGTAACCCCTTATATGAAACAATCTATAGGGAATGCCAATGTTCAGCAGTGTCCACTGCTGTAACCGAGTCAGTACTCAACTGAAATTATGCGATATGTTGTATTTGCCTGACTGCCTCAGATGCAGGTTTTTGTTTTTCGAGTTTATGTACGTGTCTTTTTTTTAAGCCTAACACACACTAGCATTTTCTCCTGTATCGTGGGAGCAGTTTACAAAGATAAATTTCACAAGAACAAAAAAAATCCTGGTTCCGTCCGGGATTCGAACGAGCAACCCTTAGCGCATTAACTCACGGCTAAGCCACTGCGCCACGGAAGCGGAACCTATTATCTCTCTATTTCTTGGCGCACTGTGGACTCATGAGTATAATAAATAGTAAGTAATAAGTATAATAGGTGAATAATATAGCAAAAGGCTTGACGCATCGATGTCGTTGAAAGCATCTTAGCTAAAGTAGTGACATGAAATATAAAACTTTTCTCTTTTCAGTAAACTTATTTACGCAATCGGGTTTTTTTAAATACTGTTTAGCTCCGTACTTATTTCAGTTCTGTTGTTTATTTTAAAATACTGTTTTTTTTTTTAAATTTATTATTACCATTTATAATTATTTAAGTTATTTTAATTTATTATTTAACTTCATAAAACATAATATATGAGATAACATAAAAATATAAACACTCACGCCTGTCACCCAGAGGGGTAAGCAGAGACTACAGACTTCCATATATGATATATAGGCGGCATGCTAATTCGAAATGTTAATGCCCTAGGCATTCTCTACCCGTCTCTTAGGGTCATGCAGAGATAGGTTAGTAGGTAGTAGGTTTGAGGACAGACATATAAATTAGAATAAATAAATATGTAACAAAATTTTACATATACCCATACTTAAATTTGAATATCAAAAATTATTTAATATATTTCCTATGCTTTATTAATATTGCTATAAGTTTGCTATAAAATATAGCTTTTTTTTTAAATTTAAAAAATAATTTTATTGTAAAACCATATAATACGGTGTGAACTGCCTTTTAATATAATTTTTTCTTGTTAATCTTTTTTAAATTCTTTAACACCCGGGTAACTATTACCAAAAATTGACAACAACCACTATCACAATTGACAAAAAAATTTGTGTTATTTTACTAAAATTGGTACAAACTTGTATCTTACAACAAAAAGTTTGTGAGCTTTCTATTTCAACTCGCTAATACTTTTAAAAAAAATAAAAAATATGATAACTGAATCTAATTGATAACTGAAATAAGAATTGATCCATCATTCATCACAGCCTTATTAGAAGTATAGTTGTAGCGCTAATCGGTCGGCTCGACCGGGGAAGGACCACGCTCTTATAGAATACCGACATAAAATTGTTGCTTAATGTTGCTGCGTTTCGTATGGTGAGTGTAGGGAAGCGGAGACCCTTTTAACTGGAAACAAGGCATTCCATCTTAGTCCTCACGGGTGACAACGCATCTGCATTTTGATTCGTAATCGAGGGTAGATGTAGAAGTCTATGGGCCACAGTAATCACTTACCATCAGGTGGACTGTGTTCTTGTTAGTCACCTTTATTATAGAAAAAAAACCACTTCAAGTAAAGCAAAAGTTACGTTCCACGGCTGGGCAAAGGTCTTCTTCTCACATGTTTAAGAGGGTTATAGAGAAATTAGTATATTCCATGTGTATTAACGGCTTTCACATTTTTAAATGCGGCATAATTATTTTTACTGCTTTTATCGTGTTTATTAACTTATTTTATATGTCCGGCGTTTCGAATACTTTACAGCACCCATGGTCACGCTAGAACTGAGATGCCAGACGTCCCTATGTTATAGCTAGCCATGGCTACCTTTAGTTTTTAGTCATTATTTTACGATCAAATTTACGCAAAATGTGCTTATAATAACTTGAAGTCTTGTAGTTGTGTGCTTCACATGTTCTCAAAAAATTCAATTCCTCATGCGTACATGTTTCCTCATGATATTTTTCTTCAAAGCAGAACACGAGGTACTTAAATGTAACTAACATCATCACTTAAATGTAATTAACAATTTCATTGGTGCCGGCTGGGATCGAACCCGGGTTGCTTGCGTAGTGTGAAATTTGCGGCGAGAGCTTATTGTGTGCTAATCAATTTGTTTAATCAATTCACCCACCAGATTAATGGATCTTGATAACATTTTGCACGCGCTTATTTACATATGTCTAGACGGGTCAGGTCCAGATTAGTTTAAATGAATCGTAAATGCCAAGCAGTGCATTTTTTACTTCTCTGGAATGTTTTACTAAATGTCAACGTTGATAAAAGAAATCAGCTAATTTTAAAAGTCTTAAAGAAAAAATAGTAACTAGATGTAATCCATAATAGAGTTTTGAAATTTAATATACTCGTACTATAATAAAATAGCTTGCCAGGCAGACGTTGTTCTGCCCTTTTCGACGATCCTTTGTCATGTCCTATTAAAAATCCTTAAATTAGCAAAAAAACACTCATGGACAAAAAAAACTATCCTATCTCTCAAGTTGGACCAAACTACACATGGTGTGCAAATTTAGTTAAAATCGGTTAAGTAGTTTAGGAGTCCATCGCGGAATATATATATATATATATATATATATATATATATATATATATATATATTAAGGCGGTACCCTGACCAAAACTTTGCAAAAGTGCGTTTTTAAGAGACTATTATCTCATTAGTTATGAGAAATAAGCTACATCTAAAAGCACATTATTAATGTTCGATATCCTATCATCACATTCCACGTTCTAATTTGTTTTTATGTGTTATGAATACACTTAAAATCTACTTTTAAAAAATGACTAAAAATATTGATTACATGCATCTGTTGTTAAAGGAAATGCTCTAATCATTTGAGGATTACACTGATAGATAGATAATTTAAAAATCTATATTCTACACGTTTTATTGAATTTCTTAAGTTCGCTTATCCTTTTTAATTGAAATAATTCCAAATATTCGGGCGTATTTTTACGCGATATATTATGTTGTAGCGAGAGCGCGTGGATTGTATGGGATCGAACGCTCAAGGTCTCTCGCTAGGGGAACCGTCTTAAGATAATATTTCTTTTGATTAAAACTACTTTTACGGATTTTATCGCGTTTATTTTTACTTTTTATTTTTAATTCCCGACGTTTCGGGCGCTTTCCAGCACCCATGGTCACGGGGGACTGAGATGACTGACGTCCCGATGTCATTGTTAAACCCGGAGTACCTTCAGCTTTTTTAATTATTGTTTATGGTCCGATCTATGCAAAATGAACTAACTCTGTCTTGAGGTCTTGCAGTGGTATGCTTGGGTTTAGTTTTAATTTTATTGATTATAGGATTCCAAGCAGGTGGTAGTACCCAGCCTCCTTCTCTATTGAAATTAGGATGTTTTTTAATTTCAATAGCCTCACGTATCATCCTTGGTAGGAATCGGTGTTCTTTCGCGAGGATTTGTGGTCTATCAAATCTGATGTAATCTAGGATATGATCACAAACTGCAGACTTCCCTTGTTGTGATCATATCCTAGACGGCCCCAACCATTACATCAGATTTGATAGACCACAAATCCTCGCGAAAGAACACCGATTCCTACCAAGGATGATACGTGAGGCTATTGAAATTAAAAAACATCCTAATTTCAATAGAGAAGGAGGCTGGGTACTACCACCTGCTTGGGATCCTATAATCAATAAAATTAAAACTAAACCCAAGCATACCACTGCAAGACCTCAAGACAGAGTTAGTTCATTTTGCATAGATCGGACCATAAACAATAATTAAAAAAGCTGAAGGTACTCCGGGTTTAACAATGACATCGGGACGTCAGTCATCTCAGTCCCCCGTGACCATGGGTGCTGGAAATCGCCCGAAACGTCAGGAATTAAAAATAAAAAGTAAAAATAAACGCGATAAAATCCGTAAAAGTAGTTTTAATCATGTGTAGTGTTCGCGTAAATATAAGAAATCATTATAATATTTCTTTGTTCGTATTTTGTGCGCTGCCATTACCGGTCATCAAATTGCGGTAAAACTTTGTGTCAACATATCGATTGCATTTGCGCGAAGGTTAAAGGCATATTACAATTAACTTACAGTAGGTAAAACGCGTATCGATCGTACCTTCAATGAATGTATATTATTTAAAACGATATTTCCACAACAATTACTACTGAGGCAGCAACACGTCGGCTACTAGCTAGATTCCTATAAAATCTGTTATGATTCAATTGCTGAGTCAGCAAAAAAAGACAATTGCTAATTGCTAAAACGTACTAAATTAAAATTCATCGAGATGGACTCGTGTAACGAGTGAATGGATAACTTGTGCTTGACTACGTTGGCACGGTTTTAAAAAACCAAGTTGCTTGCCTTCCAACCAACCAACCAACTTCCCAGCCTATAATGATTACACTGTCTCTCTATTTTCCACGGACCGGAACACTAAAAATGTTAATAGATCAAAAATACACAGGTACAGATAGGTGAAAAGCTGTAACCAACCCAGATGGACCCTAGGCTACAAAGGAGTCTTGTCATTGAGTAATTTTACACTCAAAGACTATACTTAATAATTAAATCTTATAGTGTAAAAGAAACGTTGTCTGCGACGGAGCCACTGGGATCATGAAAGTTGATGATGCGAGATTGCGAAGGGCCGTTTTATCTATCCCCGAAGTTCAACGTGTGGCCGTAGCCCTGCTGATGTGCAGCGAAAAATGAACATCAAGATGTTGTATTCGATGAGAGCCCGATTAGACCAAAGCCCATTGCCTGCCAAAGCAATTAATCAAAAATTAAGCTATTCAATCAAAAATTACCCAATGAAAAAATGTGTACACTTGTAATGTTTTTTTCACTTCAAATGTTTTTTTATAGAATAAGGGTGACAAACGAGTACGCAGGCCACCTGATGTAAGTGGATGCTGTGGCCCATAGACATCTACATTTATTCTCGATTAGGAATGAAAATGCAGATGCGTCTCCACATCTCTATACTCAACATATGAAACACGGCAGTATTAAGCTGCTATTTTACGCTCGTACTCTGTGAAAGCGTGGTCCTTCCCCGGTCGTGGCGACCTATTCGTGCTACAACCATAATATAACTGCAGCGTGGCTCTACCACGTATGACCGTCTCTAATAAATAATTTTGATTAATTACCAAGAGTTTAACCTTATACACACAAAAAACTGCGGTTGCCAACCCGCCTTTCAAGCATGGAAACTGTGGCAATCCTCCGTATGCGTCAATCTATGGAGAGTTTAATTATTCTATGTTCAGTAGTGGACTGTAATAGGTTGTTATGAATGGATGGAAGGAATAGTCTATTTCATTTGTATGTTCTTTTAAAGACATATTTATGAAGTTGTATAAAGAGGAAGTTTACTTTTATCTCAAATGAAACCTTATTTCAATCGAAAATGCTATTTAAGTATGATCGTTAAATTAATTTAGTAGTGGCAGCAGAGCTGAAGCACGCCAGAAAATATAGCGTGTCATTACAGTTGGGTGTAGTTATAAATCAGCGAGCCCGGCGAGAACAAAACGCACACTTGTAACTTGTAAATAAACGCAATACGACGTGGGACATGCCTCGACGTGATCGTAAGTACATGAGCATCGCATTGCCGCGTTGACAGCTGGATAGTTCCAGATCCAGTCATATTAATTATATCAATAACTTAGTTTAAACTGTCTTGTAACAGTTTGTGTCAAATTTGTTTACAATAACTTATGTTTACAATAACTTATACATATTATAATATTGGTGTGACATTATGTTGTAGATTGCGACGTTAGATACAACTAACTGAAGACTGAGAGAAGCCATTATTTAAATGAAGAAGAAGTAAATACGACTACTTGTCCTTAAGGGTCACAGCTCATTAGAGCCACCCGGCACCCGACCCTCACCACCTCGTCGCCAGGCGTCCACTCGTAGTTGCTCGTAGTCGACAGGTGCACCACGGGTGGACGCCGCGGTGTCACCAATTAACCTCGTGTGGTCATCGAGTGGACCTCGCGTCGTCATCGAGTGGACCTCGCGTGATCAACGAGTGACCCTTAAATCATACAATAAATTATACTTCCGAACTTCTTCTATAATTTTTTCTTTGTTCATTTTAAAAACAAACAACAATGCGTCCGACACATTCGAAAGGAAGGCTGGTGGCTTGATGGAGAGCGCCGCATCGCACTCGCGTGAACCGCGCGTTGCCAGCCCGCGCTTCACGCGAGGCAAGCATGTCAACAGCGAGCTATCATCGAGTGGTCCACTCGCAGTCCGCGCGTGGATCCCTCGCAAGCGAGGAGATCCGGTGATGGTACGGAGTTGATGTAGAGAGCGCAGGCCCATACAAGTCCCTACGAAGAATACGGACCGCTCGAGGCGAGCGAGACACGGGACCTGAGTCGGATGACGTCATAGCGGAGTGCTTGCGCAATGTATAAAAAAGTTTCAAATGCGGAAAGCGAAGCACGGCGTATTACGTCGCAAGATAATTTAACGAGATTAACGAACAAATCTTCGGCGTTGGATTCCACGTGAGTTGTTATTGTGCACGCGTAATACAGTAATATTTTTCCAAAGATAAATGCATATCCGTCAGACTGCCAACCCTACTTTAAAACGCCATTCACGACCCGACAACAGACAGCGTCGAAAAGTTGTCGCTCCGATGTCCGCGGCCTGTCAAGTCGCGTGACACTGACATCGTGTCACGCTGGTCCGGTAATTAGCTAATTGTTGCGGCCGCAAACAACATTTACGCGACTAGAATGAGATGTATAGCAATGGCATAAGGATTAGTTTAATTTTGTGAACTACATTACGAATATTTCATTTAGCCTCATTCTACTTTACACGGGCGTTGAAATTATTCGGCTGCGGCTTTGTGATAGATTGAATGCTGCGTTAGATTAATTTGATGAATGAATGATGAAACTAAAATAACATTGTTTGGATACTTTGAATTAAAAGTCGGATAATGATTTCCAATATTTACGCGAATATTAAACATTGAGTTAAACTAATTTAACAGATTTGTTGCACTCGATTTAATATTTTTATTGATTGTTATTTATCGATGTTTTTGTTTTATTGAATGCAATAAATGAAGTTGGAGTCATGTTGTAATAAGAAATAACAACATCGATTACAAAATTACACAAAAAAAACTTGCATAGCGGATTATCCTCAGATTCTGTGTTCTTTTGAGAAAATTTGTGGATTAAAATAAGTTACAATCAATCAAAAAACACCTAATTTAGAGTAAGTAAGAGTAGCACAAAGTTAATACGCATGTTTTCAGTCCGGGAGTTTTGATGTCGCAGCAGCTCGCTTTGGGCATCCTCATACGGATAATGTCAAGATCGTCATGTTAGTAGTCATGATATAGCCGAAGAATTAAGGATTGACAACAAAACAGTTTTGAGCCATTTGAAAAACTCTGGCTATACAAATAGCTCGATACTTGCGTACGACACGAGCTCATTGAAAGAAACTTTATGAATCGTGTACTCATTTGCGATTTTCGAACAAAATGGTATATATATATATATATATATATATATATATATATATATATATATATATATATATATATATATATATATATATATATGTATATATACGCGGTTATAATGAAATCTAATTAAACTTTGAAAAAAAAATGTCTACTCTGTACAAAAATTACGAAGAAACTTTTTCCCCTACTAAAATACGTTTGTGCAAGTACAAACAATTTCATATATTTCGCTGATGGCATGAACATTTTGCCTTCATATTATAAATAGAAATCCAATTTTTATTAAGTACCGAAATTACGAAAAATTTATATTCAAAATTAATATTTTATGGTTTTTAGTATTGGAAAATATATAGGGAGGAAAAATAATGATTTCTTATAAATTGGATGCTGTGGCCTACATTTATCCTCGATTAAGAATCAAAATGCAGATACGTTGTCACTCCTGAGGACTAAGATGGAATGTCTCGTTTCCAGAAAAAAGGTAATAAGGTTCGTACTACAGCCATAACATAGAACATTGAACTTTGTCACTCAAATGCTAAGTATGGTCATTCTGCGAGGAAATAAAGCCAGCGACCTTGGCACTGTATACTACGGGGAGTAGGATTGTAAGATAATTTAAATTTTTAGTCCTAGTTTTTCATATTTTTAACATTGTATTTATTCGAACGTTATGTAAATAAACGTTTTATTGGGTATATTACATTATTAAATTAGTCACTTGATGTTTTGATACGCGAGCCATGCTGGTAAGTGTCGCACGCGCGTGTCATAAATCCTTACACATTCTAATGTGATGTGCACTTAATTGACACCAGCACACGCCCCTCTTCTTCAGAAACTAAGGCTCCGTCACGATAAGATGGAAATTAGTTGGGAGAACGGCAGAAACTTTTTTCTCCAAGCAGTTCTGAGTTCCGCGCATCAATTTTTTGAATCTTAAATGATTTATTTTGATTTACCTATAGATTTTTACTTAATGTGTGGTAGCGGAGTAACAAAAAACTGTTCCTGACACCAATGAGACGAAATATCTCGATGGTTTCGTAAAAGACGACAATAAGATGACCAGAAAACGGATAAACCTCATGGCTTCCCAACAGATATTAAGGAACCATATTAAGGATTATGTTTTGCAAAAGAAAAATTGTAATTCAAACGTTGTTTTTTTTATAACTTGACCAAATCAATACGCCATCAATTAACACAAAGAAAGCATTCTTTTCACTGGCAATTGACGACACACTCACTGTCAATAAAAATCAATTACTTGATCATTGTCAGCGTTAACAAACGTATTCTGCTGTCAGTTCTGTTTACAGATTTCCTTTTCTAACAGCAATAAGAATTACATTGGCGTAACTGCAAATCAACGAAGAACTTAAATCAGTGTGATTTCAGATAATTTAGGTGGATTGCTCGCGCGGTATTAGTAAATCAAACATGAAATGCGAACATTAAGTCATTTGTGTTAGTGATGCGTTGACATTTATTGTCTCGCGATGTTGAATTTATCGGTTCTTTATTACAGCTCTATCGTCACTAGCTTAGAAAGGATACGATTAATCGGTGAAAGTTTATGGTCTATGAAATCATTTATTTGTTATCTCCGTTATTACTTATTTTATATTATTATATAGATATTAACCACTTCTTAAATAAAACTAATTTTATGGATTTATTGCGTTTTTTTAATTCCCGACGTTTTAGGTGCTTTAAAGAACCCAAGGTCACGGGAGGATTGCAGTCCCAATATCATAAGTTAACGAAGTCTAGCTTCAACTTTCGAATATTGATCTTCCTTCGTTCGTATGACATCAGAACGTCAAACACCTCAGCCTCCCCGACCCCCCTCGTTACCATGGGTGATGTACAGTGTTCAAAACGTCGTGAAATATAAAGTTGTAATTAAAGGCGATAAAATACGTGTAAATATAGGATATAATTATGTAAACAAATTCATTAGTAATTTTAAGATTGAGTTCCCTCTAATGTTCACATCTGAGAGTATTTTGCGGATTCAGTACTTCAGGATAAATAACTACATAATTCATATTAAGTTGTTTTGTTATTTTGTTTGTCTTTTTCGAATTGACTACTTAAAACTTTCATTGACTTGAAAGTAAGAAATATTTCTGCTGTATAGTGTATCCATTACAGGCTGTAAGGCATACCACCTTAGTCCTCAGTAACAACTCATGCTAGCCATGTTTGTTTGAAGTTAGCTGAAAGTGTTCACAGACAGCAGCAGCCATTTACCATCAGGTGGGTGGACTCGTCCGTTTGTTACTGCTACAGAAAAAAAGTAACAGTTGACTTTGGGAAATGCCGGAAAGATATAAAAATGGCTTCCGATCAATTACGATGTGAACATCTCGTTGATAACCGGCGACGTGGATCAGCGCCAAAGACACGAGTCATCTGATGCGATTGCCAAATTGCGTGCCAAGTGTGACAATTAAAATAAATAACCTATATAATTATCGTCGAGATTTACTTCTAGCAGTGAATTTTTGCAGGATAATGAAGAAATAGAAGCTGGATATTATTTCAAAAGTTATCGGCAGGCATACATTTTTGACTCTTTCAGAACCATATTTCCGTCTATGCTAATGGAGGGTGAGCCAAATAGGTTGTAATGGAGCAATAATTACCACCTATTTGTGGAATTTGTGTAAGGTGGAGTGTGGTGCGTGCAATAATACTTTTCCTTAGGAATTCCCAATCTATATTAGGTGTTATAAATGGATAATGTGATCATAGTAAATCTGTGAATGTATTCATCTTCTTCATTAGCTAGTAGCCACTGCTTGTCATGAGTTGTGTAAGATGAATGAGAGACCAATGTAGAGAGAGTTTCCTCTAATCGTCACTTGGTAAGTGGATTGACGATTGCAGTAAATTATACGAATTATGAGATCTCGTTGTTATTACGTGTAAGGTCCATGTCACACCTATGCCGGTAGTTGTTGCGAGCACTATGCTCGAAGTTGTTGATGAGTACGATTACCTGGGACAAACAGCCCGACTAGGCAAGTCCAACTTCGACCGAGAGGTCAATCGACGGATTCACTCGGCTGGGCAGCGTTCGGGAAATTACGACACGTCTTCTCGTCAGCTACACCTCAAAACCGGAAAACTAGATTGTACAACCAGTACGTGTTGCCACTGATAACTTGCGGATCTGATCTTCACTGCTGGCCATATGAGGACGCTCAAGGTCGCTAAGCGGGCTATGGAGAGGGTTTTGCTCGGGGTGCATCTGCGTGATAAACTTAGGAATGACGATATCCGCAGTAGAACCGAGTGACCGACATAGCCCAATGGATTATTAAGCCGAAGTGGCAATGGGCCGGCCATATAGCTAGAAGAACCGACAACCGATGGAGAAAAAAGGATCTCGAGTGGTAGCCATTCCTTGGGGGAGGCCTATGTTCAGCAGTGGACTTGTGAAGGGCTGTAATGATGATGATGATGATTGTTATTATTGTTACGAGCTTGAGGTTCGTGACAATAAAAATTGCCGATAGAATTACCTAAATTAACACTTTAATTTACTTTACACAAATTAAAACTAAAAACACTAATAATTAGACACACTAATTCACTTAATCCGCTCCGAAGCTTCGCTTGTGTCGCTGAGTTCGACTCTGTGTCGATCGCATCTTGCGCCACCCATTTATTTAAATTAGCAAAATATCCGGAATGTTCAAGTAAACACGCGTAAGGTACCGAGAGTTCGAGTATAGATTTTCTAGAAACTTAGTTCTTCGGGTGGCGCTGTCGGTCGAGAGATCGGTGATGTCATTCTCTGCAAAGCTCCCCTCGCTCTCGTTCCTGACACTAGATGGCGCTAGTTGACTTATTCACACAACACTGCCCCCTCCTAAGACATGCTCGTCCCGAGCATTATCGGTCCCATAATAACGCGCCAAGCGATCCACATGGACGATCTTAGGAGTCCCTCTTGCGCCTTTCTGTATCCGGTAGGTCACATCGTTGATCCTGGTTACAATCCGGTACGGGCCGTCTCATTTAGCTTGAAGCTTAGGAGATTTCCCTTTGCTGCGGACTGGATTGTGCAACCACACTAATGAACCTTCGTTGAACCCTTTATTGTTCATTTTGCGGTCATACCAGGTTTTCATTTTCTCAGACATTTGCTGGCCCGATTGTCTGACGTGCTCATAAATGTCATTCATTTTGTTCCGCAAGTCATATGCATAATCGGTTATACTGCGTGGGGCATCAGGTGGTATCCCAGTGATCAGGTCTGCAGGCAGCCGTAATTCTCTTCCAAAGTTTGCGAAAGCTGGTGTCACTGCTGTACTTTCGTGAACAGAACTTCGATATGACAACAAAAACGGTTGTATGTGCTTGTCCCAATCTCGTTGCCGATTGTCTACAACTTTTGCTAGGTACCTCTCCAATGTCTGATTAAATCGTTCCACCATTCCATCAGATTGCGGGTGATAAGAAGTCGTTCTTGTTTTATGAGTACCCATAACTCGGCAAGTTTCCTGGAATATTTGAGACTCAAAATTCCTTCCTTGATCGCTGTGAATCTCTAAAGGTACTCCAAAACGACAGAAGACTTCATGAACTAGTTTATCTGCAACTGTTGAAGCTTCTTGATTTGGAATGGCGAAGACTTCTGGCCACTTAGTGAAGTAATCCATCACAACCATGAAATACTTGTTACCGCTTTTACTCTCCGGAAACGGCCCCGCCACGTCAATGGCTATTCTCTCCCATGGTGCACCCACATTGTACAACTTCAATGCACCTCTACTACGAGTCTGAGGTCCCTTTACAGCCGCACAACTTGTACATTTGCGACACCAGTCCTCGACATCGTTTCGACAGTGGACCCAGTAAAACCGTTCTCGGATCTTCAGTAGAGTTCGTTTAACTCCCAGATGGCCTCCTGAACAATCATTATGGTACAGCTGTAGAACATCCGGTACTTTAGCTTTAGGGACAACCATTTGCAAATGACAGCTGTCTCCCCGAACGTTTTCCCATTTACGACACAGAACTCCATCCTGAAGCAGCAAGCTGTCCCACTGGGCCCAATAGCTTTTAGTGGTCGAACTCATCGCTGAGACGTCACTCCACTTGGGCTTGGGAGCACTGGCCTTTATCCATTCCAGAATCGGCTTGATGTCCGGATCCTCCTGCTGTGCATGTCGTAAGCTGTCCTTCCACTCGTTGCTGAGGTGGTCTGCCCTGAGCATCCTCACGGATACCACTTCCTTACTCTCTTGCCTAGTACAATGTTTGCAATCTTCAGGACAAGGTCTTCTTGACAATGCATCTGCGTTGCCATGAGATTTCCCGCTGCGATGTTCGATCTCAAAGTCGTATTCCTGCAGTAGTTCAATCCACCTCGCAACTTGTCCTTCTGGATTTTTAAACTGCAATAGCCATTTTAGTGCAACATGGTCAGTTCGTAAGTGAAATTTTCGCCCCAGAAGATATTTGCTAAAATGCTGCAACGACTTTACCACAGCTAGCAATTCGCGTCTTGTGACACAATAGTTCCTTTCCGGTTTTGACAACGACTTGCTGAAGTACGCTATCACGACCTCTTGGTCACCATTCCGTTGAGACAACACACCGCCAAGTCCTATATCACTTGCGTCTGTGTCAACTATAAATTCTTTGCTTGCATCAGGGTATCCCAAAATAGGTGTTTTGCACAGACGGTCCTTGAGCTCCTGGAATGCGATATTACAACTTTCATCCCAGCAGAAATGTCGCTTCTCCTCGGTTAGCTTATGCAGAGGTTTGGCTATATCTGCAAAGTTCTTCACAAATCGCCGGTAATAGGAGCACAAACCCAAAAATGCTCTAACCTGCGTCTTGTCTTTTGGAACCGGCCAATCCTTGACAGCGGCGATTTTCTCTGGATCTGTGCGGATACCTTCTTCCGATACTACAAACCCCAAAAAGTTAACTTGCCGTTGGAATAGTGAACATTTCTTCGGGTTCAACTTGAGGTTGGTACTTTGAATCTTCATAAGCACGCGTTCCAGGTTTTGAAGGTGTTCCTCAAACGTACGGCCCACGATGATGATGTCATCCAAGTAGACCAGACAGGCATCGCCAATTAGCCCGGTAAGTACAAGTTCCATCAGCCTTTCAAACGTTGCTGGAGCATTGCACAACCCAAACGGCATTACTTTGAATTGCCACAGACCCTTTCCCGTCGGGAACGCAGTTTTCTCCTTGTCCTTAGGGTCAATTTCAACTTGCCAGTAGCCACTTTTTAGATCCAGCGTGCTAAACCATTTTACTCCTGTAAGCATGTCCAGCGTGTCATCAATTCTTGGCAAGGGATAGCTGTCCTTCTTTGTAACGTCGTTCAGACGGCGGTAATCAACACAGAAACGCATGCTGCCATCCTTCTTTTTCACCAGCACCACTGGCGAACACCATGGACTAGAGGAAGGTTCAATAACACCATCCTTCACCATTCCTTCAATCATGGTTTCCACTTCCTTTTCACGTGCTACCGGCAATCGTCTTGGCCGCTGACGGATAGGCAACTCTTCACCTGTGTTTATTTTGTGTTGAACTAAACCAGTCTTTCCTGTCAGCATCGTTTGATGAGAACACATCGGCGTACTCGAGTAACAACTTCTTCGCCTCGACCAATTCGTTCGGGGACAGAACACTGCGACAGTCTTCCAAAAGTGTGGTCACTCTCGTTTCTGCATCCTTGCTGGGGGTCCCACTCGATATATATTGGCACCGACGTAACCAATCCACTTCCTCACAAGTACCAATTAATGTGCCTTTTTCTATAATCTGGTCCCGGTCGCAAAGGTTCAGCACACGTACTCCTGAGATATCAGTGGTCCTGACCAAGGTTCGAGCTACTTTCCATGGAAGGTCATTGTTTACCCTTTCCACAAGTACACAACGGTGAGCTTGCCCAGCGTTTCGGGGAAGACTAACCGGAACAATCGTTTCCGATCTCGGCGGAAGAACAATCTTCTTAATACTGTACACGTTCCCTGGTAACGCACCTTCCATAAAAAGTTCCTCCTGTCCACATTTCAAAACACCTTGCTTAACGTCGATCTCACAACAATTATTCCTCATAAAGTCTAGGCCTAGGATGCAGTCGTCCATTATATCAGCCACGATGACATTATGCAGGTAGATCACGTTGCCAAGCTTCAACTCCATCTCCTTCTCTCCACGGACGGGTATCCGCTGACCGGTGGCTGTTACCAAATTAATGCGTACTCGGTTGTATGCGGAGTCCCCAAGGAACTGACTTATAAGTTGGGAACTAACAACCGTACGAGAGGCTCCAGTGTCTATGGTCAGTTTACACGGCATTCCGTTGACCTCGCCCTTGATGATTAGACTGTTCCCATCATGGGTTTGTGAGATCGAGATCCTTGGGGCTCTTTTAACATCAGCCATCACCCGCCCCGCAGTTCTGGCTTTTACTCGTTTCCCTGCTGCTGCTGGGCGGTGCTGTTGGCCGCACTACCCTCCTGGGATCGTTCACCTTCCCTTTCTAGGGTTCGCTTAGGGCAGCTGGATCGAAGATGACCCTTTTCCCCACAGCCATAGCACCTAGGGCTGTATCCTTTGTTGCGGTCGCGAACTGTAGCTGCTGCAACCTCCCTGACGCGATGGGAACGATGATCCTGCCGCACGGCTTCTACCTCCAGTGCATGGGCCAAGGCGTCCTTAAGCGGCTCGTGGTGCCCGAGCCTCACAGCAGCTCTGACTTCCAGGTCGCGGATGCCATCGATGAATGTTTGCACCAGGTTCCCTCCAATGAGCGCAGGTACAGACTGGTATGCTTTACGAACCATCTTCTCCACCTCAAGGGCCTACTGCTGCAGGTTTTCGTTGCTGCGTTGCACGCGATCTTTAAGCTGCGCACGAAAGACGTGTTCCAGGTGAGCGTCACCATATCTCGCCTCCAAGGCCTCAAGAAGCTGCTCATAGGTCACTTTCTTACCGAGAGCTTCCAACACAGTTAAGGCTTGGTCGCGCAGGCCTAGGGTGAGTGCAGTCATGGCTTGGCTTTTATTCCAGCCGTTCGCCTCCATGATGGCCTCGAACTGGATTTTGTAGGCCGACCAGGAAGAGGTCCCGTCGAACGGCGGCACTTTGAATCCACGTAGCGAAGGTGCTGCAGCTACTACGGGAGCTGTAGTTCCATCTCCAAGTTTGAGGTCGTTTAGCGTTTTCTTCACGTCAGCCATCACGTTGTCAACCCGATTGTTCACATGGTTGATTCGGGTTTCATGTTCTTCGATTCGGGTTTCAACTTCCGACAGGCGGTTGTCGTGTTGAGCAACCCTATCCTTCACCTGCCTTATCTCTTTCCCAAAGGTAGCGTGAAGGTCCTTCATGAGGAGCATCTGCTCTTCCGACCGACGAGCCTGTTCCGCCTGCTGACGGGCCTGTTCCTCTTGTCCGTTCTGCAGCTGCTCTTTCAACTGACGGGCCTGCTCCTCCTGTCGGCGAGCCTGCTCCTCCTGTCGGCGAGCCTGCTCCTCCTGTCGGCGAGCCTGCTCCTGCAGCATCACCATCAGAGCACCTAAGTCAGGTGCCACAGACGTAGAAGCTGCTGACGGACCGGCTTCCGTGGCCGGCGGCTGGCCCTCAGACATCTGCGGCGTTGCACCACCAAATCTCCTCTGGTCCGTCTCCTGCTGGCGTTGACTTTGGGTACGGACACCCTCCGTTTCCTCCTTAGGTAAAATCGGCATTATTTTATCCCACTTCTGACACCAATTGTTACGAGCTTGAGGTTCGTGACAATAAAAATTGCCGATAGAATTACCTAAATTAACACTTTAATTTACTTTACACAAATTAAAACTAAAAACACTAATAATTAGACACACTAATTCACTTAATTCCGCTCCGAAGCTTCGCTTGTGTCGCTGAGTTCGACTCTGTCTCGATCGCATCTTGCGCCACCTATTTATTTAAATTAGCAAAATATCCGGAATGTTCAAGTAAACACGCGTAAGGTACCGAGAGTTCGATTATAGATTTTCTAGAAACTTAGTTCTTCGGGTGGCGCTGTCGGTCGAGAGATCGGTGATGTCATTCTCTGCAAAGCTCCCCTCGCTCTCGTTCCTGACACTAGATGGCGCTAGTTGACTTATTCACACAACATTATTCTATTTTCTATGGAACGAAATGTAGCCATAAAACAGTTGACTTACATATCAAATTGCTTTATTTTCCCTCATTTTAATATTTATGACTTTAATGTAATAATAAAGATAAGTAAAAGATTAAAGATTTTTATCATAATTTATACTGCCAATGACATCACCAAAATTTAATTACTGCATGGAGTCACGAAGTTATATCTAATGAGAATTAATAATTAAAATATCATAAATCAATGATCGTTATATATCTCGATTAGTAATCAACGATTTGCCAAATCATCAATCATCATTTCGTTGTTATCATTGCTATCAATTAATCCATTTATTTATGAGACATTAATCTAGTTTCCATTACGTCGACTTCATATTATTGATTGATACCAAAGGATTATAGTCTGATTACCTTATTATAAAATTAGTAACCTAAGTAAGTAAACAGAACTGAAACTATAAAAAAACTGGCATTGCATATTTGTTCTTAACCTGGTAAATCTCTCTTTTCTATACGACGATGCCAAAACGGTGCACATCTCTGGGGCGCCAGCTCTGGACCACCTCCAACACCATCTTGAGCGTATTTGCAGACAGGTTTGATTATCAGTACATTAATCATTGTTATATGATTAACGTAAGGACAAAAAACAAATGACTCAGAGGCGGGCATAGGCATATTATTGATTTTTATATTTAATGATGTTAATTTGATTTTAATAATTTTAATTTTATAGGTATATTCAATTTTATTTTAGTTAAATTCATGTGTAATTTAAATTTAAATTTCATTTCGAATGTACTACTGTAACTATGATCTGATAGATTGAAATAAATTATTATTATTATTATTTTTGGGGTATCTATATAATTTTCTCATCTGGTTGGGTTCCATAAATATATAATTGTGAATAAAAATGATAAATATATATAAATATCAATAAAATAAAATAAATGCATAAAAATGCATAAATAAATAAATGCCCAACCATATGGAAGCCCTTGACAAGGGAAACCAAACTGCCGAGGATTAGGGAGAAACGGAAAGAAACCGGCGGACGATGCGGGTGGTATCGAGGAGCACAGCCTTCAGCATTTGAGTCCGAAGCAATCCGTCACGGAGTCCCAGTCGTCTCAGATGTCACAATTTTCTATCGGAAAACCAATTCTATTTCATGTATTTCTGTAGGTATGTGTATAATGTTATGTGTCATAGTGTCAACTTTTTTGATGTAGACGTACTAAAAACAGGCATTCAAATTGATGTACAGCAAAGAATTACAGCGTCTGTTTTTCTCATCCGATTACAACCTAGATGTATACTACGGATGGGGAAATCAGAGATTTAGGGCAAGAGTGAATAGGTTTCCGTAAAGCTAAGCTAGGTGCTTTTCATTCTAAGGCTATATTACTATTTAAAGTCAATCACTTCGTATAGTTGTGAGAGCAGACACTTCGCTTCTATGCCGTGGGTCCAGAGTTGGAATTCTAGTATAATCATCAAGTCGTTTGTGTATAAACTCAAACTCAATGTTTTCAGCGTCTGTTTGCTTTGATTATTTGCGTGTTATTAACTTTTTATTGAAACTTACATCTCATCCTTACACTACTTGACTACTTAACTACATCAGGCATTGGTACGTTAGGATGGAAAGTATTTCTGTAATTAGCGCCAGCACTTATTGGGCTATGATATATTCTCGAAAGTTAATAGATTTTGACCGTAATTAAGAATTATCAAACTAGCTTTACTTTACTGGAAGGGTAATACGTGATAGAGCCATGCTGCAGCTATATTATGGTTGAAGCACGGCTTGACCGTGGAAGGTCCACGCTTTCACAGAATACCGGCGTAAAATATCAGCTTAATACTGCTACGTTTCGTATGGTGAGTGTAATTATCCGGAGACCGTTTTTTACTGGGAACGAGGCATTCTTCGTTTTCTTTTTTATTCGTGATAACGTATCTGCGTTTTGATTCTTAAGAGTGTGACTGCGTGCTCGTTTGTCACCATTATTCTATTAAAAAAAATTACAATGTCGTCTGGGATACCGAAGCGTCAATCTGCTTACAAGGCGTAGCGATTACAGAAAATCCGTTCTTCAATAAGTTAGACCCACGTCTAGAGGAATTTGAGCTTGAAAAGGGTTGTAATGGTAACGATGATGGAGAAAAGTAGAGATAAGGGTTTGGCCTTTAATACACTTCGTTAGCAGGCATTTTGTTGAAAGAGTGGCCAATGCTGATAATGTCTGGGCAAACAGATTGGTACATGCTGTGGTAATGCACCCCCGCTGTAAATTTCCCAGTATCGAACAACTCGTAAAATTCACAGAATACCAGCGTAAAATAACAGCTTAATACTGCTGTGTTTCGTATGATGATTTTAGTCTTCAGGGGTGACGACTTATCTGCACTTTAATTCTTAATCGAGGATAAATGTAGACATCTATAGGCCACAGCATCCACTCACCATCATGTGGATCGTGTACTCATTTGTCACCCTTATTATAGTCGCAGTGCCGATGGCTGCCAGTTCGAATCCCGCACGGAACAATTTGTATGGACTACAAGTAATTTTTCCGGGTTTGAATACATACCGTAAAACGTGGCAAGTTTGCCCAAGCAGTGTAACTTTGCCCATTAGGGCATTTTTCAACAAACCGAAAAAATATCTATAATATTTAGTTAGTTAGCAGTTATTTAATCTGTAGTACAAAATTCAACTTATTCCTAGCAACACTAACACTCGAACTGTCATTTACTTGACTTTAGTGACTTGTCAGTCGTTGTCAAAGTTGGTGGTGTTTTCGGCGGGCGAAATTGCGTGTGAAAACTTCAATAAAAAATCGAAGTTGCAGTTGCAGCAGGTAAGTAGTGTTTTAAATATTGTAAATATACTAAAAATAAATACGAAAGATGGTTAATAAACGGCGAAATGTCTCTGCAAATGGTAAATATGGCGGTGGGCAAAGTTACCTTAGCGTTGTCACTACACCTTTTGGCAACTTTGCCCACCAAAATTCTAACATCAGGGTTGTCAATTTTATGTTTCTGCATTTTTTTTAAGTTTACCTAATTAATATATTTGTAATAATTTGTTAAGCTTTTTAAACGCAGTTATGTGAGTTACGTAATACGTTAAACTTTGATATTTTATTTTTACGTTGTTGTATTTAGGCACTAATGTTACGCACAAAAAAAAGTATGTACAGAAGGTCACAGAATAGGAAATTTTCTATAAATATTTATTATAAATTTAATTGCGATGACAATGTGACATCACTTTCACACAAAAAAGCATGTTTATGAATTTTTTTATTATTTGAAATTCAATTTATATATCGATTTTTTTTCGAGCATATAATAAAAAAAATACCTTTTTTGTAGAAAAAAGTTGTCATCGCAAAGAGGCGATGTAAGTACCCTAGTAAACAACAATAGAAGTTTTTTTCTGCTCTCCCAGATCAATTAGTATTTTCTACAATTAATTATTTTAACGACATCAATACTTACCTAAGTAACCATTTTACTAAGATTTTTTCCTGAACTAAGCTACCTACCAGAAAATCCCGTATATAAAGTTATACATATTATAATCTGCTTACATAACTTAATAACTTTATAATTCGTATATTTATATGCTGAAACACTGAATGACATGTCGTTATATGCAACTTGTTAATGAATAAGCGCACAACCTTTTATGTGATGATTGTGATCGTGTGTGATAGTGATGATGATATGAACAGCTTTTACTATGGTCCGACTCTGCAACTAAAAAAAATCAAATGTTTCATACAAATTGTCAATACATACGTACTAGACCAGAATGTATGAAATAGCAGATTTTTTATAGAGGACGTGCGCTTATTCCTTAACACGTTTAGTATGTGTTTCCATTTTTCCTATGTCTGTGAAAGTTTATTTCATGAGTGTAAAAGTTAGATAAAGCACCATAATGTTTTTTGTTTTCAGAATGAACATGGAGAGTCGATCGCGAAAGAAAAGAAATAGAAGAAAACTGGGATCTCGACGATACAGAGATTATTCGACGGAGATGTTAGAAGTTGCCGTTGAAATGTTAGAAAAAAAATTAATTTCCAGTAGGGATGCTGAAAAGCAGTTCGGCATTCCACGTCGAACTTTATTAAATAAAATGAAAAAGGTGCATATGAACTCCACGGGAAGAAAAAAAAAATTAACGGATGAAGAGGAGGAAAAGTTAGTCGGTGTACTAATTGCTGCCGCAAACTTTGGTAGTCCAATGACTAAATTGGATTTAAAGTTACTAGTTCATAAATATTTACAAAAGAATTCCCGAGCGGATTTATTTAATAATAAAATGCCTGGTGATGCCTGGGTAGAAAATTTTTTAATGAGGCACTCTTCTAAATTGTCCTTTCGAACGACCCAAAATATAAAACAAGTCCGAGCTGAAAAAAGCTTGGAAGAAATGGAAGTTTACTTTAACAATTTGAAAGAAACCCTTAAGGGTGTACCACCTTCAAACATTTTGAACTACGATGAAACCAACTTGGCAGACAATCCAGGCACTGCCAGGTGCATTTTTAGACGAGGGGTCAAATACCCAGAGCGGGTACTTAATAGCTCTAAGAGTTGCATATCAATTATGTTTACGGTATGTGCAGATGGGACCTGTCTTCCAACTTATGTTGTCTACAAAGCCACAAATTTATATTCTGAATGGGTGGAGGGCGGCCCTTGTGGGACACGATATAATTGCACCAAATCTGGTTGGTTCGATTCTGATGCCTTCGAGGATTATTTTAAAACAATAATAGTTCAATGGGCGAAGAAAATATCAGGCCCAAAAGTCGTCATTGGCGACAATTTGTCGAGCCACATAAATATTGAAGTCGTGGAGTTGTGTCAACAACATGATATCCGAATGGTATTTTTAGCACCAAATTCCACTCATCTGACCCAACCTCTGGATGTTTCGTTTTTTGGTCCACTGAAAAGGGAGTGGAGAAGAATTCTACTTGAATATAAAGTCAAGAATCCTGGTCAAACTACACTCAATAAAAAACATTTTCCTAAATTGCTGGCGGAACTAATTGAAAACATAAAGCTGAGGGAAATAAAAAATATTAAAAGCGGCTTCAGAGCCACAGGTATTTGGCCTCTCAATCCAATCAATGTTACTAAGAGAATACCAGAACTATATGACGAAGTGAAATATGGAATAGACAATGCTTTACTAGAGTATTTGAAAGAAACAAGATCCCCAAATCCAATGACAGTGAAAAGAAGCAAAAAATTGAAAACAGAACCAGGTAAGTCAGTCTGCGTGGAAGATATTTCTGTAAAAGCCAATAATAAAAAGAAAACAAATGCGACAAATAAGAATAAAAAACATATTAATACGGAAGAAGACATTGTGACACCGATGTTGAATGAAAACACAGAAGAAAAGATAGAGACAGACGAAGAAATAGAGACGTATATATTACATGAAGAAACAGGGCAAATAGTAAAAAAGAATCCCAAAAAATCACGTGTAAGTCTTGTAAGTTCCGCAGTTACACAAATTACACAAAATGATTCTCCATCGATATCAACTGAAAATGACAGTAGAAATGAATTGGTAGTGCCATTGTCGTTATCATATAATCCAAATAGTCTAAAAGCAATTTGTATTGATATGATCAATAGTTACACACATTCATTAGTCCAAGATATTGGTTCGGAATCGCCAGATCTATGCATTTTTGGTGAAAATTTGAGAAGTTGCGAAGAAAATTTATCGTTTATAGCACATGATGAAAAAGATTCACCTGTTTGTTTACAAACACAAAATCTACTTTCGAAAAATTCTCCAAGTGGGGTAAAATTGACTGCAAACAGTTCTCCTAAAAAAATTGTTATAACCTCCTATGTAAAAGTGACTTCAACTGCTAAGATAACCTCAACTAGGAAGAAAGAACATATCAAGAAAAAAATTTTGGGTGCTGAAACAATTCGAGACTCTGCACTACATATGAAGTTATATTCTAAGCCAAAAAAATCAAATGCCAAACAAGACAATATTCTAAAAGAAATAGAAATAAATAACGTTCAACCAAAAACATCAAAAATACAAAACAGAAAACGTAAATCTAAGAAAAAGAAGAGAAAGTTAGATAGACATGTAGTAGAATCAAGCTCTGAAAACTCAGACATTATGAGCGTAGTATATACGGAAAATTCTGAAAACGAATCCATGGAAGATTTTATTAAAAAATATTTACTAGAGGAAGATTACAAAGAAGAATTCAAAGAAGATTACGCAGAAGATGTTTCGTTTTTTACAGGCAATCCGAGTAACATAAAAAAAGATGACTGGATATTGGCAAAATTTGCCACAAAAAAAAGTTTGAAACATTACGTTGGACAAGTCATAAGCGTTAAAAATGAAATCCCTACAGTGAAATTCTTAAGAAAAATAAAAAATGCCAAAGGCAAGAAATTAGCGTTCACGTACCCAAATGTAGAAGACACTTGTGAAATGATGCACTTAAATGACATAATTCTAGTATTGCCTCAACCAAATATTTCGCGGAGGGGTCAGATAATATTTGATATAAATTTAAGTGAATATAATGTGCAATAATTAAAAGTAAATTTTATTGATCTTTATTTATATAATTAAGCTTTTATTTTTTCGTTATTTTGATGTAGTAAAATAATGCGTTTTGTTGGCTATATTGATAGCTGTTTCTAATTTTGGACGGTTATAGATTACTTACAGTTCAGGTAGCCAACTGAGTACTTATGTCATAAGATGATAGTTAATTGCTAAAGGCAGATGTTACAATGATTTCATGTCAAACTTGGTTGACCACCAAAGCTGTTAGACTTACAAAATAGGTCAGTTGACTTTTATTAAACGATGATCTCATAAAAATACTTTTGTTCCTGAGTACATTCCTAAGTTTTTTTAATTTAAATAGGTAACTTATTGTTAATAGGGCTTGTCTTTTTTCCATTGTGTTTATTGAAGTTTTTGGTTGATATTTTTGTTATTAAATTATTTGCTCCCTCTACCACATGAGTAACTAGGTTCACGCATTGATAACACGGGTAAATCTCCAGAGTATCAGATGTAGGTAATAATTTTATTCTTTTTTTATAATCTTCTGCGTTTATTTGTTGATCTCAAGATTACATTATTTTTATGATGCTAATCTCAATAACATTTTCATTTCTTTTGTATAAGTTTGATTTTAAGATTCATTATTAAGTACCTTTTTGTTGTAGCTTTCTCAAAGCCAATGTCGATTAATTTATTTCAATTCATAGTTGATTATATGATGCAACTCATATGAATCAGATTTAATTACGTGTCAAGTCTTTTGTTTGATTAAATACCTATATAAAAATAAAACTGTTTCAATTACTCGTCATTACTCTAATCATTCCTCAAAACTACCTAACAGTTTGGTGCCTTAGCACTTCTCGCTTTCTACTCACGATGAGAATATATGATTAATATTTCTGTATATTAACTACCATTAAATAATTAATGGACTATAAGTAGTTCGTATTTATATTATTTACTTGGTACCAAGAGTATAAAACGGCTATTTGTGCAATACAATGTCTTAAATAGTGACAACCCTAGTGCATACTTTCGTTTGTATGGAGAATGTTAAAAAAGGCTTGGCAACTTTGCCCACTCCATTTTTGTGGCCGTTAAGTACGTGTAGTGGTTTCTTATATGATACAGTGCAAACATTGCACCGTTTTTTATCACACTTCTTAAACCACTTAATATAAAGATCAAAATATCGAAGCTACTGTGTTACCATGTCAAGTGGGCAAACATGGCCATTTTTTAAATATTTGGCCCACGTTCTAAATTAACTTTTTTTGCAAGTATAACCATTTTTAATATAGTAATTTTCAAATTTAAGTAAACCTAGAAACATTTTCGACTACTTATTGCAAGTATTTTATTAAATATGTTTATAATTTTAAATTAAATTAGAGTAACGCATAAAAAGCGGGCAAAGTTGCCACGTTTTACGGTATTTGTCCTTGTGTAATTTACGTTTGTAAACTGCCTCCACAAATAAGAAAATTCAAGTGTTGGTGTGAAAATCCAACTTGAGGTGTAGTTAAAAAAAATCGAAGAATTGTTGATCTTTTACATCTCCCAAGATCGAAAGGATGATGGATTCCTTTACGATAGTTTTACTGGTACATTTCAAATTAATTATAAACTTAATACAGTAAAAAGTTATACACGGCTCGGGGGAAAGGTGACACGCTCGTGACAGATCGTCCGTGCGACGTGACAGCGACGTGACATCGAGCACGGCTGGCGAGATAGTGATTTATATCCGTTGCGTGTTTAGCTCCATTTTATTTTAAGAACTATATGCAACAATAGCAATGCTCTTTTGTTTAAATGCTAATGAAATAATGAGTACCGTAGTTTCCAATAACGATAAGCTATATATTAAAAAGAACTAAGTTAAGAGAGCTAAACCAACGAGCCTGTAGGCGTAGATATATGGATATGAACGAAGCCAGAGAGTTGTGTAAGAATTGGGCTGAAAGGAAGTTACTTACCATCAGGTCAGCCGCATGCTCGTTTTCCCCCTCTTCTATATAAAAAAGATTAGTCGTAAAATACCCTGACTATTGGTGGGGAACTACAAGATGTTGGAAGGAGCAGGCTTGATGATCGCAATGCCTTCCATACATTTGATACAGCTTATCAACGTATCATACAGCCAGTGACTACCGCCGCCCATGAACAACCGCAACACCAGGAAAATTGCGAGTGCGTTGCCGGCCTTTTAGAAAGAAATGAGATCTTTTCTTGTCCTTAAGTCGTGCCGGTCCAGAAAAATCGACGCTGGTAAACAATCCCACAGAAAAGTTGTAGATAAGAGAAAGAAAACTCCTAGTAAAACACACAGTGGTAGAACGCCAAAAAAGAGATAGTTATATTCCCATCTATCGGAAGCCACCCACAGGGCGACATGGGTCGGTGAATTTTCCGACGCCACCATCCCCGTACCGTTAAAATGTACAAAAGTCCACTCCGGAACATAGACCGTACCGTAGATTACATCACAGAGGGGATAAGTGCCACGCTTGGCAAGCAGGTTGGCAACCGCAGTTTTTTTTATTTTGAATTGTTATTGGGAAGACGTTGCTGCCCATTACCTGATTTTTTTACCTCTGTCGCCTCGTACGATACCCGCGGGATGATATAGGGTAGAGGATATTTTTACACCACCACCACACGATGATGTCACCATAAGACAAGAACAGATTTTTCAATTGTCAGATAAAAGTTATCCGTCGAATAAATTATAACCTGACTGTACATAAAAGTGAAATATTTGAACTGTTTCATTCATACCACTGTCATTTTTATTTTGGATATGTTGTATTTTATTCTATGAAAAAATTTAATCTGAGTACTGAAAAATCGGCCCTTAATAAAGTATAATTATAAATGACATTTTCTGTTGACGATAAAAAGAATTAAATAAAAATAAGAGAAAGATCAACGGGTTAGGGTATCCTAAAACAAAGAAGTAACAGCGCTCATTATAAAAATATTTACCGCAGTTTTATTGTTGTCGAAGTTACTTTAAAAAAGGTTACGTCTCCTTTCATTTTTGAAATAATTTTTGGATAAGGAAAAAATATTTTTTTATACCTTAGATTTATTTATTTTTATAGAATAATTTTATAATATTCTATTATAAGGGTGACAAACGAGCACAATGTCCACCTGGTGTTAAGTGTATGGTGGGGCTCATAGATATTTACATTCATCCTCAATTAAGGATCAAAATGCAGTTCCGTTCCGTTTCCATAATATGGCTGCAGCATGGCTCTACCACGTAAATAAATGTGAGTATGTATGTAACTATAGTGCATTGTAAAATAAATTTTCTATTTTTTTGTTCTTATTACCATCGATACATAAGAAATGAACTGCAAACAGTAACAGGAGCATCTTGTATTGACGGCACACAATTCAAAGCGCAGTACAGTAGGAGATATGCCGCAACGCAGTCCGCCACACGCCTCCTAATTGACACGTCTGTCAGCTGCGAAACACGGGAGACGTACTTGTAATGACAATATATCGATAAAAATAAATGTTTTGTCATTAATTTATGAATAAATATATATAGTTTGTGGTGAGATATTTATATAAGATCTTCCTATAAGATCCTATTTTAGAGATCTTATAGCAAGTTTCACACCTGGCACAGTTGGTCTACTGTACACTTACTTCCAGTAATAAAATAAAAATTCAGGAAAAATTAAAAAACCCGGTTTTTTGAGAATCATCCTGAATAACCAGAACTTGAATGAGAACCATCCTAGGATAAAGATATTAAATTATTGTATTGTTATCGGTTCATAGTACAAGTGCAAATGTTCATGTCAATCGGCCGTCGACAAGTTGGTAAAACGTACATTAAAATATTCCGTTACATAGATAGACAGATACACGCGAAGCTAATAAGAGGGTGTTTAAAAAGATACTTTCACCATTTGAAACACAACAGTGTTCAGCTCAGCAGTGCTCCTATTTAATACATTTGTTGTTCAATAGGGAGTTCGCTCCCGGGTTGAGCCGAATCATTCATGCTACTACCATAATATAGCTGCAGCACGGCGCTGCCACGCATAAATGTTCTAAAAGAGCGTGATGATACTGATACGTTTTAAAAAATAAGTGTTGATAGAAAAGCCTAAAGGGTACATCACTAGCAAACTTCACCAGGTGACAGCGGAAACCGAAGACGGAAGTAATGGCACGCTGTCAAGTCTCCGCGTGAATGCGGCGCGATTGTGGCGAGACTTTGACGCGACTACGACGCGCCCTATTCAGTGCTCCATAGATTTATTAAATCTGTAAACTTAGCAAGCGAAATCAACATAATTATTTGTTATATATACGCGAATAATAACGAATTTGATGTGTAAATGAAACTAATCTTATGTATTGTATCGTGTTAACCCTGTAATTAATAAAATTAAAACTAAACCCAAGCATACCACCGCAAGATTACAAAACACAGTAAGTTCATTCTGCGTGGATCGGACCATAAAAATAATAATTAAAAAGCTGAAGGTACTCCGGGTTAATATCGACATCGGGACGTCAGTCACCTCCGTCGTGGCCATGGGTGCTGGAAAACACCCGAAACGTCGAGAAGTAAAAATAAAATGAATTAAACGCGATAAAATCCGTAAAAGTAGTTTTAATTAATACATTTTTTTCATAAGTTAGCAATAAATCTTTATCATTGAGCCTTAAGGTGGAAAGTAGGAACTTTTGTCGATTTATTAAGGGAAGAAAAGCGTCGTGAAAGTAGCGTAGTTGTTTAATGAATGGCGTTTTTTATGAACTAAATATGTCTAGCGGTGACATCAAATTCTATTAACAAATAATTTTCATAAGGTACATAAGTCAACTGGATAGAAAGACAATAAAATGTACTTAATAGATGGTGATATAGTATTAAATATAATGAAATATCAACGGCATTCCTTTTTGTTGCCATCATCATCATCATCATCATTACAGCCCTTCACAAGTCCGCTGCTGAACATATGCCATCCCCAAGGTATGCCACAAGGTTCGGTCCTGAGCCAGGTCTGCCTAAGTGCTCAGGGGATGTTAGACCAGATATCTTAGGTGGACTGTATTCTCGACCGTTACCCATATTCTATAAAAAAAAAACCAGTTCGTCACTCCATCTAGTTGGGGGCCGCCCTACACTCCGCCAATTTTTTGGTTGTCACTAAATTTAATATTTTTTTAAGGTATTGGCCCGAAGAGTATGGAGAATCAGTGTACAAGCGATGAGCCATTCTATAACATTCCTCGGAGGTGACATCGCAACTGTTTTCTTGGAGTTTTGGCGGGACCTTGGCCGTAGATGGATTATCGCTTGAATCTTGATAATCTTGAAATATGTTTTGTCGCTTGAATGATGGTTTGGAGTGGATTTTTATTCGTAAAAGTGATGCGACTTTGTGAATTAAGTGTCCGCGCGTGTGAATTATTAGAGAAAACGACGAAACAAATGCCTTGATGTCGATTTAACTAAATCTCAAGTTATTTTGGTCGCTCAGAAGGGCTAGAACCCAGAGCCGTAGAGCCAATCAATGAAAAAAATGTGGTTTTCTTTGTTTGAAGAACACATGTGTCATTCATTCATTTCTGTGTGACTTGATCATTCAAGTATTGATTCGCCTTACGAACCGGGTCATTCGGATCGATCATTCAAATGGATCATTTCAAATTTCAGTACACCCTCGTCTCTACTTTTTCGTGATGCGACCCGGGACAAATGAACGATTGACACATGTCTAGTTGAAGTTGGCTGCAAGTGTTCATGAACTGCAGTAGTTACTTATAATCAGGTATACCGTAAGTTAGTAGTCACTTCAGTTTTGAATAAAAATATTATTGTTTCCATACATATTCAAAATAAGTGCCATGTTTCTTGAATAATTTATTATGATAATATACATGTTAAGGTTAATACATATGTATGCTGTAAAATTACGCAAAAAAAAAATACGCGAGTGAAGCATATTATACTTTTAAATTGTTTAATTAAAAAATATACAATTATTCAAGCATTAATTTACATGTGTTTTAATTTGCTCATAAACATGTTTATTGAATATTGAAAGAAAGAAAAAAAATAATGGTTTATTCATGACCATAAATCAAGAAAAACTCAAACACTATATATACAGTAAACATCGGTTGCAACAACGTTGAGACATCATTCCTTAAAAAAATCACATGCACAATGTTGATTTTAAGTCATTTATGGTCGCTGAAAATAAGCCCGTAGATTTTTATTTATAAACTGAAGTAACCTACAGTAAACTGTAAATAAAATAATGAGTATCATGGTCTTGGAGAGCGACCAATACCAGCCATGCCGTATGGGAACAATCATTATCGTGCATGAGTAGAAATTCCTGGCTCATTTGGATTCTGTGCGGGACAATAACAGGCTCTACTACTATATATCCTACCTCCTCGTGATATTTTTGTGCTGCCTTGGATCCAAACAAGCTCAGTTCGTCCGCCAAGACGAATTCCTATCCACACCATGATCGTCCCGTGCTGGTATGAGTAAACCTCCTGAGGGTGCCATAAACGGCCAACTCTTTCTGGAGTTCTCCAAACGCGTGAGAAGTAACCTACAGTCCAAGTGATGGTATGTGGCCACAGTACATCAGATGGTAGTCCATGGACACCTGAAGGCAATTTCAAATAAGGAAGGCTACTAGTGCGTTGTCACTTTTGAGGCCTAAGATAGAATGTCTCATAGCCTCTATCATCATACTTGCTCTCTGTACTTCAGTCCGAAACAAAGTAGTGCAGGCAATGCTATTTCTCGACAAAATAGGTTAAAACATCAATCATTTAATTAAATGAACTAACAATTTATCTAAAGGTTAGTGCCATGGCCTATAGACACTATCTATGGTCAACTAAAATTATTATATTATTATAATTATACAGATGCATCGTCACACCTGA
Organism: Parnassius smintheus behrii; assembly: GCA_036936625.1. NCBI lineage: Eukaryota > Metazoa > Arthropoda > Insecta > Lepidoptera > Papilionidae > Parnassius > Parnassius smintheus. The sequence continues at coordinate 5,525,373 of JAUPFT010000006.1, forward strand.
AATAAACATACAAAAAATACAATGCCTTGTTCTCAGTATTAAAGGGTAGTTTGTTCTCCGCACTCGCTACACAAAACATAGCAACATTATGATGCTATTTTACGCTGGTATTCTGTGAGAGCGTGCTTCTGCCAATAATACAACTATGACGTGGCTCTACTATATTGAAACTACTATATAGAATAAGGATGACAAACGAGCACACAGTCCACCTGATGGTATGTGGAAGCTGTGGCCCATAGACATCTACATTTATTATCAATTAGAATCAAAAGGCAGATACGTTGTCACCCCTGAGGACTAGGATGGAATGCCTCGTTTCCAGTAAAAATAGGGTCTCCGGATCTCTACCCTCACCATACGAAACACAGCAGTATTTATATTTATTATATTATTAGTATTCTGTGAGAGCGTGATCCTTCCCCAGTCAAGCCGACCCATCCATCTCCAACCATAATATAGCTGCAACGTGGCTGTACCACGTGTAAGATTTAATAGGTAATAAGTAGGTAGGCATGTATTAGGCACCTGTCTAAGTTACTAGGCAGAAAAAAAGTCCTAGGTACCACCGCTAGATAATTAAAATTCGGAATTTATTATCTACACATCGATTCTTAAAACTGTTAATATAATCACAAGTAATGAAATCTGCTTTTTAAGCGTTGTATCGATGGTAATTTTATTGTTGGCTTCGAATGCTCCAATTTTTCTTTTAATCTTTAATAAAATAAGTATTAAATATTTAAAGCTTTAAAAGCTTTTTACCGATTGCTTTAAAATTTTGAAATAACGTTGCATTACACGTTTTAATTTTTTTAGGGTTCCGTAGTCAATTAGGAACCCTTATAGTTTCGCCATGTCTGTCTGTCCGTCTGTCCGTCCTCTCTTAATCTCTGTGACCGTTAGCACCAGAAAGCTGAAATTTGGTACCAATATGTGTATCAATCACGCCGACAAAGTGGTAAAATAAAAATTGGAAAAAATGTTTTATTAGGGTAGCCCCCGTATATGTAAAGTGGGAAGTGATATTTTTTTTAATTTCAACCCTAACGTATGATATATTGTTGGAAAGGTATTTAAAAATGAATAGGGGTTTACTAAAACCATTTTTGATAATGTCAATAATTTCGGAAATAATCGCTCCAAAAGTAAAAAACAATGTGTCCCCCCACCCCTCTAACTTTTGAACCATAAGTTTAGAAAATATGAAAAAAATCTGAAAAGTAGAACTTTGTAAGGACTTTCTAGGAAAATCATTTTGAACTTGGATAGAAACAACAGTACCCACTACCGGGAGCAGTTGCAGGAGCGCGAACATAATGGATACCCACCTTTAAACCCATAAGTGGGAACACTTATTGTGACGGACGGGAAACTACGGAACCCTACAATGAGCGTGGCCCGACACGCTCTTGGCCGGTTTTTAAACCTTTTGAGCTTTCACAACATGTGACCGAGTACAGTCATTAATAAAAACAGGTATCATAATTCTATAATATTATGCGACTGTTAATGTTCCAATTACTGCATTAGCTTGTCTTATAAAATTGTGTTGAAAAATTGTTGGTATTCGATTCTGTTTAGATATGATACAGAGAATATAAATCAAAAGATCACACGGCGTAGATTACGAGTTGTTTGATAAAAATCTTAATGATCGGCTTGCCCTGCTTCCAATTAATCTGATTACAAATCACTTGAAAATCGTCGTTACGTCTTAAGAACGCATAAAATATTTTTTTACCTATAGATTAGAAAAACTTCATATCTCAATCGTTGGTTTTTGTGCTTTGTCATATTTAGGGTTTGTTGCTATGATTATTTTAGTTTATCTGTGTTTATATCACGATTTTTACTAACCCATATGCTTATGAAAGTTTTTACGTATTTATATCGATAGTAATTTTTTTCAATGAAATATAAAAACTCCATTAATAATATGTACTCCGTTAATAGTATGTACTTTTGGCCATACCATTACAGGTCCAATGTAGGTCTCTCACATAAACTGCCTCTTAGGAAGGATATTTGCCATAAATGCTACACTCAGGTGGATAAGTAACCGCAGTTTTTTTTTATAAGTATGAATAAATCTTCCAAATTACGCATGTCTCCTGCCGCATTCTTGGAGGGACCTTCGTCTGGCAGTAGATTTAAAGAGGCTATTGATAGTGTGTTTGATTCTTATAATACAATAATTTCCTTAACTCTCTGTTCCCTTACTCTCAGGGAAGGTAATCACACCGGGGAAAGATCAGGCGCATGAACAACGACTTAACGTGCTTTCCGAAGTACAGGGTTGAATGAAACACCGCCAAATTCCTCGCTCCGGCCTGCTACTGAGAATTTATTAACAGAAATTGCCAATAACTAATTTTGGCACGAACCGGGATTCGAACCCGCGACCTCCTGATCATCGTTTACGATGTCTATACCAACTAGGTAGTTAAAGTGGTAGTATATATACTATAAATATCTATTTATATAATACTATATTACTAACTATAGTAAACATTACGTATGAAATGAAATGTAAGTCTCATATAGTTGTATCTAATAAATAAACGAATTATAAAATCATATTTAAATTTATCATTAAAAAATTAGAAATAAAATTTCTTTTTAAAATTTTATTTTAATTCAATATTTTTCCTAATCCCAAAATTTATTTTAAATGTCATCACTAGTCGGAATGCTTGATAGATTCAACTTTTGAACCAACTAGGAAGAACATATCAACACAATTCATCTTTAGCCAAGTTTCAAAGGCAATAAAATCGGGAGCAGTCTCCGCATCTGTCCGTCCGTCACGGTGGAGGATGATGGATGAGGCGGGCGCCCGTTAATCACTAACCCGAGACCCATCGCTCACTGCGTGGGTTACACAGAGTAATGCGATTGTACATGAAGATGTTAAAGAATCACTATCAAGTGATTTATTTAGGGGTTCTTTTTATACAGAAGGTTTAAGTAAATGTGTGTATAATGATTTGTTATATTTACGCGAACACTACACATTGAAATAATACTAGTTTTTACGGATTACATCGCGTATATTTAACAATAAATGGTCACGGGGGGGGGGGGGAGGGGGACTGAGATGTTCAACGTCCAAATGTCATAGTTAACAGCGGTTACCATAGATAAAAATTTAACTTTTGTTCCGGTCTACACAGTACGAACTTATGGTATCTAGAAGTTTTGCAGTTGTATGCTTGGTTTGGTATCAGTATTTTTATACGCCGCCCATGATCAACCGCAACACCACGGGAATTGCAGGTGCGTTGCCGACCCTTTAGAAAGGAGTAAGCTCTTTTCTTGAAGGTCCCCGGGTCATATCGGTCCGGAAAAATCGTCGGTGGTAAACTATTCCACAGAGAGGTCGTACGCGGAATAAAACTCCTTTTGAAACGTACAGTGGTGGACCGCCAAGCATCCAGATGGTGTGGATGGTATCGGGACGTTTGCCGCGTAGTGCGTTCACGAAATTCGGCGGCTGGGATTAATCCGAACAATTCCTCAGAGCACTCCCCATGGTATATGCGGAAGAAAATGCAAAGAGATGCAACATCTCTTCGCAGCGCCAGTGAATGGAGCGGATCGGAAAGCACTCGGTCTTCGACGATTCTAGCCGCTCCGCGCTGGATGCGCAATGCGGTCTATAAATAGCGGCAAATATCCCACCCATGAGGCAATCTATGGGGAAACCTATGTTCAGCAGTGGACATCAATAGGTTGTAACGGGAGTATCTATTATATGACAAAATTAAAAAAAATAAAGGTGTTTTTATACTTTCCGCTAAAAAAATTAAAAAATTTCCAAAATGGGTAAGTTATTGGTTTCACCCCGATTTTCGAAAATCAAGTTTTCATCAGATTTCGACGTTTTGAGATTCCAGGAAGCTATTCCGTCTAATTTCACGTGGACGTCCGTACGGATGTATGTGTATGGGGGTGTGTGTGTGTAAGTATGTAAACCTTTCACAACTTTTGAACGTCTTGATCGATTGAGATGCAGTTTGCGGCGTTCTAAAGATCTCAATGTGGAATAGATTTGGTGATAATATGAACTGATTCAGACGAGTAGGTTTCAAGAAATCTCAAAAATAAAAAAATAAAAACTTTTTTTGGAATAACTTTTAAACTTAAAAAAAAAATAAAAAGCCTAAGGTAAAAGTTATTAGTTATTAGCCGTCTAAAAGTTATAAGTTATTATTAATTTCAAAAACTAATCAGCTCTTAACCTCAAACAACAATGTCGAATGCCGTTTGGAAAAAAATCGGTTCAATAGTTCGTGAGATATCGAAGGAGAAAAAATTAAAAAAAAAAAATTTTAACATAACTTCGAGATATCGCAATATAATTTGGTACGCTTTGCATTTGAAATTAGTGGGAAGTTCCAAGAATGGCCAGCAGGGTCAACCATTTTTTTTTCCTTATCATCATTACACCGTGATTAAAGCCCATCCACACTAAGCATAGGCGTCCACAGCTAAGCATAGGCGTCCGTCGTAAACTGCTACAAAGTACGGTCCTGAGCTACTTGCATGTTTCATCTGGTTCGCACTTCATCTTATTTATGGAGTAGTTTCGCTCTCGCTGTATCATTGATTGCTGCATGAATGTGTCAGTTCAACTGGGAACGGACCACTCTTTTACAAAACTTTGTTTCTAAAGTGAATATAGAGAACCAGAAGCCCGTTTATGTCATCACGTTTTTGCTCGTCTGCCATTCGTTCTAAAAGAAAAATATGTTTGTAAAAGAACATATGATTGAAATTTTGAAACTAACTAAATTAGTATTTTTATATAATAAGAGTGACAAACGAAAACGTAGTCCACCTGATGGTAAGTGGATGTTATGACCCATAGACATCTATGTCTATCGTCTGTTTAGAATCAAAACGCAGACACGTTTTAAACCCTGAGTTTTAGGACAGAATGCCTCCTAAAAATACTGTCAGTAAAATAGGTGTCTCCGGTTCCATACACATACGAGTACACTCACCATACGAAACAGAGCAGCATTATTCTTGCTGTTTCACCCTGGTATTATGTAAAAGCGTCTGTACCTGGTCGAGTCGACCCATTAGTGCTGCAGCTATATATGACTAGCATAGTTGCAGCAATAATATTTTATTATTACTTAATTTTTATATTATTAAATATAATATTTAACGGTCACGGCGGCTAGCCTCAACGGAGACTAGCCATCGGTGCAGGACAGGATTATAGTACCCAAGTGTACGCGCAAGCACGACGAGGTGCACTCTCTATTCCCTCACTCTTCTAGTCCGATGGAACGGTAAACCAGAGTAGTCTCCGGTGACTGTAGAGAAATCAGGCGCAGGACCAACGGCCTTACGTGCTTTCCGAGGCACGGCGGTGAAAAACTTCCTGGCTCCGGGCAGCTACGGAGAATTTCTTGACGTAAAAACTCAATAATTGTTTTTTTAGCCCGACCCGGGATTCGACCCCAGGACCTCATGATCAGCATTCGCACTACTAAAACTACTAGAACAACGATACAGCCCATGGCTTATATACATTTAACAGCATATCTTTTAGTAATTGATATAATAACAATTGAAGGTAATTAATATATTCCGATTTTAAAAATTATCATGCAGTTATTAGCAGTAAAATTTTATGGGCGACATTGATTTAATGAACGATATTAATAAAAATATATGTACTAAAATTCATAAATCAATTTTACTAGTTTCTATTCCATTTTTCATTCAACGCTGTCAAACTAATAATCAGCATCCGTAACCAAAACAGTTTTATTAAAGGTGTCAATCAAATTAATATGTCGTGTCGAAATCGCGCGGCGTCGACGCCGAGTCGTCAGTAACGCCAAGGCTCGGTATGATGAATGGGGGCGTCATTAATCACTGCGGCGTCAGGTCATCATTCACCGTCACGGCAGGAGAAGGATGGGGGGGAGGTTTGCGCCACAGGGTGGTAACATTGAGTTTTCAATTTGATAAACCTCGATCTTGACGCTTAAATTATTTTATTATACGGTCTCCTGCAGTAGAAACTTGTACCGGTGGCGTAGTTTACTTGACTTCCAAAAAGTTCTTTGTAATATTGAATTGTAAATAAAATATTTAAACTGTTTACTTTTTTAGAATGGGACGTATCTATATTTACATATAAACGAATTTATTAAAAATAATTTCATAGCACCTGTTGTATATCTTCTTTTAAAGTTAAGATTTTATACTAGCCTTAGGTTTTCATTAATAACTTCAAAATTTTTACTGTCGTGTGCCTGCGTGAAATTCATTACTAAGCCTTTGCGCTCCGGAGTTCTCATAATTACTTAACAACATACTTTTAAATACATCTTTTCAGTAAATGAAAATCAAAATAGACAAGTGAACAATAATAAATACATAATTTAAGTTAGCGATATGCAACGATCGATAATTATTAAGGCCGGAAGTTGCTGCCGGATGTTAAAGCCATCGTTAGAACGCTTATGGCAGATAAAAAATTCGAGTTGGACGGTGATGCAGTAAAACACATAAAAATATATTTCCAACACACATATTCTAAATTAAATATTTTGCTTATTTGCATAAACTTTGACTTTATCTAGAATTCGAATCCATGATCAATAGTTAATAACCGGACGTTAAATTCAAGGTCACGCGAACCACACGGTGTCACGAATCAGAATTTTAGTCTCAAGCTGAATTTTCACCGCGCATATACGATGATACATATTATATGAAGCTAGAGATAGGCGTAATAGCGTAATATTATCGCTTCCATGCAATAGCAATAAATAGGAATCTCCTCATTTATTGTAAGCCAAATATAATACAGGCAACCTATCCAGACCAGCACACTATGTGGTGATGGGTGACGAAAAGTACTGTGATCCATGAATATGTATAGGTACAATAATAATAATCGATGAGCTTATAACAACAACGTGACAATTTGCCTGATAAGCGTACTTATAGTAGTAAATTCTTAGCAGCTTTATAAAAAGGTGTCGTAAGAGTTAACAGAGGGAAAAAACAGGGATGGGCAGCAGCATTTTCCCGAAAACAACTTAATAATAATAAGAAAGCTGCTAAGCTAAGCTATAAGCTTATATTTTCCCGACAACACAATCTATCGGGAAAGCCTATGTTTCGCAGTGAACTTTTGATGCACTGTGAACACAGATAACCGCCTAATAATGAATGAGCGAGATATTTAAGTGATGTCGCTATGCAAAGTTAAAAAAGTACAAACCACAGTTCGTTAAGTAGGCAACTTTGTACCCGTAACTTTAACAACGCACTACCTTACTAGGTACCGTTAGCTTTTTCATTCGTCATAACGATTTCTTACTGCTTAGTTATAGTGGAAATCACACATCTCGTGACAGTTTAACTTCATTCTATCGCACGACTTAGCACAAATTTTTGTTTTTATTGCCGAACGTAAGTTTCTAATTATAATTGATAATATGGTGATGCTTGCATTTAAAACATTGTGCTAGTAGAAATACATTTTTTATTCATCAGGTTGATTTTCTAAGTCTGCAGAATGTTGATGCTAAATTACAAATTTTAGAAAAAATGCACCTGATTATGAAGATACTAACAGTTGCCCGTGATATCTAATGTTATTATAATTCTAAGTATTGTCTTTTACTTCCTAACTTATGTTTTATGAGTGGCAGTGCCGTAGTGTAGCTATATTTTTGTTGTAGCACGAATGGGTCGGCTCTATCGAGGAAGGCTCACATATAATACCAGCGTAAAATAGCAGCTTTACGCTGCTGTGTTTGCGAACTGGATTACTTACTGAAAATGAGGTAAGTATTCCATCTTAGTCCTAAGGGGTAACATCGTATCTGTATTATGATTCTTAACTGTAGATCGATGCAGATGTATATGGGTCACAGCATCCAATTACCATCAGGTGAACTGTGTTTTTTATAGAAGAGGGGGCAAATGAGCATGCGGCTCACCTGATGGTAAGTGACTACCGCCATCCATGAACAATTACAATACCAGGGGAATTGCAGGTCGTTGCCAACCTTTTAGAAAGGAGTAAGCTCGTTTCTTGAAAGTCCCTAAGTAGTAAACGATTCCACAGAGAAGTTGTACAATGAAGAAAACTGAGTTCTGGCTTATCACACTTATTCTATAAAAAAGAAAGTGTTGATATAATTTAACTCATTGAACATATTGCAATAAATCGATACGGAATGTAATAAATATAAAATGCTATATAAATTGCTTCGAAAATCCAAATATAAATATAAGGACAGCCAAGGCAAGCGTAGTTTCAACACTTGTGTAAAGATGTGAGTTGTCACACTTCAAGTGAAATTAACACAGCAATTCGTTGATAAAACTAAACTCAGTACAAATATTGGTGCGGTGAAGGATGCATATTTACCAGCGCACCTCTGTTTGCTTTGGGACTCGGGCGGTGCGCGATTAGACTTACTATTTACTTTAAGTGACACTGAAATATTATTTTGATATTAGTTCCTTCCTATATGTTTAAGTTTTTACTTCACTATGGTTCTGTACATTTTTATATAAAACTGAATTGACGTACGAGCTTACAGTTACTCTGATGGTAAGTGGTTATTAGAGTATGCGAAAACGAGTTATAATAATATTGTCCTCTAGACCGAATTTGGCGCCCTGCCTCAAGGGAAACTGTCAATCGGCGCAGGACAGAATTATAGTGCCCAAGTGTATGCGCACAGGTGCACTCTCTATTTCTTTACTCTCATAATCCGATGGGACGGTAAACCGACACGACCGGAGAGAGATCAGGCGCAGGACCAACGGCTTTACGAGGCACGGGGGTGAGACACCGCCAACTTCTCGCCGTTTTTTTGACGCGACCCGGGATTCAAACCCTCATGTTTAGCAGTCGCACTACTCCAACCACTAGACCAACGAGGTAGTCAAGTACGCTAGTAGCCGAAGGAATGTCTCATAGATTGTAACTGTACTTGCTATTTATATGCCGTGTTCCGGACACAATACTGCAAGCACTGCTATTTAGTGATGGAAGTAGAAATGAGGATGGTACCTACCCAGATGCACTTATAAGAGGAGTCCTATTAACTAGAAAATTATGTTTTAATTGACGCATAATGTTATTACCTATTTTAAATTAGACTCTTGTTTGAAGAGACCCCTGTGATACGTACTTTCTTATAAACGGATACATTCCTCAATTAGTTAGTTTTAGTACGCCTTTTTATAGGATAGGTGACAAACAGTCACACATTCCACCTGATGGTAAATGGTTGTTGCGGTTCATAGACATCTACATCTATCCCCGATTACGAATCAAAATGTGGATGCGTTGTTATCCGTGAGGACTAAGATGAAATACCTGGTTTCCAGTACAAAGGGTCTCCGGTTCTCTACACTCACCATACGAAACACAGGAGCGTTAAGCTACTATTTTCGCTGGTATTTTGTGAGAGCGTGGTCCTTCCCCGAGCGAGTCGACCCATTCGTGCTACAACTATACTACTAATATAACTGCAGCGTGGCTCTACCACGTATGAGGCTTCATTTACATTAACAACTTATCAAAAAACCTCTGCTGCAGTTTTTATTTTTTTAATTATTATTAAACAGATGTTGATGCCTAAATCCTGTTTTGTTTCTCCTGTGTCGTACGCTTTATTTACTATAAATATGGATATCACATTTCATAACCTTTTTTTTAAATCCTATCTTTTAAACTATTAAGAATGTCAAATTTACATAAGCGAATTAACTTTTCATTGAGTACATAAGCAAAGTCAAAATCAAAATACAAAGTAAGCGAGTAACAACAAAACTTTTGAGTGCATTAAAATCCGTCTTCACACCCCGAATTTTTCATATCTTGTTAATAATAATAATTTATTTTATTTTGATAAACTGTACAAATTATTTCAATAAGTCTTAACTTAAAAATAGTCTACAATAAAAGGCACCTGAACTAGAATAAACCTGTATCTCAGGTGTATGTGCTAAAAGATACATTAACAAATATTTTATATATTTTATTTCTGTTCTGTATATCTTGTTAATGTAACGGCATTACCTTTATCCGTCACGCATTCAAGTCCAGCATACTCTTGTTGACTGATTCGCTGGTTTTAAGCGTGACTACTTATCATGAGATCGCAGGATTTAATCCTGTGTTAGGCCAAAATCAGTTATTGAATTATCTTGTCAAGAAATTCTCAGTAGCAACCTGGATTTAGAAAGTTTGCAATGTGTCACCACCTGCCTCGGAAACCACGTAAAGGTGTTGGTCTTGCGCCTCACATCTCTCCGGTCGTGTCGGTTTGCTATCCCATCGGACTATGAGGGTAAGGTTATAGTTTTTTTTCTATGGGGAGTGCACCTGTGTTTGCGCATACCATCGGGCACTATAATCTAGTCTTGCGCAGATGGCTAGTCTCCGTTGAGACTGGACACCGTCAACGAAACCACCACTCTATTTTGTTATATGGTTGTCGTAAGAAGCGACTATGGGATATGATATAAAGGTTTTATTGCATCCAATAGGCGTTATAACTATATTGCTTACGCCAGGCGTAAAATACTCGTTTCAGTGAAGGTAGGTAGCGTCAAATATGCGAAATGTGTGATACTACCGCCTGCCAAGCATGACAATTCTCGCTACAATAAGAGACCCGTATCCGGCAGTCAAGTTCTACGAGCTGATGATGAAGAAAAAGTGCCCCGAATTTAATTATGACGATTTTCAACCCGGTTTCCACTTCCAGGCCACTGTGCTTGTTACTAAATATTTGTAGAAAAAATGATGTGAAGTTGAGAATCACTCTGTCAGAAGGAATCTTAAGTGCGTCAAATACGTCTCACCAACACTATGTCTCTTTGGTACGTAATTGTCTTCAATTTTTACTGAGTCGGTAGTAAAAGCCACCCACTCTTACAGTCATGTGTGAGTGACTGAGAGAGTGAGTGGCACAGTAATGTGTGAGTGTGAGTTCAGAAAAGAAGTCCTTCGGTAAAGAAAGAACCATAGAAAAGTAGTTTAGTAATGAAAACCCGGATGCAAACTCGTGACAAAATAATTACATCCGCAACCATTTTTTTTTAAATAAATCATATGATATTGATTGCAGATATTAAAGAAATTAAAAATGAAAAATATATAAAAAAGATTAAAATTATATTTTTAATAATTTTAGAACAAATTTAATTTTTTTTCCGTAAAACGTACATTAATGGTTTTGTTAAATGCTGAACTTTTTTATAAGTAAAATATATAATTATTGTTTTTTGTATGAGCAGCCCATAAAATTTCTTACCTTCTAATTAAATAATACTGGCAGTTCATAATAAAACGTTTAACGATTTCGTTCATTAAAGCCTGATAAGAAAATCAATACGTAATTTTATTTCCCCTTACAGTGGCAAGTGTCTACAGACGTTCCCTCTCAAATATCAAATAATTCAAATATTTGGGCAGACCTCATCGATCACTTACCGATGATGGATCGACTCGTTTTCTTTCTATCAGTACCGCAAAGATCACATCTTTAAACGGCATAAATGTAAATCTCAACCTTACATAGAGGGACACTTGTTTTAAAACAGCTTGTTGTGGTACTGCTACGAATTAGGGTTCGTAACAGAAAGTTGGCCCTAATAACCGGTGGGTCAGTGTTTGTACAATTGTAAAGGGGCTCCTGTTTACTCAATTGACATTATCGTGTATGTTTCACTTAGCAATAATTTATTGATGCGGCATTTCTGCGGATAAGATGTAACATTATTGATGACTTTAATCAAATATCGATATTTTATTAAAATAATTATTTAAAGTGGACGGTTAAAGATTTCAAAAAGAAGAGTTTTGTAAAGTTGTTTTTTCGCAAGCAGAGATTTTTTTGTTCTTTTTTTTCTGAATAAGAATGAGCCTTTAGTGACCGACTTATGAAGGAAAATCCGTTAAAAATCTTTAAACGCTATTTCCTGAGACTAGTAATGAAAGCAGCTCCAACATTACGAGAGCATGGGCTCTCCATTCACGAAGCCTCTTAACCAGTTCGGCAACTAACCATGGAATCCAAGTAATACCTGCAAGTTGCTAGAGCTAAAAACCCTCTCAGAAGTGAGAGGCGGCTTGTGCCCAGCAGTGGGACGTATATAGGCTGCAATTTTAACTTTAATTACTGAATATATTATTTCAAAAGACCATTAACAAAATCACACATCAATCATATAAACCATTTTTCGGTCTTTGCAAGAATACACCAACTTTTAAATATAACTTGGATCCCATACTGACCGCACTAGCACTAGTTAAGGCATGGAAATATCCGCCGCGCTGCCCCAATGCGTGTTGGCGAACTTCTTCTTCGAAATATTTTTTTTATTACTCAGGCATGCAGGTTTCCTCACGATGTTTTCCTTCACAGCCGAGCACGTTATAAATCGGCATTTCAAATTGCGATCAACAATTTTATTGGTGCCAGCGGGGATCGAACCCGGGTTGTTCGCGTAGGTACAGTGAAATTTACTGCGAACGATTAGCCTCTGAGCTAATATTTATACGAACTAATTAAATGATTTCACTCAAGTGCATCCAAATGTAGTCTTCATAATTTTTAGGTCTCTTGAATAGGTGACAAAACTAACCACAAAAAATTTTGAAAATATGTAGCTAAAATTACAATCTTTTAACTCTTCAATAGTTTAATTATATTTGAATACCATATAAACAGATCAGTTTAATTAATTTATATTAATATACTAGGAATGTACAAATTGGTCCCTCGTTGACAAAATTGTTAGGCCGAACGAACCCTTTCGTGATTTGCAATCATAAGGCACGGTACCAATTACTTTATTGAGGGTGTAGTTATTTTTATAACGTAATCGTGTTTAAAATGTCTTATCCTTAAATAAAGCACTAAAATATTATACTGGCAATAATTAATATAAATTACCAAACCCCTAAATATCAAGTATACTTTATTGTTATAAAATTTAACAATGGCTTTTTATTGTTACTTCATTATTACACTTTGTCAGGAAAATATATAATAATATTCATAATGTTACCACAGAAAATTAGTTTTTTTGGAACTTTTACTGTAGATATAGCCACGTTGCGGTTATATCATGGTTGAAACACAAATGGGTCAGCTCGATATAAAATATCAGCATGAAATAACAGATTAATGCTGCTGTGTTTCGTATGGTGAGTGCAGAGAACCGGCCACCGATTTTACTGAAAACTAGGCATTCCATCTTAGTCCTCAAGGCTGATAACGAAACTTCTTTTCGATTCTTGATCGAGGATATGTCTATGGGCTACAGAACCCACTTACCCTAAGATGGAGTGTGTGTGTTCGTTTGTCACTGTTATTCTATAAAAATATACTCACATTTTGTATTTTAATTATTAAATCTTCCAATTATACGCGAACAGGTAATAAGCATTAAGCAATCCCTTAATTATACCTAACAATACTTACCTCAAGTCCTAACAAAATCCTGCGGGAACATGGAAAATCTTGCGATTCAAATCAAACAAGGTTAGGCTAGCTATATTTAATGTTTTATAGGTTGCTTAATTAATTATCCAAATTTATGTATATAACACAAATAATTTCACAATATTTTGATGGAATAAAAAAAGTCATCGTCATCATTATCATCAATATTTCAACCCTTAATAAGTCCACTGCTGAACAGGCTATGAGGTATTCCATCTTAGTTCTTAGGGTGACAACGCATCTGCAAAAGAGCTAGATTTTTAATATAGATTCTTAGTATGATTCTAGCTTTTTTGTTGCGTTGTCACCTCTAAGCACTAAGATGGAATACCTCATTGTGGTTATACTGGCTTAGTTTAACAAAACAAATATAAACCTAACACAAATTTCAAAAACAATCGTCGTCAAGACAGCAGTTTACACCTTAATTTACTAGTTATAACAGATAAAGTCGGTGCTTCTTGTTAAAACACGCAGTGAGAAATAAAACGAGACAACGTTGAAATACGACCCGAGATAATGGACTGACAGCTGGTCGGACCGCGGCGGTCGTTTTGATATCTATATAAAGCTTTTGAAATTACATCTGTAACGAACGGACAGTTTTTAGCTTTAAAGTTAATAATGCAATGTGATATTTATTATATATAAATGTCGTTATTAAACCTGTTTGAGTTGATGCTGCAAAAGTGCAACAAGCAACACGAAAATGACTTTTGAGGAGAAAAATATTTAGTTTCTTAAAGTAGTAGCAGGTCTCGATTCCAAAAAGTCAATAATTTGTTCCTGAAGTGATCACCTTTTTACAATAAAATCCAAGAAAAACAAAGAAGAAATTAAACAAAGAAGAAGATTGTATAAAAAGGGTTTATATAATATTAAGGAATTTATGGATGAAAATAACCCCTGGGAACGAGGTGATAGCTTCCAAGCTATTTCTAATTTGTATTGGGTTGTTAATTACTATGTAACATGTTAAATGTTTGTAAGCTGTTCTTTTTTGAGAAAATGAAATGTTCCGTTGGGTTTCTTCCTGGTTCTTCCCAGGACAGAGGTATTTTCCAAACCAGTGGTAAATTAAACAAAGGAGTCAATTTCAATAAGTATTATTTATAATCTATATATTACAAAAAGTTACAATTTCTAGTTTATTTTGCAATCTCGATATGGCGATATGGTCCAACAGCTTTACAAAGCATAGGAAAGAAACACCGGCATCTTCCTAACTCCGGGAGAATGTACTACTGAGAATTTTGTTACAGAAAACATAATAGCAGAATTTGTTACAGAATACATAATAGCAGAATTTGGCCGACCCGGTAGTCGAACCCGAGACCTATGATCAAATTTTATAATTGATCAGATTAGATTAAATAAATTTGATCAGATTAGATTAAATAAATCACTTATCGTGAAATATTTGTATTTTTTCATTTGAAGTTCTCTTGGAGATGATTTCTACCGCATGTGAACTGCTCGTATGTATTTTGGTTGGTCTGAGCTATGTACAAAATTTCAAGGGAAGCTAATTTAAAATCAATAACTACATTTCAACTAAACATACACACAAAAGCAGTTTAATAAAAACGTTTTAAAATGCTTGAACAAAAAATAAAAGGGACGAATTTAGTGAAGAGATAAAATAACCAACAACTATCATCGCCTTTATTTGTCACACATTCCTGTCAAAAATGACTTAAGGCGTCGTTATGGCCGATGCGATAGGCATATTTTATTTTTATTGTCCGTAGGCACTCGGTGGCAATGGCGTAATGACTTTTGTGGTAGTATTTCCCCTGAAGTGTTGTAATAAATGGTAAAAGTAAATGTGATAATAAAATAAATTTTGACGGCTTGGTAAACTAGTAAATGCTTTTACTGTTCATATTAGCGTAATATTTATTATCTGCTATTAAAATATTATTTATTATTGTGTAGTTCTGGGGTAAAAATCCGTTATAGCTCCTGGTCTAAGCAATTGCCGTAAATTTAAAACGTAAATTAGATTAGGTGATTTAGGTGTCATTATCTTAAGTCATTAACGGCTGGACCAATTTTAGTGAATTTTTTGTATGTATTCGAGTGAGTCCCTGAATAGTTTAAATTCATAATTGTACTCGAAAGGTGGCACCGTTGTCGAGATCAGAAATTACTTGAAATCACCCATGCGAAGCATCCGCAACAGCGGTTAGCTAGTTGTAGCTAGTTAGCAAATAAAAGCAAATAAATAATTAAAATTACGTGGCCACGGTTAGGTGGCATTACTGACCGATATCGCACTCGTATTAAGGTTGGAACTAATATAGAAACCTGAGTTTGATCAAAATCTAAGAGCCGTGGTAGTTCAGATGGTTAGCGCTTGCTGTAAATTTCAGAGTACGCGAAGAACCTGGGTACGATACCCGCCGGCACCAATGAAATTGTTAATTGCGATTTTAATTGCTGATTTACCACGTACTCGACGGTGAAGAAAACATCATGAGAAAACCTGCATGCCTGAGAAAAAGGAAAAAAAATATACATCGAAGACATGTGAAGTCCGCTAACACGAATTGGGGCAGCGCGGCGGACACTTCCTTGTCCTAAAACCCTCTCAGACGTGAGGGGAGGCCTGTGCCCAGCAGTGGAACGTATATAGGCTGTAACTTTAACTTTAAAATACATGTTTCGTGCGTGATTCGAACCCGTGGCATCGCCGCAGCCACACGCTTATCTGCTGCGATACCAAACTGCATAGAAAGCACTCACCTATTAAGTCAGGTCTCATGCTTAACTTGAACTATTTCTAGTCTTTAATTACTTTCAATCTGAGCGAAAGCATCTTACAGTGTTTGAAAGAAAGAAAGAAAGAAGAAAGAAAATAACTTTATTCGTAGCTACGCTAATACAAACACATAAAAACAAACAATTAACTCAAACATAAAAATAAACAATTAATAGTAAAAAGTATTTATAAAAAGTATTTAAATTTATGTTGGATTGCAGCAACGAAAAGGACCCGACTCAGCATTATGCTACAGCAAAGAGCCGCAGCGCTGTTATTCTGTCGGGACCACTAATCTAAAACATGCGAGCAGCTGTCAGACAGATTTAATGCAAAAAAAAAACTAAAGATATTTTAAATGTATATGTTTATGTAATATAATATAAAGATAATATTCTGAAAAACGATAAATAATGAAAAATAAATAGATAAATATATTACTTTTAACTATGTTGGCAATAGTATATAATAGAATAATGAAAGGAATAATAATAAATTAAAAATATTTATACTATGTTATAGAGCTAATTCCTGGACAATGGTGTACATCATTGACCAATATTCATTTTTATCTGTGTAAACCACGTCAAAATACTGCTTGTACAGGAGTTTTGGCGGGAACTTGACCTGGGGCGGTTTGTTGCTCCTGTATTATTGTTTAAATAATTGTTTGAAGTGGACTTTGATATATAAAAGTGGTGCAATTTTGTGTATTAAGTGTCTGCGCATGTGAACTATTAGTGGAAGCTGTGAAACAAGTGCTCTGATGGAGATGGATTCTCAAGATAAGCTGTTTGCATAGGCATCTTTGGATACCATCGCCAACTGTCTGCTGCCTGCTGGCTCAAGTTGCCATCAGAATCTCCCAAGGGCTGCACAATGTGACGCATCAACATGTTGTGAAGCAGTGAATTACGAAGGATAATTTTACACAAAGACAAGGCTGTATGGCATAGTTCCTTTGCCTGCTCTCACGAGCGAATAACAATTTATATTTTTTTATATATTTGTTTATAATCAAAGCTTAGAGTGTATTGATGATCTTAGAATAATGTCCCCCAGGCCGAATTGCGACCAAGGCGGCCAGTCTCAGTTGATATTAACCATTTGTGCGTAACGAGATTATGGTGCACGAGATGAGAGTGAGGAAATAAAAAGGTGCACTCTCTATTCCCACACTCCCGTAGACCGATTGGACGTCAATCAGATACGACCGGAGTGAGATCAGGCGCAGGACCAACGGTAGTACTTTCCTTCCGAGGCACGGGGAATGAAACGTCACAAACTGCCTGATTCCAGGCTAATACAGAGAATTTATTGACAGAAAAACCCAATTTCTGATCGGAAACCGAGGTTTTTCTCCGCGATATTTTAAAACAATGCCTTGGAGGAGTTCTGGACAGCATATGTAATTTGTAATAATTTTATGAAAGTTAATAACATCTCATTATCTAGTTATTCATATCATATCTTACACTAACATCTACGAGTCACAAGTCGGTGGATGGATTACCTTAAGAATATCTATTTAACCGCTGGAACATGATTTTAAAAGAAAATTTAAAATATTTTTAACTTATCCTTTGTGTTCTCTTATAGCTTATAAAATCGACGTCAAATGACCACCCACCGCCACTGTGCGGACAACAATCGGCCAATCCATTACTTACCAACACTTCAACTAAATTGACTCTGTGTCGACTCTCTTGGTTTTTGTTTGTACACCTAGTTTTCTACTCTATCACGTTGCAATAAAATTCATTTTCATATTTCTCTTGTTGTAATATACAACATTTATTGAGAAATATGAGTGATGTTTACACAATTCCGATGTTTTGAAAGCACAGGAAGCGGACCTCACAGTCTGCTTGTTACTATCGAGGCCGACAATAGCGCTGACGTGTATTGCGCTTTGTCAGAGAAATCCCTGGTGGCTCGCAGTGTCAGTGTAAGTAATAAACAGTCTCGTCTGTCAGTTTGTCTGTCTGAAAGCATGTAACTTAAAATTACAAGAGAAATTTTCTTATAGAATAAGAGTGATAAACGAGCACACAGTTCATGTCATGATAACTGGATGATGTGGTCCATAGACATCAGCATTTATCCTCAGTTTAGATTTAAAATGCAGATGTGTTGTCACCTCTGAAGACTAAGATAGAACGTCTTGGTTCTAGTAAACTCTGGTTTCTCTACACAAACGATACGATACACGGCAAAATAAAGTTGCTGCCGACTCATATGTGCTAATTAACAGCTGCAGCGTGACTCTTCCACAATAAAGTAAAATTTGTATATCAAAATATTCAAAACTTATATAAAATGAAAAAGCAATACAAGCTGACCGCTCTGTAGCGTTTGGCTGGCTGTTGTGGAGGCCGCGAGTTCGAATTCCATACTTAATAAGTAAATATTATTTGAACAACAACGTATTTTATTCATATGTAATTTATAAATGTAAAATACAGTTCACATTATTACAGTTTACACCCTATTAAAGTCCACTGCTGAACAATGGTAGAGGCCATTGTTCAGCAGTGGACTTTCAATGGCTCATATATATATTTTTTTTTTATAGAAGAGGGGGCAAACGAGCATGCGGCTCACCTGATGTTAAGTGACTACCGCCGCCCATGATCAACCGCAACACCAGGAGAATTGCGGGTGCATTGCCGGCCCTTTAGAAAGGAGTAAGCTCTTTTCTTGAAGATCCCCAGGTCGTATCGGTCCGGAAAAATCACCGGTGGTAAACTATTCCACAGAGAGGTTGTACGTGGAAGAAAACTCCTTGTGAAACGTACAGTGGTGGACCGCCAAGCATCCAGATGGTGTGGATGGTATCGGGACGTTTGCCGTGTAGTGCGTTCACGAAATTTGGCGGCTGGGATTAATCCGAACAATTCCTCAGAGCACTCCCCGTGATAGATGCGATAAAATACGCAAAGAGATGCAACATCTCTTCGCAGCGCCAGTGAATCGAGCCGATCGGAAAGCACTCGGTCGTTCGAGCCGCTCTGCGCTGGATGCGGTCAAGTGGAAGGAGCTGGTACTGGGGAGCCCCAGCCCAGAGATGGGAACAGTATTCCATGTGCGCCCGAACCTGCGCCTTGTAAAGTTGCAGGCGGTGTGCCGGCATGAAATACTGTCCCGCTCTGCTGAGCACGCCAAGCTTTTTAGAGGCCAATTTGGCCTTCCCTTCCAAGTGACCACGAAACTGCACGTCACTCGATATGTCGACGCCGAGGATTCCGATACTGGCTGAGGCAACAAGGGGAGTGCCTTGAAACTGAGGGGATACGACAAAGGGGTTCTTTTTAGCGGTTAACGCGCAAACTTGTGTCTTCTGGGGGTTAAACTGGACTAGATTTAGTCGTCCCCAATCCGAGATTCTGTTCAGCAAAGACTCGACTTCAGACACAAGTTTGTCCCGGCACTCGGAGACGTTTTCCCGAGAAATATTTCGTATTTCGTATCGTAGAGATATTTTAAAATATATGGTATATTGTAGAATCCGCCACGATGTCTGTGGTAGAACCATGCTGCGGTTCTATTAGTAGTATAGTTGTGGCACAAATGGTTCGGCTCGACCGGGTAAGGGTGTAGAGAACCGGAGACCCTTTTTACTCGAAATGAGGCATTCCATCTTAATCCAAACGGCAGAGAACGCGTCTGCCTTTTGATTCGTAATTGAGGATACATGTAGGTGTCTATGGGCCACAGAAACCACTTACCATCAGGTGGACTGTGTGCTAGTTTCTCATCCTATACTATAAAAAAATAGGAAAATATCCAAGGAGGAAAAGTTTGGGGTGAAGAAGTATAATATATAATATGTAAAATAATTAAATAATATATTTTTTATACTTAGATGAAGAGTCTTCTGAGAAAATTCATATATTCATTTCTTTATTTAGGTATGCGTGTTGCAGATAGCCAATATGTTAGGGATGTTTAAAATTGAATAGCTGAGATTTGCGCAATAAATTGAAATTTTGATATTTTTTTATTTAAAATGTGATTGATTTTAATAAATTGTACTAAGCTCTTGTTAATGGCAAAATTTGCAACGGCTCGTAACTTGCACTTTCCAACAAAGAACTGGCGAAAAATCCTGTTTTCTTGTTGCTAGTTTTTGTTCCAAATAAGAATGCATATGCTTGAACATCCCTCTCTTTTCTACTGCGAAACAGCAGGGCAATCACTGTTTTGTCATATGCAAACCGGAAGCTATATAAAAGCCCTAATATAATTGTATATACAGTAAGTACACGTAAACATAAACAGACTCTTTTTATTTAATATTGATTAAACAATACTTATTGAAAATCACTTTTATTAATTTAATTCACTTTTATTTAAGGAGGTTTTCGAGTTAGAGTGTTACTATATAAATTCAGAGGTGAAAATCACCTCGGCACTTGTTTTACGGTAGAACCTGTCTGCAGCTATATAAGCTATTCAAAGTTGTAGTATGTTTGCAGCATTAGTGGGTCCTTTCAACCGGAGTAGGACAAGTCTCCCATAGCATAACAACGTAAAATAACTGAATCATGCTCCTTGGTTTCGAGTAATGAGAAGAGGGAACCGGAGACCGTTGTACTGGTAATGGGCCATTACTTCTTAGTCCTATGGAGTGATAATGCA
Source organism: Parnassius smintheus behrii (assembly GCA_036936625.1). NCBI lineage: Eukaryota > Metazoa > Arthropoda > Insecta > Lepidoptera > Papilionidae > Parnassius > Parnassius smintheus. The sequence continues at coordinate 5,546,295 of JAUPFT010000006.1, forward strand.
TCTGAATTTTAATTCTTATCTAATAGGACCTAATCGAGATAGATGTAGGTGTTATGTTATATAGAGCCACGCTGCAACCATATTATGGTTGCAGCACGAATGGGTCAGCTCTACCGGGCCAAGACTCTCACAGAATACTGGCATAAAAAAGCAGCTTAATGCTACTATGTTTCGTATGGTGAGTGTAGATAACCGGAGAACTATTTTACTGGAAACGAGGCATTCCATCTCAGTCCTCAGAGCTGACAACGCATCTGCATATTATTTCTTAGTTGAGGATTAATAGATAGAACAGTAGATGTCTATGTTCTATAGGTCACAGCAGCCACTTAGCATCAGGTGGACTGGATGCTCGCACGTCGCTCATATTCTATAAATAATTTATACTAATAACGAGAAGTAGTGATTTTTTAGTAACTAGAACTAAATATATAAATTAACAATTCTCTCAATAATAAAGGCATAAATTTATCATGTTACGTTGAGCGTAGATTGTTTAGATATATATTTAAGGTTAATCTGCCTGAAATCCGAATCCAACGATTATCTATTAAAGTGATCCCTTCATTGTAACAGGAAACCTTTATCAAATTTACCACAATCTCCTCATCTTATTCTGTAGCGTGAAATGTGTGTTTGTCATTAGAGCTTTTACGGTTCTTACCCTATTCATTTCCCTTCTAAATCACCACTATTGTCAATTTACCCCGGTTGTCTATTCCGCTCACACCGTAACTGATTGTCACCCTACTTAAAACAGTCTGAAAAAAAGCCGTTCACAGGTCTTTCAAAAAGTACCAGTTTGTTAGAAACGAGTGTGGAATAAAATTAAACTGTGGCAGCGAAAGTAGGATAAACGCCCCAGAAAGCGTCATTGTCGACGAATTGATGAATTGACGTTACTCGTATTGTCAGGCTCCCCACAGCTGTCGTCTGTCACAGTTGAGCTGACACTTCGACCGGTTTTTTTGACACTTCCCTTTGTGCTCGCGCAGTGTGGTGTACAGCGAAATGAGATGATATCGATCGCTGAATGTTATGCCTGGAGTGAAGAGGGTTTCGAGTATGAATTGAGCTCATAAATAAATAAGCGGTGTCGTGGTGTGTACGCTTTTTTCTGCGGTGATGATAAACGCGCTTCTTTTGTTGCGATTCTGGGGGATCCGTCGCGGTAGGCTGAAGGGAAATTTATGACTTTAAATAAATATTGTTGGTAGAAAAATTGGCCTCATCCTACGTTGAAAGCGTGTAAATATTTTTTGCGAGACGTGTTTTGATATAGAATTAATTAAATGTCATGGTGGGGTTGTAAATTTGTTTTTTAATTTATGAATATGACTCTACTAACTATAGTTGCCATAGCACGTATCATTTGCACCATATTCAGTGTAAGGGAGATGGAGCTGATCCAGGAGCGAATTTAAAAAAAAACAAGTACACGATCCTTATAATATATTATAAGGATATTAGGTACATATTAGGATGGATACGTGATGCTCGTTTACACTGAAGTCATGGGCTTTTACCACTCCACTCGTTCCGTTTTATACTGGTTTTACTGGGTAGAGCCAAGCTGCAGTTATATTAGTAGTATATTTGTAGTACGAATGGGTCGGCTCAGCCGGGGAAGGACCACGCTCTCACAGAATACCAGCGTAAAATAGTAGCTTAATGCTGCTGTGTATGTAGTATATGGTAAGTGTTCAGAACCGTATCTGGTTCTGAACACTTACCTTTTTACTGGAAACGAGGCATTTCATCTTAGTCCTCACGGGTGACAACGCATCTGCTTTTTTTCTCGTAATTGGGGATAGATGTAGATGTCTATAGGCCACAGCAACCATTAGCATCAGGTGGACTATGTGTTTGTTTGTCACCCTATCCTATAAAAAACTCCATTCCCTGTTCAAAAGTACTTTTTATTTAACAGAGGTGATAAAAGAACTTACAGACCATCTAAAGAAAACTACATAAGCTTTGTCACCTCAGACATGAAACATCTCAAAGTCTGTAAATATACTGACTCACTATAGCCCTCAGCCGTGGTAGCTCAGATAATTAGCGCTCGCCATAAATTTCACAGTAAGCGAGCAATCCGGGTTTGATCGCCGCCGGCACCAATTAATTTGTTAATTGAAATTTTAAGTGCTTATTTACCACGTGCTCGGCGGTGAAGGAAAACATCGTGAGGAAAGCTATATGTCTGAGAAATAAAAAAAATAAAAAGACATGTGAAATTCGCCAACACGCATTGGGGCGCAGCGGTCGCTTTCTTGCCCTAAAACCCTGTCAGAAACAGGAGGAGGCTTGTGCCCAGCAGTGGGACTTATATAGTTTAACTTTAACTATAGCTCTCAGACTGGAATTCAACAAGCACTCCTATTTGGCGACAGAAATTGGGAAAAAGTTGATGCCCATGCTAGAAAGTAGGACATTTGTAAGGTTTTCTTTTTCTACGAACTTCGCATCGATAAACTTTTACTTGTTAACTTAGCCCTCTACTTAAGAGGAATTTCCGTATTTACCCTCAGTGGTTATCATTACCGTAACCGTTACAGAATATTAAAGTCCACTGCTTAACATAGTTCCCCACGTATAGAACGCCTCACGTTGCGGAAATTTATCATAGCTGCCGCGCTTGGCGGGCTGACAACGGCAGTGTTTTTATTTTTTATTTTTAGTGGTTATTTTCAGAGTAAGGGTGACAAACAAGCAAACAGTCCACCTGATGGTAAGTGGATGTTGTGGCCCATAGAAATCTACATTTATCCTCGATTAAGAATCAAAACGCAGATGCGTTGTCACCCCTGACGACTAAGATGGAATGCTTCGTTTAAAAGGTTTTCCGGATCTCTACACTCACCATACAAAACACAACAGTATTAAGCTGCTATTTTACGCTGGTATTCTTTGAGAGCGTGGTCTTTCTCCGATCGAGCCGACCTATTTGTGCTACAACCATAATATGGCTGCAGCGTGACTCTACGACGCACAAACACTTAGGTATAAGTAAGACGCTGCTGCCCATCTCTTTATGTTTTTTTCTGTCGCCTCCTTCGACACCCACGGAATGATTAGGAGTTGTGGGTATTCTCGCCACTTCACTGAAAATTATTTGATATCAATATCACGTATGCTTATCATTGGACCGACTATTTAAAGTCTGGTATTTATAAACAGCCAGTTAGTTTTTCGTATGCCTCTAAATTGTTTTCTCTTCTGTTTTCTATTACGTTAAGTCGTCTCACGGACGTTGTAGCAATAGGACGTGCTACTTTTTAACAAAAAAAATATTCGATATACCCTCAACTTAAAAAAAATGGTTAAATGTATCAAGTGTCCCAAACACATAAATAAGAAAAATCCTGGACTGCTGTGTTCAAAGTGTGGCAAGTGGCTCCATGCGGCATGTGCTAACATTTCTATTGATCAGCTGACGGCTCTGTCAGGTACAGAAGCTGTGGACTGGAAATGTAAGGCATGTGTAGGATCGCAGAAACCGAAGCGCCTCTCCTATATTATACCCGACCCTGAGGAAGATGACGGTGAAACATCTGAAGCAGAGGGATCCATTAATGCTGTTTCGGGAAGATCAATTGATAATAAAATGCTGCAGCCGGTTCTGCAACAATTACGGACTGAAATCAGAAATATTATTCGAGAAGAATTGCAAAAAACATTAAAATTTTATTCTGACAAAATTGATGAATTCAGTGTAAAAATTAACAACTACGAGACTAACGTCAAAACGCTAGAGAAACAGTGTATTGATTTAAAAAGCAACTTAAAAAATATTAATCTTAAATGTAGTGTACTAGAGAGTAAAATAAATCTAATAGAGCAAAAACAACTAATGTGTCAAATAGAAATTTGTGGTGTTAAGGAATTGGATAGTGAAGATCCGGTGAACATAGCTAAACAGGTAGCTACAAAGTTGCAGGTAAGCCAAAATGACGTAATTAGGGCACACCGTAAGAGACAAAATCGCACTGTGACTTCACACCGGATAGAACATTCACCAATAATTGTTACGCTGCAAGATGGAGCACGAGACATCTGGCTGAATAAAGCCAAGGACCTAAATATGACAGCGGCCGAACTAGGAATGCAAGGTAGCAATAAGGTGTATTTACGAGAATCACTAGCACCCGGGATTGCATTTTTATTATGGAAGACCAAGGAAGCCCTTAAAGATACTTACAAATTTATATGGTGTAGAAATGGTACAATTCTAATACGCAAAGAAGAAAAGGCGAAAATAATCTCCATACGCACTCTCTTTGAATTAGAATCGGTTAAGGTCTCGCAAAACAAACTTATTAATTAAACAAGAAACCGTTTTAGTTAAGTGTTAAGTACTGGAAAACATTTTTTTTTCTCTTACTTTCACTTTTATATTTTTGTTAAATACTGCTTTTGTGTATACTCAATAATATCATTTTATACCTTAGATAATGGATATTGTAGGAATAGAACACAATACAAGTCCCAACATTATTGAGTTAAACTGCGATAATTGGAATGAGTTTGCAGACAAACTACCCTTAAATAATTGTTCGCTTCTGTTTTTTCATGTTAACATATCATCGTTACTTAAGAATTTTGCACATCTGGAATATATAATAAAAAATACTACACACATAATTCACATAATCATAGTTACTGAGGCTAATATTCAATATCACTGTGTCAACATGTTTAACTTACTAAATTATAACTTATATTACGAACTAAGAAATGGCAGAAAAGGCGGTGGCATTATGCTATATGTTCACTCATCCCTGCATTTTAGCAGACTTCAAATATCAACTAAGGAATGCGAATGTATTAATGGCCAAATAAACTTAAAAAATGGCACTGTAGGCCTATGTGCTGTATATAGACCACCTGATACGAACAAAGTCCGTTTTATTGATGAGTTAGCTAATATTGTTGGTAAACATTCACCGAAAATTTGCTGTATAATTATGGGTGACATGAACTTAAATACAAAGACGACAAATCCCATTAGCACTAGTTATCTTAACACACTTTGTGAATTAGGATTTGACCGTGGTATAACGCAATACACAAGAATAGAAAAATACGGGAATCGAATAACAAAATCATGTTTAGATCACATTCTGATTAGAACTGTGTGCAAGAACGAGGTGTATACGGCCGGTGTGAATATCGCGCCAGCTGACCATAAAATAATAGGCTGTGCAATTCTCGGACTCGGAGCGGATCCGAACTCTGACTCACGGGCTCAGAACGCGCCGCAGTTCACTACTAAGTTGGATAATAAACAAATTCGTAGTGAACTCGATTTAATAGATTGGAAGTTGCCGTTGAGTTACTCCGATCCAAACGACATTGCTAATTACATAAGGACGAAAATGAATTGCGCATACGATAAATGCAAGTATACAAAAACTGTGGTTATTAGTAAGCGCAAGGGTTGTGAGTGGTCTAATAGGAAACAAGTATATATGTGTAACAAACGCGATGAATTATTTAAAATCTAGCGGAAAGATGACAATAATTCATTAAAAAGATTAAATTACAATAAATATAGAAATAAAACGAATAAATATGCTCAATTTTTACGAAATCAAAATACCTACTAAAAAAGAAATTTGCGAAAATTTTTGGAAATCCAATAAAACTTTGGCAATTAATAAATAATTTAACTGGTAAAATAATACGTTGTATTGATGATATATTACAAAAAACATTTAATATTGATCCTAAAACATTAGCAAATAAATTTGGCCTAGAATTTGATAAAAATGTTAAAAAAATAGGCTTAAACTGTAATAAGCCACTCTTAGATCCCCGTTCCTATGAAATTAATCCAGATAGAACCGTAAAAATAAAAAAAGCTACGGATGCTGATGTTACCAAAATTATTAAAACAATGAATGATAAAAAAAGCCCCGGGTTTGATGGTATTCGCGTTTGTGATATAAAATACATTTCGAAATCAATGGTGCCTCTAATTACATACTTAATTAATCAGTGTCTAAAAACGTCTATTTATCCGGACTTACTAAAAATAGGTGTAATCCGACCAATCTACAAGAAAGGCAAACATAATGACTTTAACAATTATCGTCCTATAACTATTCTCTCCTGCCTAAATAAAATAATTGAACGTCATTTGAGCAATGAGTTAAACAATTACCTTATTAAATCCAATACCATAAATTCAAAACAGTTCGGTTTTCAAAAAAATAAAAGCACTACGCCACTATTACGGCAATTTACTGATGAAATAAATAATTATTTAGATAATAAAATGCATATTTTAGTATTATTTATTGATTTTAGTAAAGCGTTCGATTTATTAAATTTTAACACATTATATAATAAGCTATCACGCTGCGGTATTCAAGGACCGTTCTTAGAACTTCTTAAGAGTTATCATCAAAATCGTTATACCACTGTCAAAATGTATAACCAGACAGGTGATATGTTTGCGACTGAACGCGGCACAGCACAAGGTTCGATACTGGGTCCGACTGAGTACTTGCTATTTGTTAACGATATGGTAAATGCAATAACTAAGGGCTCCACATATCAATTTGCCGACGACACTTGTATCATCATTGCCAATCGTAGTATGGATGTAGCACAAACTGAAATGCAGGAAAGTTACGACATGCTATGTAAGTGGGTACATGATGTCGGCCTAGTGGTTAACGCTCAAAAAACAAAACTTGTTCACATACACTCATCTCACAACAAAGTTGCCACCGCACCGATTATCATTTCCCACAGCCATGAATGTCTCCATGGAATACTTCAACACTGTAATTGTCAACCCATTGAAAATGTCAAAAATCACATGTATGTTGGTCTGATTATTGATGAACGATTCTGCTGGAGAGCGCATAAAGATCACGTGTGTGCAAAACTTCGCTCTGTGTTGAGTAAACTTTACGTTTTAAAATTTAAGCTACCATATAAAATACTTAGATTACTTTATATGGCTCTAGCAGATTCCGTCATTAGTTATGGACTTAGCAGTTATGGTAGAACTTATGTAACGTACATACATGAAATTTACACGTTACAACGCAAGATGCTTCGATGGATAATATGAATTTTAGTCACATTACAAGAATTATTGTTAATAATAATGAGATTATGTGTAATAATATGTAAAACTCGTTACCAAAAGGAAAAAGGTACCTATAACATTCCACAAGTGACTGAATTTACAGCTAATATTAAACAAATTAAAACCACTTGATAATACAGGTACCTAAAAATTTGTAACTAATCTTAATATCGTAATTACCAAAATGTTTGGCTTTATATTATTGAGTTTTGATAAACAATAAAATTCTATAAGATTGTCGAATTCCTTGTCTGTAATATTTATCGATGTTATTTCCTACCCATATTTGTAAACAATCAAAGTCACCGACAACAGATAATTATCAAATGTTTATTTTTTTACAAGTTTCCAACTAAATCTAGACTAATATTATGGCATAAATATAGTTAAACGTGGTAGAGCTATGCTGCAGTTTTGTTAGAAGTATCCGTGCTCTGATACGACGCAACATTTCTGGTTCAACAGGTCCTGGGTTCGAATCCCGGGTCGGGCCAAAAATCAATTGTTCACTTTTTCTGTCAAGAAATTCTCAGTAGCGGCCCGGAGTCAGGAAGTTGGCGGTGTCTCACCCCCGTGCCTAGGAAAGCATGTAAAGTCGCTGGTCCTGCACCTTATCTCTCTCCGGTCACGTCGGTTTACCGTCCCATCCACAGAACACCTAATATAGCGGAAGTCCCATCGGATTATGAGGGTGAGGGAATAGAGAGCACCTGTGCTTGTGCATACACTTGGGCACTATAGTCCTGTCATGCAGACATTAAAAATAAGTACATAGATAACGACCAGGGCCTTTTTAAATATTGCAAAGTCATAAATGTTTTCGATAAAGTTAAATTTAATATACTGACGGAAGTTAATAATTCTGAATATCTACTTCTTAAAAAACGACCTGTAAATCTACGAAATATAGCTTATAAATCCAACATGTATGTACTTCCGAAAACTAAAAATTTCTATGGAGCAAGAAAGTCCGCCCATCTTGTACCTACTTTTATTAATGAATTTCCAATAGAATTACAAGAAACTTACGGTAAATCCAAACTGTTTAAAAGTAAACTTAAATCATATTTATTAAATCAACCATACTTACTGTAGTAGGTACTTTTGTTAGAATAATGTGATTTAATATTAATACATCTTTGTTTATATAAGACGACTCTCTAGCGTAGATAAACCCGTAGAGGTTTATATGCTAGTATTGTACTGTGTAATGTAACAAAATTATGAATAATAAATTAAAAAAAAAAAATTACGGCATCATTTTACGGAATGTTGGCTATAAGATTGAATGAATATGATAGTAGAGAGATGCCTAAGAAAATATGAATAGAATGTGTTAGGTTTGATAAGCTCAAGAAGTTTAGTGAAGAGATGACGACTGATACAGGAGAATAAAAGAGTAAGACATGATATATGACGAAGCAGGAAGAACAAGATGTCATTCATGGGACGAAAATGTATGATAAGTTGTCCTCAACCATTAAATACTTTTTAACTATTTTTACGGTTCGGTGGCGCAGTGATTAAACGTTGGGCTGTGACGCTGCAGACCAATTTGAATCCCGCACTTGACAAGTGTTTGTACGGCTTATAATTAATTGTTCTGGATTTGCATGTTCATCCATGTGTAATTTGTTTGTAAAACTACCCTCATTTTTCGTTGCTTGCACCGCTGTGTTCCGGTCTCAAGGATATAGGGAGCCAGTATGGTTATAGGCTGTAAACATTCCAGTTTCGTCTTCCAAGGAAAACACATCTGTAACTATGCTTCTTTGTTTCAAGTTGGCCGCAGATGTATATGGATGGCAATAGCCACTTACCATCAGATGAATTTTAAGTCGCTTGTAACTTTTTAAAGTCCTAGCAAAAGCATGTCGCAAAAACGTAACCTTAGCTAAATGCATTAAAAAAACACATAAGCTCAAATGGCTGTCGCATCCTACCCCCGCGGAGCAACGGGCCGCCTCATAAAGCGGGCAATAATTTTGAATTATCGCACAGTTACGACGCGTACGAACGTAATGAAACAGCCTGTATATCACAATTCCAACCGCGCCCTAATGCTAAATGGTGCCACTAAATTAGCTCCTTGTATATATTTCATTTTTATTGTACAAACACACAGTCAACGGTCTGACTGTTGGAATAAATAATAATGGCATTAGGTCTCTTCGAATCGATTTACTATTTAGCAATACACTAGCTAGCTATAATTTACGGAATCTTTTGTGGTATCCACAATGAAATATAAGGATCCTATGAATGCAATAAAACGATGGGCGTTAGGCGCACACACGGTTTTGACCACTACACCAAGTGGTAGAGTCGCGTTGCTATATTATGGTTGTAGCATGAACGTGTCAGTTCGAAGGTGGAATGTATGGTGTGTTTCGTATGGTGAGAGTAGAAAACCGGAGACCCTTTTGAATGGAAACGAAGCATTCCAATTTAGTCAATCAATCGAGGATGGATATAGATGTCTATGGACCACAGCATCCCCTTGCCATAAATCAGTTTATGTGGGTGATGTTTTATAGTGTAGTGGTGAGAATATTGCCATATTGTGCCTTAAGTGTCGTAAGATGTGACAGGAGTGCACCGAAATAGAAGATGACAGCAGCATCTACAGTATTTGGAGTTAGTGATGACAACTAATATAAAATTTATTAAACTCTTTCTAGAAGAATTTTAACGCTGAGCTCTTTCCTAGAGCGACTAAATAGTGTTTTACAAAATGTATGTTTTAAATAACAGACTCAGGCGTTAATATACGGAAGTCCTTTATATGAAAGAATAAAAATGTCCAAATTAATAAGTTAAGATACGTGTTTAAAACAAAAATAACGATGTATCTTAACTCTTTATATAATTAATTTTTAAATCTTTAATATCTATGTGCTTTTACCTGACTTCTATTATTTCTATATTCGGTTTTGGAATATTTTGTGTGAACTATTTAAAAATAAAACTGTAATCAATGCCTTTGCATTTTATATAATTCATTCATGTATTTATTACAGCCCACCACGTCCACTGCTGAAAGTAAGCCTCCTCCAAGCAATGCCACAAAACACGGTCCTGAGTCACCTGCATCCCTTGAATTCCGCCATATCTCGTCACGACGTCACTCCATCTAGTAGGGGTCCCGTAGAGCGGGCTCCTATTGGTACGAGAATTTTTTTAAGAATAAGTGATGACAAACGAGCTCACAGTTCACCTGATGGTAAGTGGATGCTGTGGTCCTTAGACATCTACATTTATCTTTGATTAAGAATCAAAACACAGATAAGTTTTTATCCCTGAGGACTAAGATGGAATGCCTCGTTTCCAAAAAAAAAAAAGGTCTCAGAATCTCTACACTCACGGAACACATCAGTATTTAGCTGCTATTTTATGCTGGTATTCTATGAGAACGTGGTCTTTCCCCGGTCGAGTCGACCTATTCGTGTTACAACCATAATATAGCTGCAGCGTGGCTCTACAACGTACAAACCTTTCTTCCCCATTGGTTGTCGGTTCTTTGAGCTATGACTGGCCCATTTCCAGTTGAGCTTACTAATACGTAATAATCCGTTTTGAATATTAAGCATGATTATAATTATAACGTTGAAAATACGTATTCCATTATCCGCAGTATCATATTCACATAAAGAACTGAAGTTCGCGCTTTTAACTTAATATTTTATGTGTGTCATGCTACTATAAACACTATATCATAGGAACAAGATTGCAAATAGAATGACAATCACGGGTACTACTATTTACACAGTGTAACATTTCCACTTCAAAGCTAAATTGAAATATACCGACGACCATATTCATTACCACGGGTCGCGTGGAGACCATAACTCAACCTTATGGAGCCTTTTACGAGTTTTAAGAGTTGCACTCAACGGAGATGAGCCCTAATGTGCGCCTGTTTATGAGACACGTTTTGAACGTGTTAAACACGTACATGGTAATTTTGACGACGTGTTGTCGTAAGCAGATAAAGACGGTTTCAAAAACGTGATAAAAATATTTCTTTTTTGTAAAAGTGAACTGATAAACGAACTTAAAGTCCACCTGATGGTAATAAATGGCTACGGCAGTCCATGGACACTTGCAGCAAACTACAAACATACAATGCGTTGCCACAAACGTACGTCGTCATTTCTGAGGACTTATATGTTATGCCTACTTGTATGATAGACTTTCTCCCAAAAACAACAAATGTAAATATCTAAGGGTTAAGCGATACCAGCTAAATGTCCCTAAACTGAGGTTAGTTGATGCCAGCGGCTGTTTTAAGCATGTCGCAGCCAAAATATGGAATAATTTACCACAGACAGTTCGATCGTCATTAAAGCACTCGATGCCGACGTTCCGCAAAAAATCTTTGCGACTCGCTGTTCCACAGGAGGTCACTGGCACTTACTGACTCTGACTACAAGCTTGTTTGATAAAAAGCCCTTTCGAAAAATACACACACGTTAAGGTTTTGTTTCGCTGTACAAAAGCTTAGATTTTTGTTTTTAATATTTAGGCTATGTCAGAATACTAGGGTCTATGGGTCTCTTACATTCACTGAGCCATAGACCATTTTGTCTCCTACTAGCATAATAAGATTTGTTTATATTGATGAATTTATACACATTTTGAGATAAATACAGACTTATAATATTATTATTATTGTTATTAAATAATAATACCTCACATCACATAAATATGCTGGCTCTCTTTACCCTTCAGACCGCAAGACGGTTGGAGCTGCCACGATACTGGGTATCCAGTAGTGATCGATGGTATCCAATATGTTTGCGTTCTCAGGGGTTGACAGTTACCCAACCATACTGCGTAAAAAAAAGGTCTTGGCAGCAGCAACAATGCCAAGCCATCGCTGACTGTGGGGACTGTCCGCTAGTCGAGCATATGTGCCAAATTACTCGAACAAAGTGATATGTTTTTTATTACTAACATTTGTGGATCACTGTTTTCCGATGTAGTGGCGGTGTGAGAATATCCACTACTTCATATCATCCCGTGGGTGTCGTAAAAGGCGACAGAGTTAAACAAATCAGGAGTTAGGCAGCAGCGTCTTCCTAATAACGACTAAAAATAAAAATAAACTGTGGTTGCCAACTCACTTGGCGTATGTTCCGCAGTGGATCTTAATAGCTGTAACGGTTTTCCGATAAATAAATATTTTTATTTTGATAAAGTGCAAGTACTATGTACCATTTGACAGCAGAAATATACAAAAATAGTACCTACCAAGAGGAAGTTATATACAGGAACGGAGTCCTACATAAAGTAAATATTGCACTGGTAACACTTTTTTACAGAATAAGGGTGACAAACGAGCACACAGTCCACCTGATGATAAGTGGATGCTGCGGCCCATAGACATCTACAATCTACATTTATCCTCGATTAAGAATCAAAGCGCATATGCGTTGTCATCCCTGAGTACTGAGATAGTAAGTCACGTTTTTAGTAAAAATGGGTACATACAGCAGTATTAAGCTGCCATTTTACGCTGTAATTCTGTGAGTGCGTGGTCCCTCCCCGGTCGAGCCGACCTTTTCGTGCTATGAACTTTTTGATGTTAACTATTTGAAATTTGCTTTACGCTGTCGCTCTACTCCTTCCGTTTCCTAATTGTCTTTTCTATTGTGTCGTGTGGGAGAAGCTATCTATGGTGATTAAACGTCAACTTTGCTGTGTACGCTTGGACTTTACTAATTCTTACCGGACACTGACCCATACACATTCTATCACAGAAACCATCACACTATACACTTATAGATATAATTCATATATTCTAAGATGATTTGCTATTTTGCATTTCGTCCCAGGCAAAAATGCCAGTAAGGTAATACGGAATCCGATCGATGGCGATTAAACCATCTCATTTGCACCAGGCGAAAATTACAAGACCGGCAATAGGCAGTAGCGACGAATACGCAAGACATCTGTACTGTGTTGTCATTCCGAGTGTTAACTGTGACGGTTAAGATAAATTTTCCTTACAACGTAAGAGGCCCATGAACAGCAATTGAATTTTTGGACTGAGGTGGCAGAAGAAGATGTACTATAAAATATATAATGATTCGGACATGTGCCTGAACTAGCAGTCTTACGATTGGCATGTAACATATTAATATGTTATGGTCACTGCCCCGTTGGTCTAGTGGTTGCAGTAGTGGGACTGCTGATCATGAGGTCTTGGGTTCGAATCCCGGGTTGGGCCATAAAATCAATAATTGAGTTTTTCCCTCAAGAAATTCTCAGTAGCTGCCCGGAGTCAGTAAGTTGGCTATGAAACATAGACATGAAACGTTACATGTCTCGGAAAGCTCGTAAAGCCGTTGGTCCTGTGCCTGATCTCTCTCCGGTCTAGTCGGTTTACCGTCCCATCGGATTATGAGAGTGAGGGAACAAAGAGTGCACCTGTGCTTGCGAATACACTTGGGCACTATAATCCTGTCCTGCGCTGATGGCTAGCCTCCTTTGAGGCTGGCCGCCGTGACCGAAATTCGGTCTGGAGAACACTATTATTATTATTATGTTATGGTATTTGTTCTTGCTAATCCGTTGGTCATTTGAATTTAAAATGAACGAGTGATTTAATCGTCAAATACAATACAATGCATAAGATAAAGAAGTTACAAATTTGTAACAAACAAAAAATAACAATGTATACAAACCTTACTAATAACAATACATAACTTTGGTTTCAGCACCGAAAAGGCATTAGACTTAGCATGATGATGTTGAAGTGTTGCCGCGGCCACAGCACTGTTATTCTGTCGGTGCTACATACAATCGAGCCATTCTTGGTCATATTTGTGTCACCACAAAAAAAACCGAATAAATATTTTAATAATTTCGTGTGATTCCTCTTAATAATGCTACCTAGATGCCGTTAGTGTACATTCGAAAAGTCCTGTGGCCATTTAATCTATCATCGGACTTCAAAAGAATGACAAGAAAGAAGAATTCAGAACAGCAGTAATTAGAATAGACATTAAATTAGTCTTTTAATTCCTAAAAGACATTAAAAACCCGTACATACTACATACCATAAAAACATGAAAGACATTGCGTATATTTAATTTATTCGATTTTATATTTCACTAAGTAGCTTTTTCGGCCCGGAAATCTAGGTAACCACTATTCCCTGTAATTTTACTAACTTCCGCTTCCAAGCATCATTGCATCAACTATTGCATTCCGAATTTGGAATTGTTGAATTTTCAATATTAAAAATGGCATTGGAAAATTTGAATAATCACAAGAATAAACGCACGCTATCCGAGTCCACAGAAGTTAAAACACGTAACCCCTTTTGAGAAGAGAGTTGAAGGAGTTTACTTTTTTCTACACTAATATTGTAAATATGAAAAATTTGTTTGTTTGAATTGAATAGGCTTCAAAACTACTGAACCGATTTCAAAATTCTTTCACCATTGGAATCCTACATTATCCCTGATGAACATAGGCGATAGTATATGTTCAAAAAGTTAGTTATCCGTATGAAAACTTCGTTAATGTAACCCACGGCGTAAAAAATACCAAAAGAATCCTTATATTGCATACGCTGCGGAAACTATTCACAACACAGCAAAGTAATTTACTACAGTTTTATAGAAGATATCTACATCTACAAAAAAGTTCGCGATACCATATGCCTAACTATTACAGTTATTGAATAAAACTAAATTTACGGATTATATCGCGTTTATTTAACTGATTTTACTTATTTTTAATTCCCGACGTTTCGGGTGCTTTACAGCAACCATGGTCACGGGGGGGGGAGGGGGACTGTTTGAAATCAGTTAAATAAACGCGATATAATCCGTAAATTTAGTTTTATTCAATGTGTAGTGTTCGCGTAAATTTAAGAAATCATTATATTACAGTTATGTCGAAATAACTACTTCTTCATGTTAAATTATGCAACAGTAACGCCGAAAAATCCTTATATCGCGTACGCTGCGTAAACTATTGACAATAGAGCAAAGTGATGTGCTACAGTTTTATAGAAGATATCAATATCTACAAAAAACTCCGCAATACCATATATCTAACTATTACAGTTATTTCACAATAACTACTTTTTGTGTCAAAATGTGCAAAGCTCCAAAATGTACAATGGGATGAGGCTAATTATTAAGGAATTGAAGGAAAATTTAACGGTAGCGACCATCGTCACCGGCCTATCGGCTGGTCATCTACCTCATATACCGAGGATATTTTGCTGCCACAAAATAAAACAACATCAAATGTAGTTTACAGGGAAGCTCTGAATTAATAAATTTTATGTAGATATTATCTTTTTACAAATAATATAATAATATTTCTAATAAAAATAAAATATTCAAAACTAAACAGAACAAAAAAAGTAAAAAGTAATTACAAAAAAAATCATTATTTATACCTTAATATAATTAAGAAGGAAAATTTTTTTGTTTGTTTGTACCGAATATGCTCCAAAACTACTAAACTAATTTTAATTTTTCACCAATAGAAAGCTAAATTATCACAAAGTAACATAGGCTATAATTTATTTTCAAAAAAAATTGGAGATCTTTAAGAAAATTGTAACCCAAAGTAGGAAAATTTTGCTTATAAAATTCATTATTTGGCGTGCGCTGAAAACACTTGATGATACATAAATTTTATTATAATGAAAGAGTTAAGAAATAATTTGTAGGTACCTCTTTTTAAACAGCATATTCTATTCTTTACTTTTGTCATATATATTTTGGCGGTAAAGTTGGAAATTTTGGTAAACCTAACTTTGAGCAAAAAATCGATTAAAGATAAGAAATGTTCATACTTTGTAGCAGATTGGGCAAAAACTATAAATGATATCGCTTTCTTATGTATAAAAGGTTGATAGAAAATTCATCAAGGGTCATTTCGTACCACCATGCTTTTCATGTACCGTGTACAGTTATCTTTAAAACTGAAAAAAAAACGCGTTTTGAGGCACTTTCTGGGGCATTCATCCAGGAGGGGGAGAGAGAATAGATAAAATTTAACTTTGATGTATAACGTTATGCACGTTGCCGATAGATAAAAGCTCTACATTAATTTTGCAAATTTTTTAGCTAAAATTATTGAAAACTAAATGAGGCGAGGTGTTGTCATGTCGCGCGGCGCAGACACGTGATATACGCGGGTAAAACCTTGGGGCACAGCACAAAAAATAATTTTTAAAATTTAAATAGTTTTGGGTATGTTTTTCTGTCAGCTGATATATATATCTCTCTCTCTCTCTCTCTCTCTCTCTCTCTCTCTCTATATATATATATATATATATATATATATATATATGATAAGGAGTAACTTAGTCTTATTTTTAAAATAATTCAAATCCATGGAGTTTAATCGTAATAAATTTCACGCGAACGAAGTCGCGGAGAACAGCTAGTGTAGGATAAGATGACAAACGAGCACGCAGTCCACCTGATGGTAAGTGGTTGCTGTGGCCCATAGACATCTACATCTATCCTCGATAACGAATCAAAATGCAGATGCGTTGTCGCCTGTGAGGATTAAGATGGAATGGTCTACATGGTCGGTTGGTTGGTATGTTGTATTAGTTGGAATGTTCAACATTGATAAAAATATTATATTCCATGCTACTTGATTAAAACTACTTTTACGGATTTTTTCGCGTTTTATTTATTTTATTTTTAATACCCGACGTTTCGGGCACTTTCCAGAACTCATGGTCACGGGGGACTGAGATGACTGACGTCCCGATGTCATTGTTAAACCCGGAGTACCTTCAGCTTTTTTAATTATTGTTTATGGCCCGATCTATGCAATGTATATAATAATAATAAAATAAATAAAACGCGAAAAAATCCGTAAAAGTAGTTTTAATCAATGTACAGTGTTCGCGTAAATATAAGAAATCATTCCATGCTACTTTTATATTGCCTGTTTTTTAAGTGTGACTTTTTGTAAAAAGCTTATTTATAATGGCGGTTTCTTGTTACTTTACAAGGAATTGGGAGTATATTAGTGAAATGACTCAGCGATCTTCCACTTGCTTTTCAGTCAAATGTCTACGACCTGCAAACAATACGGTGAAGCGATTTAATAAAATTTATAGGAGACACACACGCTTTTAAAATCTGTATGTGGGGGGGGTGAAAGTCACACTAAATTAATTTTCATTGAAGGTATAGAAAAAGAAACCTTATTGCTTCCGTATAACGCTAAGAAAATTGTAAAGGTAATGTGGCTGCAAAAAACATGATAAATGGCTCAATGGATCGTCTATTATACTCTAATGTCCCAATATATTATCTGTCTTAAAAGGCCAAGACCTGCGTGATAAATTGGCACGCCATTGCTGTCTTTTTGTCGACTGGCACATGTTAAATGGCACAAAGACGGCCAGGTGATGTTTTTTTTTTCTTAAACGTTAGTAAATTTATAATTGTCAATCGACGTGGTGGTTTTGTCTGCTTAATTGTGTTTAATTTTCTATGATAATAATACTGTCATGTGTGAATTTATCGTATAATTATTGTACGTATTGGGATAAATTTTTTGTAAACTTTTTAAGATATAATTTTAGGATATCTTAAAAGTAACCAGAAAATTTAGTAAAGGGAAGTTTGCTAAGTAAAAGAAATGTGTTCGGGTCCCTTTATTATAGTACCATTTTCCCCGTATCTTTCTTTTTTAGCCAACCTCAAAAATTTAAGAGGTTCTCAATTCGGCTTCGTGTTTTTTTATGCAACGTGATATCTTCGTCTATTGTAACCGAGATGATTTTAGTTATCTATTCCTTTTTATTAAATCAAATATGTTTTGGAGGTGAACTAAAATAAATTTAAAGAATAAATTCTACCTCTAAGGAGGGAAATTGTGAATAAATTGTAGACGTAACTATTAATATTTACGTCTAAAATTTAATGTCCGTTTTAAGACGACATTACAGTTTTTTAGCATGAGCTTGTAATGTTTCTTAGTCAACTCAAAAGGGTTAAAAGTTAAAACATTTACTTTTAAAATAACATGAAAGCTGATATCAAAAAATTAAAAATAACAAAACATTCCACATAGCAGCCTCTGAAGTCAGGGCTTAGCACCGACTTGATACTGTTATGTAGATTTTGTTGTTTTGTTCTTTCCTTCAGAATTTGTTTTTAATTTAAAATTATTTTTAATGCAATATCATAACGTATTGCAATAGATCAGTCGTAACCATTACTTATGGAACTTTTCCAGTGGTTGTCACACGTCACATTTTTTATAGAAGAGGGGGCAAACGAGCATGTGGCTGACCGGATGGTAAGCGTCGACCGCCAGCCATGCCGCGTCTAACACCAGGACAATTACAGGTGCGTTGCCTGCGTTTTAACAATGAGAAGAGTTCATTTCTTAAAAGTCCCTAAGTTGTATCGGTCCGGAAAAATCATCAGTGGTAAATGATTCCACAAAGAAGTCGTACGAGTAAGAAAATTCCTAGTAAATCGCACAGTAGTGGACCGTCAAGCATCCAGATGGTGTGAACGGTATCGTGACTTTTGTCGCAATGTGCGTAGGTGAAATTTGGCGGCTGAAATTAATCCGCATAATTCCTCCGAGCACTTCCTTTGGGAAATTCTATAATAATGTCCTCCAGACCGAATTTCGGTCAAGGCGTCCAGTCTGAACAAATACTAACCATCTGCGTAGAATGTAATTATAGTGTTAGAGTGTATACCCAAAGCACAAGTGTACTCTCTATTCCCTCATTCTCATAGTCTGATAGGATGGTAGTTCGACACGACCAAAAAAAAATCAAATGCCGGACCAACGGCTTTACTTTCCTCTGGGAGCTACGGAGTGAAATACCGCCAACTTCCTGAATCTGGGATGCTACTGGGAATGTCTTGTTAAATAAAATTTCAATGACTGATTTCAACCCGATCCGCGATTTGAACCCGGGACCGCATGATCAGCAACTGCATTTACAACCATTAGATCAACGAGACAGTCAGAAAGGAAACATCATAGAAAACCCACAATTCATTTTCTGGCAAGTAATTCTTGAAATGCCAGAAAATGTCGTGGCTTCCTACTGAAAACGATATAACCATCTCACCAACACCAGACGTGAAATACCCAATTTTTTTACAGGGAGCAGTGTCGAAGGCTCTTGTGCAGCGATTGTCAATCCGCCTGCCGGGCGTGATGATTAGAGCAAATCTTTCCAACAGTGTGAAATATTCAAAGAAAGGCTCGGCCGGGGTGAGACTACGCTCTCACAGTATACCAGCGTCAAATAACAGCTTAATAATAATAATAATAATAATAATAATAATAATTTCTTTATTTGACACTTATAATTTCATACAACATCATTGAGCCCTGACTCCCAAACTAGGATACCCTGTATTTCAGGAGTCAGTTCCTTCCCATTCAGTAACTCTTTGTGTCAAAATACATTGTGCATGCATAAATGTTGATATATATTTAATACACAGTTAACACTCTATACATGTGTGTGTGTGTGTGTGTGTGTGTGTGTGTGTGTGTGTGTGTGTGTGTGTGTGTGTGTGTGTGTGTGTGTGTGTGTGAGTGAGTAGCGTGTTTGTTGCACTGCACATAAAGTTATTCATATGGAGCTATTTAAATTTTCACATTTATCATAGTCACATTCTTTAAGCCAATTATATAACATACTTTTAAATGCATGATTTGAAGCCTTTCTTGTGCACACTGTTTTATTTAGAATATTATATAACTTGGGAGCTACGTAATTATAATTCCTTTTGCCGAATATGGATTTAACTTTGGGGATATTTATACGTACAGTTCTTGTTGAATTTAGTATTTGCGGAACACTACATCTATGAAAGCGTCTAAGACATTGATATATAAATAATTTGCGAACACTTAGTACATCAGTTAACTTGTATACCATTTCTGTCGAATATCTATAAGGAAGTGAAAGTATTACTTTTAGTACAGCCCTTTGAGCTCGCTCTAATTCTATAAGATGTGTTTTAGCAGCGCATCCCCAAGAATATATGCAATAACTGATAACGCTCTGGTACAAAGCTTTGTACGTTTGTAGTAGTAGATTTCAGCTTGCAACTGTTTTTAAATTCTTAAAGACATAGATAAACTTTCTGATTTTGTTAGATATAAATGAAATATGTGGAGCCCAATTGAGCTTATCATCAACAATTATACCAAGATATCGAATTGTGTCAGCTTTACTTAGAGTGGGACACTCACATGCCGATTGAGTATTAAAGTTTCTATTACAAGGGTGCGTGTGAATTATTATTTTAAATTCGTTTCGTGGATTACAAGCAGCGGTTTTTGAAAAACATAGAAATTTTGTTTTAGTGGTGTTTAATGTAAGCAGGTTATCTTCCAGCCAACTTGTAACCTTACACAGTCCTTCCTCAGTAGATTTTTTAACAGCATCCCAACTTGGACCATGAAAGAGTAAGACTGTATCATCTGCAAACATGAAAAGGTCTGCATCACGAATATTTAAGTGACACAAGTCGTTAATGTACGCCAAAAACAGAGTTGGTCCCAGTGTACTGCCCTGCGGAATTCCATATGAGCAGATAGCAGTGTCACTGAGGCAGTCATCAATACGTACTTTTTGGTTCCTGTTGGAGAGATAATCAATAAACCAGTCCAATGCTATTCCTCGTATGCCAAAATTCTGAAGACGGGTTATAAGGACAGGAATGGATACTGTATCAAATGCTTTTTGCAAATCTAAGAAAACTCCTAAGCACTTTTTACCTTCATCTAGATATTGTGATATTTTAGTGGTCAAATTAAAAACCGCCTCTTCGGTTGAACGATTTGCTCTAAAGCCATATTGATTTCCAGCAAGGAATTTGTTGTTTTCTAGGTACTTAATTAGTCGCCTATTTACAAGCTTCTCTAGTATCTTAGAAAGTGATGATAATAGAGCTATAGGCCTATAATTTGATGGAGATGATTTGTCTCCTGCTTTATATATTGGACAGATTATTGCTTGTTTAAATTGATCCGGAAAAACACCAGATAGAAAACTTAAGTTGCATATATGGGCTATGTGAGGTGCTAACAAGGTGTTAAATTTTTTTAAAAAACCTACAGAAATGTCATCCCATCCCGAAGCACAGTTGGATTTAAGGCTACTAATTATGAGTCTAACTTCTTCCGGATCTGTTAAAAATAATGACATAGATTGGGCTGGACCAATTTGATTAGCTTCCCTAGCAAGTTGAAGATCAGTTTTATTTAATTTTTTTAGGATAGTATTGGCCAAATGATTTCCAATTGATATAAAGGAATTATTAACTATGTTGAGAGATACTTTTGGTGTTTCAGCAATTTTACTTAATTCGGCGGATGTATTTCTAGGTTGATTTAAATAACATACGTCTTTTATTAATTTCCAAGTGTTTTTTGAATTGCCTAGGTTTCTTTTTAGTTCATTTTGATAATACTGCCTTTTTAACGATTTAATAATGTCTGTACATATATTCCTATATTTTTTGTATACTTCTCTTATTTCATCATTTTCGGGTAATTTTTTAAGTCTTTTATGAAGCCTATCTCTCTTTTTAATAGATCTTATTACTCCTGGGGTAATCCATGGTTTTAGTGGCTTGTTTCTTTTTGAAATATTGACAACTTTACTGTTAGTATTAATAACTTTCTTAAGAGTATTAATTAAAATATTTGTCGCTATGTTTACGTTAAATTCATTATATAAATCTACCCAATTTAAATGCGTTAAAACTTTGTTTAAGTTATCGAAATCTAATAGTAATTTTTTGTTATTTATGTTTCGTTTTTCGAATTCCGCTTCTTCTATGTATAAGAGTATAGGACAGTGATCGGTTAATTCATCAAAAACAATCGTTTTAATTGCCTTCATGCTTTTTACCATAAAGTGATCTAAGCACGCGTTTTTCCTCGTGGGTAAATTAACGCATTGCAATAGACCATGAGATAAGAGGATACTTATGTATTCAGATGAGTAACGAGAAAGGTTGCCTGGTAAAATATCCAAATTAATATCCCCTGTGAGAATAATATTTGAACAATCAAGGTTACATAGTATAGCATTTAAAGCATCCAAATAGTTTGTGGGATTATTGAAACAGGGAGGTCTATACGAACAAATTATAGTGTATTTCGAACCGAAGCTTAAGATCAAAAAGTTTCCATCACTTGGGGCAGGTTCGTAGGCATCTACTACAATCTGCTGTTTTACATAAGCAATTACACCATCATTTTGGTTTATTGATTTATTTGTACGGAATACCTTGTAATTTGTAATTGAGGGTACCTCTCTGTCCTCACCTATCCAGCACTCAGTAAGCACAATAACATCAAGTCTTATCTGTAGTCGCGTAATGAATATAAGCAGGTTGTCAATATTCCTATTAACACTTCGGATGTTTACTGTTAATATACTTAAGGGATCTTTATTATTTAAATTTAGAATGGTGCAACACTTAGCAGGGTCATCCACCTTAAAACATGAAGGTTTTAGTAGGCTTTCTAGTTCATCGCTAATAATCATCATCATTACAGCCCTTCACAAGTCCACTGCTGAACATAGGCCTCCCCCAAGTAATGCCACAAAGCACGGTCCTGAGCCACCTGCATCCATCGACTTCCTGCATATCTTACCAGGTCGTCACTCCATCTAGTGGGGGGTCGCCCTACACTACGCCTACCGGTACGAGGCTGCCACTCAAGAACCTTTCTTCCCCATCGGTTATCGGTTCTTCGAGCTATATGGCCGGTCCATTGCCACTTCAGCTTACTAATCCGTTGGGCTATGTCGGTCACTCTGGTTTTACTGCGGATATCCTCATTTCTGAGTCTATCACGCAGAGAAACTCCGAGCATAGCCCTCTCCATAGCTCGCTGAGCGACCTTGAGCGTCCTCATACGGCCAGCAGTGAAGGACCACGTCTCAGATCCGTAAGTCATCACTGGCAACACGCACTGGTTGTACAATCTAGTTTTTAGAGATTGAGGTATACGTGACGAGAATATATGTCGTAATTTCCCGAACGCTGCCCAGCCGAGTTGAATCCGTCGATTGACCTCTCGGTCGAAGTTGGACTTACCTAGTCGGACTATTTGTCCCAGGTAAACGTACTCGTCAACAACTTCGAGCATAGTGCTCCCAACAACTACCGGCATAGGTGTGACATGGACATTGAACATGATCTTTGTTTTGTCCATGTTCATCTTAAGACCTATCCGTTGGGAGGCACTATTGAGGTCATTGAGCATAATGCTTAAGTCCTCCAGCGATTCTGCCATAAGGACTATATCGTCAGCAAATCGAAGGTGAGTGATGTACTCGCCATTGATGTCTATACCGTATCCTTTCCAGTCCAGTAGCTTGAAAACGTCTTCCAATGCAGCGGTGAAGAGTTTCGGGGATATAACGTCACCCTGTCTTACACCTATCTGCAGTTGGATAGGTTTCGAGCTCTGGTTCTGTACTCGGATAGCCATCGTAGCCCTACTGTACAAACACTTCAGCACTTCGATATACCGACAGTCAACTTGGCACCGCTGAAGGGACTGTAGCACCGCCCAAATTTCGACGGAATCAAAGGCTTTCTCATAGTCCACATACGCCAGACAACGTGGCAGATTGTACTCTTCAGTCTTCTGTACAATCTCCGCTGGGTATGTATGTGGTCTATGGTACTGAAGCCTTTTCGGAAACCGGCTTGTTCGGGAGGCTGGAAGTCGTCGATTCTGCGTGCGAGACGATTTGTAATGACTCTCGAAAACAGCACGTAGACGCGGCTCAGAAAGGAAATCGGTCTGTAGTTATTTAAGAGAGCGTTGTCGCCTTTCTTAAAGAACAAGACCACCGCACTTCTGCTCCACGCCTCTGGAGTAGTGCCACCATGGAGGACGGAATTGAAGTGCTTCTGAAGGACTTCAAGTACCGGTGTTCCACCCGCTTTCAGAAGCTCCGCTGTAATTCCATCCTCGCCTGGGGCCCTGCCGTTTTTAAGGTGCTGGAGAGCCATTCTAATCTCGCTCAGACTGACGTCCGGGATATCATCGGAATAGTGTCGGATAAGACTTGCTCTTGGATCGTTACTCACACTTGCGTGTGGCTCCAACGATGATGTGTACAGCTGCCCATAGAACCTCTCAATCTCACTCAAAATCTTAGGTGTCCCAGAAACGATGCTGCCACACTCAGTCTTCAGCTTCGACAGTTGGCTCTTACTGGCAGACAGATCTCTGGCAAAGACTTTGGAGCCCTGGTTCCGCTCGATCGCTTCTTTAATAAGAGCAGTATTAAAGTTGCGTAAGTCTCGCCGCATGCATTTGGAGATCTGTCTGTTCAGTTGCCTGTATGCTGTCAAATCTGTTGACGATTGCAGCCTCATCTCCCGTCTAACAGCCATGAGATTAAGAGTGTGATCGGAGAGTTTTTGTGTTCTTCTGCGGCGGGTCTTGCAGAACTTAGCTCCGACCGCATGGACAGTTCCCACGAGCTTGTCATTCATATCGTCCACTGAATTGCAATCTTTTAGGCACTGAAATCGGTTACGTAACTCGAGCTGAAAGTTTTCGGGATTCTGGATTAGAGCACGAGGGGGACGGAGCGTTGACTTCATTAGACGAGACCTCTCCAACTTCACGTTTAGGTTCAGTGTGCCTCTAACCATTCGGTGATCGCTGCCAGTTTTCACCGAGACATCACTGAACAGTTGGCGTCTGGTCGTCATAATGAAGTCAATCTCATTTTTTGTCGAACCGTCGGGGCTCGACCAGGTCCACTTCCTGTGGGGCCGCTTCTGGAAGAAAGAGTTCATCATAAAGAGTCCCTCTTTCTCCATAAAGTCGGCCAGCTGCTGGCCCCTTCGGTTCCGTTGCCCCACTCCAAATTTCCCTAACTTCAGCTCACCGTTTTCTCTTGTGCCTAGTTTTGCGTTGAAGTCTCCCATCAACACCGTGTATTGAGTTTTGGAGGAATGCATGGCTCTGGAAATATCCTCATATATTTCCTCCACCTCCTCATCGGGATGTGCCGAGGTTGGTGCGTAAACCTGTATGACCTTCAGCGAATACCGTTTGGTGATTCTGAGTATCAGGTACGCGACCCTCGTCGACACACTCCCAATCTTTACAACGTTGTTGACGAGAGACTTGTGGACGATAAATCCGACACCTCCTTGGGACAGATGGTCGCCCTCCCGGTGATAGAACAAGTTGCCGGATTCGAGAATCACCGTGTCCTTCCTCTCTCTTCGGACCTCGGATAATCCTATAATATTCCAGCGCAACTTGTCTATCTCTTCTTCCAGCTCCAAGATCTTCTCGTCAGTCCTCAGAGTGCGTGCGTTAAATGTTGCCAGGTCGAGTCGTCGTAGGTGGCAACCGAACCTCCACCGGAGATTCTTAGCACCCCCTGCCCCGCCGTTACCATGGTCGCCACCGTAGCCAGGAATAGCGGGGCCGCCGGGGACTGGGGGCCGTCTATTTGTGTTATTGTTCATGGGGGGTATATTGCCATAGTTGCCACGCTTGGCGAGCGGGTTGGCAACCGCAGTTTTTTTTTTTTTTTTCGTACAGTTGCTGTTATCAGGAAGATGCTGCTGCCCATCTCCTGCCTGTGTCCCTCTGTCGCCTTTTACGACACCCACGGGAAGATATGGGGTAGTAGATATTCTTAACCGCCACTACACGGCAAGCATCGCTAATAAACATATTATTTATTTCTTTCGTTTTTACTTAAGTGAAATAATATATATATATATATATATATATATATATATATATATATATATATATATATATATATATATATATATATATATATATATATATATATATATGACCAGTTTTGGGGTTTGATGATAATATCTGATGAATTTGTTGCAGTTTGTAAGGCAGTATCGATACTCAAACATCATTTTAGCCTATACTCTGTTTTATGTAATAATGCAGTGCTAGAATATAGATACGTGGACAATTTTTTTGAACAGTCGATTTTGGGAACAAAACTAGTAGTATATAGTATGCTTGTACTGATTGTGTTCGTGTGTAGTGTGTTACATGCATATTTTTCTGTGTTTTGATTAAAATTATATAAAATAAAAGAAACATAATAGTAAAGATTACAAAGAAAAGACATTTTAAAAAATATATGGTTAAAGAAAAATACTAAAAAATTAATAATTTTTGAACAAATATATAGTCATTTTTTACTTTTTAGTTTGTTTATATCACTTTCACTATTAATTCTTATTAGCGTGGATCCATCTTCTTTACGCAACAATATTTTGCCGTATGAAGTCCAACATGTATGTCGACGCAAATTCTCTTACCAGGAAGAATAAACGCTTACTCTTGAATGTGAGACTTTCCGAAATATAGACAGGAGTTTTTGGCCCGTTTAGATTTAAATGACGGGTACTAAGCTTATCATCCTTGTTAATCTTATTAAAAGTTTTTATTGATTTTTGAAATTTATCTTTTATTAAGGCATTTGAGAACTCTGCAATTATTGGTTTATTGGTTGTCTTGGAATTGACTCGAAACACATCCTTGATTTCTGATGGCTGGAACTGGACATTAATGGCTTTACCTAAGTTAATAATAATACCAGTCAAATCTTGCTTATTTTCGGATGCCTGTTTTGGTATATTTCTTATTTCTAAACTGGTTGATCGGGACTGGCGTTCCAAGTGTTCAACCTTTTCTTCTAGAATTTGTATATACTTCCGATCTTGTTTTCTCTCCTCCTCAAGATGGCAAATTTTTTGTATTACCTCATCGTATTTTTTAGACATGAATTCCACGGACTCATGTAATTTGTTGTTTTGCGATTTGATTTCGTCGACATTAGAACTAATAGATGCAAGATATAACCGTTGTTCTTCTTTAAATTCAGTTAACATTTTTATGAATTCCTTTTTAAATTCAATAAATTCTGGTTGTTTTATACTTTCTTCGCTTTTCCTTTTAGGTCGGCTGGTAATTGTACAAGGTTCTGGCTCATCAAGCTTTGTTTTTTTTGCATCACTCTGCGTCTGACCCAAATATCTGCATATTTGGGTCAGACGCAGAGTGATCCGAGTGCACAAGCGTCTTAGGCGGCGTACGATCGACAGGCATTGTGTTATAGTACCGCAGGAGGAAATAAATACTTAGTAAAGTCTATATGGTAGCTCTGTTTGAGGAATATGACCACTATTACCGTTTAATTATAACCGAATACGTCGTACTACACGGTGTCTGGTAAACAATGTGTTACCAGAGAGGTCTGAAATAAATGGCCGCAGTCGACGAATTCATACAAATATTCTTTCCGTCTGGTTTATTTTGATCCACGCTCCAATAATATTGTTTATTCTTTTTGACTCGGGTTATTAGTGTAAGTAAACAATTTTCTGTCCTTTATTTTGATATAAATACAGGGTTACTCACATAGATACAGGCGTGACGTGTTCTTAAAGTTCACACTCGTACATTTTATCCAACACACAAACGTTGTCATCTCAGTTATGCACTCCTATTATTGGAAGTAGATTTTTAACTTTACTTAATTGAATAAAATTAACACATAATTTCTTGAACACGTTTGTACTTCTCGGATGTCCGAGGGGAAGGGATTAATGTTGTTGTGTTTCCTATGGTGAGTGTAGAGAACCGGAGACCATTCTTACTGGATAACGAGGCAATCCATCTTAGTCCTAAGGGTTAACATCGCATCCGTATTTTGATTATTAATCGAGGATAAATATTGACGTCTATAGGCCACAGCAACCACTTACCATCAGTTGGACTTTGTGCTCGTTTGTCACCTTTATTCTATAAAAAAGCTCAGCAAAGTGTACATTTAGATAGCCTGGTCTGTCTACATCTACTCTCTTGTGGACCTGATGGAAAAGGTGCAGCATTAAGACGTCTGGCACTGTGATCGCCAATCCGCTAAACAAGTGTGGCGATAAAGGCACATACTCCTTACACCAAGAGAATCCCATGTCCGGTTATGGTCTTTCACGGGCAGATAAAGAATAGACTATAAAAATATAACTTATTTTAGTTCAACGATAATTCACGTCGGTATTGAACTTTAAAATTCTGTTTGAAATAAATTTTAATATCAATTTGCAAAGTTAAAATTAAATAAATTGTAATTTAAAATCACATTACATTGTTTTATTTTTGTCATTAGAAATAGCAATAGAAACTTTTCTATTTAATATAGATTATAAATAATACTTAAATTCTATAATATTGAAAATCATTATTATTTTAATAAAACTAGTTTTTACGGATTCTATATTTTATATTCCCAACGTCGAACACTTCAGTTCCCCCGTGGCCAAGTTATTGAAACATCGACAATATAAAACAAGTTTATATCATACGCGA
Source organism: Parnassius smintheus behrii (assembly GCA_036936625.1). NCBI lineage: Eukaryota > Metazoa > Arthropoda > Insecta > Lepidoptera > Papilionidae > Parnassius > Parnassius smintheus. The sequence goes on from JAUPFT010000006.1 coordinate 5,574,793, forward strand.
TAGAATCCGTAAAAACTAGTTTTATTTAAATGTGTTGCGTTCACGTATTTTTTGTTATCCTTAAGTTAACACTGGTTCCGAAAATACCTCCGTGCTAGGAAGAACCAGCAAAAAACTACTATTATCTAATATGCTACAAAATTAACTACATAAAACAAAAATTAGAAACGGCTTTGCAGGAATCACCCAGCAAAGCTGTTTCTAATACAATATATTACGAATAACATACCCCTGGTATGTTATTCATAATATTTTTATGCAATATAACCAAAGGGTTGAACATAAAGATGATGCATTAAAGATTTTGTTAATAACATAATAACCCTACATAAACAACCTTGGTTCAGCAATGTATTCATTGAGGAGCTTATATTATGGACTTGTTAAGGGCTACAATTATGACGACAAGTACAATGATGATGATGAAGTTTTCGTTCAGCTGACATTTTTTTTAATTTTATGGCTAGTGTCTTGGAAAAGATGTTTAATAGTGGGACCCTGAACCGAAATTACCTTGATATTATCGTACAAAATGTGCGCTACGCGCGTAGGCCGTAGCCGCGTTGCTGAAATATGGCGCATGTATTATTCAAAGAAATTGCCACATATTTCATCCCAGCGAAATAACTCAGAGATATGGGCTACGCGGTACACGGATTGAGTAGACTGCATGATTTATTTAACTAATATATATAACTTAAGTGTACAGCAAATAAAAATGTCGGTTAAAATAAACGCCAGGCGTGGATCTCAATAGAAATATTTATTTTAAATTTTTATTTTTAAAAATGGAAGTGACAAACAAATTAATAGTCAGTTTGATGGTGTCTACTGCAGTTCATAGATGCCCGGTACCAACTTCAAACAAATATGGCTACAGATGCTTGTCATTTCTGATGACTTGATGGAATGCCTCACAAGTGGAATTATATTGGCTCTGTATACCGGACCGGAACCTGTCAGCGCCAGTACTGCTATTGAGAGGCAGAAATAACTAAGAGTGATAACAGACGAACTTCTTGTCATAAACAGAGACCAACCATCAAGGATTCTAATTTAAATATATAGACCCATTTTATATGGAAAAACACATAACTACTTCTTACATTTGGCTGTTTCTGTGCATTCAAAATATAAAATTAAAAAATAACTGCAGAAGTATATACTATAATTTTAATTTATGTAGGAATTGCTAATCACCTAACAAACACAAGCTACTGATACCGGTTTCTCGAATTTATAGTCAGTTATTCATTCATGGGGCAATTTATACGCTATTACAACCAAATCCTAGAAAATATTACCAACTTAAATAAAAACTTTATAAAAGGCTTATTATGATATAAACTAACACATGGTTGATAGTAACCCCTGGGATTGAGGTGGTCGCTTCTAAACTGTTTCTTAGATAAGTTTTGTCATTAGTTTGTACCTACAGCCTGTGTATTATTCTAAAATTTTTCTTTGAAAAAAAAAGTCCCACTGGGTTTCTTGCTGATTCTTCCTAGCGCAGAGGTACTATAAAAAATCTTTTGCGACAGAAATATAATTTTTATGGCAGTAAAGGGAACAAATGTGCACACAGTCTACCGAGTCCAGTCGATGATCTGGCTCATTAGCACCTACACCTTGATATGGAAACAAAGTGCAATGCTCGTCATCATTATATGACCAGCAGTGCTCTATTACTAACCATATGAAACCAAGCTGGATTAAGCCGCTATTTAAAGTTGCTATCCTATAAAAGCATTACCAACCTCTCCACCGTAGAGCCGACACATTCGTACTATAATTATACCCTTGAAGTACAACGTCCTAGAACAAACACTGTGAATAAAACCTGTGTGGCAGTGCGTGGCGCGTGTAATACATAGTACCTTTTTATGCATAGACCAAAACAATAGTATTTGTAATATATATAACTGAAGCAAATAGAGGTTGTAAGTAGTATTATATTTGATTAGGTCATTCAAATATTCAAATTTCTTGGACCATGTTGCAGAAAAGTAAAACCGCTCGCGGACTGGCTTCACCTTATCTATCTAAAGTGATTCCGGCCGCCGACGCACTGCGATATTTATGCGGTGTGTAAGAATTTATGGCCCCACCGGAACCTAGCGACGCGTCCTACTAAAAACTTGATCTTGTAGTAAATTATATGCTCACAGTTCACGTTTCAGATATCGCTTAGATCTAACTTAAGTGTTTACGTCCCCGTACAGATTCCGACGATGTTTAGCACTTTAATTGAAGTATTTGTTACTGTACAGTGTTATCGGTTTCTCTTTTTCTACAAATAATATTTTTCCTGAAATTTCTCAAATATATATATATATATATATATATATATATATATATTTGATATAAGTAAAGTTTGCTGTGAAACTTCTTCTCCATGGGTTCCTTAACGGATCTCACTTCTTCAATCCAATCTAAATGACTCACCCAGTGCCATAAAAATACATATACATAAACACTCACGCCTGTCACCCACAGGGGTAGGCAGAGACTACAGACTTCGATTTGGCACAATCCTGACACACCTCGCCTCCTCCACATCCATCTTCGCACCATGAGACAAGAAAGAAAAGAAATGGCCCCGAGTTTCCGGCACACCTTTAATGGGGTAGGGATGTGAAGAGTTTCCGGGAGGAAAACCGGCGACGAGGTTCGTCACCCGTCATGTTCTGTCTTCCGAAGGGGCGAAACGTGGATTGCCATAAAAACTACCTAGTGAAATCTACATTTATCCTCGATTAAATACTAAAATACTGATGTGTTATTACTTATTACTCCATTCTATGCTGCACTACTAGTCAATTCCGGTTCTCATCCCTTACCATATACAAACACACACAAAACACAGCAGTATCATGCTGCTATTTCTCGCTGGTGAGAGTATGGTTTTTCCCACGCCTAGCCTAGCTTAAACTGCTTCATCCATATCCATCCGCCATCCGGGACTATGGCATTTTTTCTTGAATTTACTTTTTGTCTTGTTTTAAAAAACGTTACTTATAAATGGGGATTTTCTCCTGTATCGTGGTGGCAGTTAACGTTCTTAAATTGCACAGTTTACATACGTGTTCACAGCCCTGCAACTCAATGCTAATCCACTGCGACACAAAGCCGCTTTTTCCATTTATCTTGCGAAGAGGCCAGAGTCTTTTCGTAGCTGGCTAAGATACTTTGAGATTTACTATAATATTGCTTCCCATTTATCTTGTGAAGAGAACAGAGTCTTTTCGTAGCTGGCTAAGATGCTTTGAGATTTACTATAATATTATTGCTTCTAAGGTATACCGATCGAGAATATTTGTTGAAATATCTTGAATGTGATAAAGCCGTGTTAGGATTGTGCATAGTTAACTTTTAAACTAATTTTCAATAAAATAATTCTTAGTCTTCGAGTCTTAAGAATACTTTCAGCGGAGTGTTCTCAACAACCCTATTTAGTTTAGTTTAGTCACAGAATAAATAATAGTACTATGTAGTTTATTTTAGTTTACGACGGGCTGTTTTCCGCAATTCCACGTCTAAACGCGTATTTTGCGTGTGGGCAGGAATACTATGGTTATTCGAGCCATGATATCTCCCCGAAGAAGCTCAGCAGTCCCTTAATGTTGCAAGCAAATTCGGGGAGCGATCCCGGCGTGCCGAGATGTTTAGCCCTGTATGAAGCGACTTCTGGACATGTCAGCAACACGTGAGCCGCCGTTTCTTCCTCTCCCATGCATGCCCTGCATAGGGGGCTATCAGGGGCTAACACCTATGGTGAACAAATGTTTGTTAAAAGAGCCATGTCCTGTGATAGCACTTGTTACTATCCTGATCTGTGGCTTGTTCAGTCTCATTAGAACCTTGGTTAGACGACTGTTTATTTCAGGTAGGGCCTCCCTAGCTTGTCTACAGTCTACTAAATTTTTCCAAAGCTGAGTGTGTAAATTATTGAAGTATTTACGTACCAGTGAACGAACGTAGCCGAAGGGGATTGGTATTATTGGTTCCGGCCCTATAGTTGCCAGGGCCGATCCCCTTTTGGCCAGTTCATCTGCTGCATCGTTGCCTCTAGATCCAGTGTCCCTTGATCCATTGCAGAGTCACATTGTTGTGCTTACATACCTCATTCAATCGTTGATGGCACTCGTATATCAGTCGCGAGTTCGTCACATTGCAACTCAGAGCTTGTAGTACCGCCATACTGTCGGTCAGTATTCTGATGGAGAAGTCTTTCACCTTTCTAGCATCTATTGCTATGGCCGCTTGGATGATACCCATGCATTCATCCTGAAAGACTGTGTTGTGGGTACCCAGCGGTGTGCATATGTGGATATTAAGGTCTTCAGAGAAAGCCCCAGATCCTACACTTTCATTTGTCTTAGAGCCATCCGTGAAAACTTTGAGCTCTCTTGGACCCAATCCTTCCAGATGGTCAGTTTCCTTCAATTGTATCCTGTACTTCTTATCGAATACAAATTGTTTAGGGATCCTATCATACTTGGCTTGTAAGATAGGAATTTTTGAGTAAATTCTATAGATTATATCTGTATGGGGGACTCTACTCTTACATAAAAGATTTAGGGTCTTGAGTCTAATGGCAGCTAAAGTAGCTTCTTGTTGTAAATGTAGATGGGTGTTAGGTTCAGCATCCAAAGCTGCTGTTGGTGTAGTCTTTATGCAGCCCGTGGCAGCCATACAAGCTAATCTCTAGTAACGCTGAAGCTTTTGTATAGTGGTGACTTCATTGGTTTTGGTCCACCATACCAGAGAGCCGTATGTGATCATGGGCCGAATTACAGTGTTGTACAGCCGCAGTATAATTTTTGGCATTAAACCCCATCTTTTGCCAATCATGTTTATGCATTGCCAGAACGTTAAACTAGCTTTAATGATTTTGTTTTCTATGTGTTTGTTCCAGTTAAGCTTACTGTTCAAGGTAAGACCGAGGTATTTTACCTCGGAAGAAAGCTGGAGTTTTGAGCTGAAAAGACTTGGAAGATGATAGTTATTCAGCATTCGTTTTTGTGTGAACATTACTATAACCGTTTCATTTGGACTAACGGTTAGATCATATTCCCTGCACCATATGTCCACAATATGGAGAGCCGCTTGGGTCAGATCGCACACAATGCTTGCTGTCTTACCAGATACCAGTATTGTCAGATCATCTGCATAACCGACTGTGTAGAAATGGTTAGCGTTTAATTTGCTGATGAGTTCATTAATGACCATATTCCACAAGGGAGGTGAAAGAACCCCCCCCTGCGGGCATCCTTTCATGATTTGAATTGTCTGAAATTCATCAGCAATTTTTATTGTTCGTGTACTGAGCATGTTTACTATCCAGTCGTTCAGTGCCGGTTCAACATTATGTCTACTTAGGGCACCTTTTATGCTGCAGGAATTTGTTCTGTCAAAAGCACCTTCTATGTCTATGAAGGAGCCTAGACATATTGCTTTGTTTAGGAATTGATAAAGCCGAGTTATGATTGTGCATAGTTAACTTTTAATCTAATTTTCAATAAAAAAAAATTCTTAGTCTTCGAGTCTTAAGAATACTTCGAGCGTAGTGTTCTCAACAACCCCATATTATGGGTGTGACAAAAGCATTAATTTAGTCAGTTATTTATTTATTAAATAGAATAAAAAGTAGAGATATGCCAGAATTCACTAAAAAGGGTATTGAAAATTAAATATAATAAAGATAATTATAACGGATGAGTAAATTTGTAAAGACACAATTTAACTACTAGACTGGACACAATATACTTACCAAAACGCTAGACACAATCTAACATAAATGTAATTAAAATCAATTTGTTATATTATGCGTGTTCTAGAACCATTTAACCTTTCCGGGAAATTTATAGTAATAAATCACATCCGTTAGGAACTCATGAATGACAGAGAACTATTATGTTCTCTTTGACCCTCTCACAAAACTTACGCTCATATGAAGATAAGAAAAATTAGTTATGTCATCCTTCATAAATAAACTTGGCCCCTACACCTTCCACAAAAAAATACATTTCCACGCGACGTGTAATATTTTAAACCATCCCCTTACTTTATACAAAATGGCTGTCGGCACTCGCTACTATTTTTCCTCTAATGTTCGGTGCAAGTTTTATAAAAAGCCTCAGCAGACTCTGCGGTTAGCAAAAGTTGTCTTCATGACCATTTACGCAATTTTAAAACTATCTTTAATTTATTACACACATACGTATTATATATATATATATATATATATATATATATATATATATATATATATATATATATATATATATATATATATATATATATATATATATATATATATATATATATATATATATACTCTGAGAAAACTATAAAAACTAATAGGGGTGACATCTCAACTATGAATCACGATCTTGCTCGTTGATTTCAGTTCTTTGACGACTTGGTCGTTGATTTCATTTATTTTACTTATTTTATATTAGCGTAAACAATTCCACAAAGGCAACGTGGTTAACACCTTTTTTATAGACTAAGAGTAACATATAGAAGAACGTATAGTCCACCTGACGGTAAGTAGATACTCTGATACATATTGGTCTATCCTTGCTTAATTATCAAAATTTGGATACTTTGTCACCCACGAGGACTAAGATATGCCTAATTTCTCGTAAAAAAGATCTCCGGTTATCTACATACGAAACACAGCAGTATCAATCTATTTCACGCTGGTTTTCTGTGAGAGCATGGTTTTTACCCGACCAATTCGTGCCATAATAAAGTTGTAACATGGTTCTACCACGTAAAGTACCGTCTGTTCCGCTGTAGTCGTAAATTTCATAGTTCGAACAGATTAAAATAAATATAAATATCAAATATCATTACATATACCTGTATATGTGAGAGAGAATTCATTGCTAGACGAGAACTATCTCTGAGGAATTGTTCGGATTAATCCCAGCCGCCAAATTTCGTGAACGCACGACACGGCAAACGTCCCGATACCATCCACACCATCTGGATGCTTGGCGGTCCACCACTGTACGTTTCACAAGGAGTTTTCTTCCACGTACAACCTCTCTGTGGAATAGTTTATCATCGGCGATTTTTCCGGACCGATATGACCTGGGGACCTTCAAGAAAAGAGCTTACTCCTTTCTAAAGGGCCGGCAACGCACCCGCAATTCTCCTGGTGTTGCGGTTGATCATGGGCGGCGGTAGTCACTTAACATCAGGTGAGCCGCACGCTCGTTTGCCCCCTCTTCTATAAAAAAAAAAAAAAAAAAAAAAAAAAATAGGGTAGAATTGTTACGATGATAATGATGATTGATAGTGGTAGCTTAGTAGCTAAGCACTTTCCGTAGACATCACCATAAACGATAATGACGATAGTGGTAGATTAGTAGCTAAGCTCTTTCCGTAGATATCACAATAAACGAGAAACGCGGGTTCGATCCTCGACGATTAATTAAATTATTAATTTCAAATTATAAGTACTGAAGTAACGTGACGTTCTCGGCGTTGAATGATAATATCTTGAGGAATACTACATGTCTGAGGCATAAAATAATTCGAGGACATGTAATGTCCAGAAACAAATTAAGCAGAGCAGCGGGCTCAATCGTTGAAAGGAGAACTGTGCCCAGTTTTAGAACATATATATAAGATTAATCATTGGTCTAGTGGTCATAAACGCGACAGCTCATTATAAGGCTTTGAATCCCAGGCAAAAAAATTCGTTTTGGAAGTTTTCTGTCAAAAAAGTCTCAGTAGCAGCCCGGAGCTAGGAAGTCGGTGGTGTTTCACCTCTTAAGACCCCCATGCCGCAGAAAGCACGTAAAGCTGTTGGTCCTGCATCTGAGCTCTTTCTGGTCGTATCAGTTTGACGTTCTATCGAACTATAAGAGTTAGGGAACAAAGTGCACCCGTCCTGAGCAGATGGCTAGTTTCTATTGAGTTGGCCGCCATGACCGAAATTTCGTCTCGAGTATATTATTATACATAGGACACCATACAATCTGCATTTTCAGATCACGTTTCCGCTAGCGCTCGTGCTTTAGACAAAATTGTGGTAATAAATTCCTGAGGAGTTCCTTACACTTGGCGAAGCAGACAAAATAATTTATGTACCTAGTTTACTGGGTACTTTTGCGAATAAATGGCGGTCCTGAGGTGAGTGACATCTTTGTAACATCAGTGTTGCTATGCTACTTGAAACAGTGTTTAAATAAAACTAATTTTGCGGATTTTATCAAAAGTAATATGCCTTAACTTAGTAAGTCATTACTATGGGTCATAGATCTACATATATCCTTGACTAACAATAAAAACGTAGATATGTTGTCACCAAAAAGATCAAAGTAAAATGCCACGATACTAGTAATAGTGCTTTTCGGACTACACTCATCATACGAAATACAGAATTTTACTGCTGTATCACCAGCGTGATTCTATGAGAGTGTAGTCGTACCCCAAGGACTTTTACGTATAGTAGTAGTAGTAAGGCTCCGCAACCATTCAGGTCACATTGCGCACTAAGTTACGGTGAATTCTCCGTAACTCCTTTAGTCGCCTGCGAGCGTGCGAGACGACTAGTCCTTTGTTTTTTTTTTATGCAAGCAGCTATGCAGGTCTAGGTAAAGAGACTAGTATTACTGCAACCTAAAAGATCTATTGTGATCGCTGTTATAGCTATAGTTTACTGCTAAGCCCTATGTCTTCAATGAATCGAAGGAGTTGCTTAGCCGTGAGCAATTTCACTTCTTCTGGGCGGAGAAGATAGTGTCCCAGATGAGTGTTACGTTTGCGCATTAAGGGTTCGCAATCGGTTAGAATATGTAGAGGCATTTCTTCCGTTATGGAACAGAACCGACACATCCTTGAGTTGCTTAGTCCCAGGATGGACATGTGTTTTTAAGACAACAGTGTCCAGTTAGGGCTCTTGCCAGAATGCGCAATTTATTTTTACTTAATCTTCAATCTTTAAGTTCTTTGTTTTGTAAGCTGCGAATATTGTTTACGACAATCTAACAATGATTTTGCTTAATGTAACTAAGAAAATGCTGTCATTATTTATGTGCGCACTTTGTCAAAATGAATTGAAGTTCATTACAGACAAGTACGTAAGTTTATTTATATTTGCCTGAAAATAGAAACTGTGGTAAATTAAAATACAACAGCTTGCCATACTTACCGTGCTAGCTACCTACCCGCACCCGCACATTCTACAGATTTGACACAGTTTTTGTTCTGAACCGCAATTCTAGTAGAGTTACATAGAACTGACCCATTCGTGATGCAGCCATTAACCTCGGGACTGCTATGGGGAATTGTTCGGATTATTTCAGCTACCGAATTTCACAAGAAGAAACTCACGATACCAACTACACCATCCGAATGCTTGACGGTCCACTACTGTGAGATTTACTAGGAGTTTTCTTCCTCGCACATATTCTTTGTGTCATTGTTTACCACTTACATATTGAGCTTACTATTTTTTATAAGGCCGGAAACGCACCTGTAATTTCCTGGCGGTGCAGTTGTTTGAGTCTAAGGATTACGGTCGATACTTACGATCATGTGAGTTGCATGCTCGTCTGCTTTAAAAAATGTAGAATTCCGTACAATGTTTTCTTTTATCATAATTCAGCACTCAAAATTGCATTTATTAATTTCATTTGTAAGATGAGGGTAAAAATATGGAGCACTATCTATTCATGCGAATACGTCCGCGTGTTAGTAAGCACAAATAATATCGTTTCATAACGTATTATAACACAGCATAAGTTATCCTCGTACCATGTGTAGTATAGTGTGGTCATTGATGAGTGTAAGTAGGTCGGAACCAAAAGATTTTTTTGTAGAAAAGGGTGCCAACAAGCATGCGTTACGGGGCGGTTTATGTTCAGCAGTGAACTCTTGAAAATTGTGTTCGAGCTGCAATGGTAATGATGAAGCAATTTTATAGTCCAATAGCACCGCCCTATGATCTTCGATTGCAAAAGCACCTTCAGCTTGTCAGTGAATAATATTATCTATCAAAAACGTCTTGTGTCAGGTAAGAGGCAACAAAAGGAAAAGAAACAGAAGATAGGCAGCCGCATCTATCTGATGACAACATAAAACCTGCGGCTGCAAACCTGCTTATCAAATGCAGCAGCTTTGGTAACTGTCCTTCCTACGAGGAATCTTTAAGGATGGTTTAAGGAAGGTTCAGCCTATGTTCAATTGATTTAAGTAGGGCGTAAGCATTAATGAATAAAAGAAAACTTATATAACAAATAGATCGATAAAGATGATTGAAATAAGTAGTAGCTAGCTAGCGAATTTGGCACAACACATATTACAGGAGCTGTTGATACAAATAATAACTAACAAGGTCGTAACCTATATAAAATTCATTATCTAAAATTCTACCACTCTAGACATATATTATATCTACCTTATTATTTATTATTTCTACCACCAAATAGTGTCCCAATGGGAAAGGAATAGAGACCAGTATAAATTCAAACTGTAGAGTATTCCATCAAATTCCTTAGAGGTGATAACACATCTGTTGGCCTTATTTGCTTAAAGATATTTTTTCCCTTTTTATCTTTTTAAAAAACGTTACCCACTACAATTTTGTCCTGAATCGTGGAAGCAGTTTACATACATAAATTACAGAAGGAAAAATATTCAGACCTGGAACATATATGTGTAGTTATTCGAATCACGCACGGAACAAATGCTTGTTCCGTGCGTGATTCGAATCCGCGGCCCTCAGTGCTGCAACTCGATGCTAAGTCACTGCGCAACGGAGTCGAAATTTGGCTACAAATGCCCATGAACTGCTGAAGCCATTACTATAAGTTCGATTCTCACTTTCTTCTTATTAAAAAAAACGCAGTGCAAAATAAAAGTTAAGCATGTTATACATATGAAAACGACACTGAACGAAGTCGTGCAAACTCTCCACTGCAGAGAGCTTAAAACAGATATAAAACAAGCCCGCACGCCACACGGACCATTAGCAGGAACATTTGTTCCCGGACTGCACTAGCGATAGCATCTACTGCTCCGTCCAGCTAATGAGGCTGTCGTCTTTCACGCTTTATAAGCTTTAAATATATAACAAGCTATTTGAGATTGTTGTAACAGAGTGTTAAAATACTGAATGTAAAGAATATTTCGTTTTATTTGGATACTCTAACAATTTCACTACGTAGGAAGAACCACTCTCTCACAGAATTCAAACGTAAAGTAGCAGCTTATTGCTGCTGTTTTTTGTATAGTGAGAGTTAAGAACTGGAGAACTTTCCTACTTGAAATGAGGCATCTTAGTTCTCAGGGGCGACAACGCATCTGCATTTTGATTCTTAATCGAGGATAGATGCAAGTGTCTGTCTATGGGCCACAGCATTTATTCACCTTCAGGTGGACTGTGTGCTCGTTATCAGCTTTGAAAAATCTAAATAAGCACTAACTGAACAATAAACAATAAATTTGCAAACGCATAGCTAGCTGACATTTATTTCACTACAAACTATTATTAGTACTTGTAATGCTTAATCGAAATAATTGCTTCTGTTTCACCTGTGAGTGGTAAAGGGGGTAATGACGCTGCTTATCTAAGTCTGTAAATTAGCAAAGGCTCGAGGTAAGTGAACAGCGGACTTCATTGCACCATTGTAGAATTAATGAAGCGTAGCAACCACCCACAATCTTGACGATAACAGTGGGCATGTAGTAATAAACATTAGACTAAAGAGCAGGAATTGAATAGAGTAGAATATTTTTATTTAATAAAAATTAATAAAAAATTTTTGAAAGCACTTTTATCTCTTTTTTTAATAGGATAGGATGACAACCAAGCACACAGTCCACCTGATGGTAAGTGGTTGCTGTTGCCCATAGACATTTACATCTGTCCTAAATTACGATTCAAAATGCAGATGAGTTGTCACCCGTGAGTACTAAGATGGAATGTCTCGTTTTCAGTAAAAAAGAGTCTCCGGCTCTCTACACTCGTTATACGAAACACAGCAGCATTAAGCTACTATTTTACGCTGGTATTCTGTGATAGCGTGGTCCCTCCCCGGTCGAGCCAACACATTCGTGCTATAACTATACTACCAATATAACTGCAACATGACTCTATCACGTATACCACTGGTTCAAAAAATACCTCTGTCCTGGGAAGAACCAGCAAGAAGCCCATGGGTTTTTAGACATAATAATTTATTCAATTTTTATTGTAGAACCAGCATGTTAGCGATCACCTCATTACCATGGGATATTTTCATTCATGTATTATATATCATTGAATAACATTAGAATGACAAACGAGTTAACAGGTCCTCTGATGATAGTAACTTATAGCAAATAAAATAAATAAAAGTATTTCTGGGTGTCGTAGAGATAGGGGATATTTCCCGTCAGGCAAGTTGGTCAGCCTGAGAAACGGCCAACTTCTTTTGGTAGAACAGAGCTTTGTTTCATATCAGTGAGAGTCGTTGGGAAACTTCAATGGCGTGATTTAGGCTTCGGTTATATTTCGGTCCGTTTACGCATGGCGTAATGAGAGCGCCAAAATTAATAAATGAATATTGGATACTGAGTTAATGATTTCTAAGACGATTTCTAAGACGATCTTTATTCAAAAGTTTTTCAATCAATACATATAAACTTTCATTACCACTGCGGCCTATCAGAGTCCACTGCTGAACATAGTTGTTGAACTCTCTTATCAGTTTCCTCATATTTGCACAATTGCCACGCTTAGCGGGTGGATTGGCAACCTCAGGTTTTAATCTTTAATTTTGAGTCGTTATCAAAAAGGTGCTGCTACCCAACTCCTATTAAATTCCCTTTGCCACATTTTACGACAACCACAGGAAGACTTTACATGGTAGAGTCACGCTGCAGTTATATTATGGTTGTAGCACGAATGTGTTGGCTCGACCGGGGAAGGACCATGCTCTCACAGAATACCACAGTAAATACTGCTGTGTTTCCTGTGGTGGGTGTAGAGATCCGGAGACTTTTTTTTACTGGAAATGAGGCATTCCATCTTAGTACTCAAGGGTCACAACGTATCTGCGTTTGATTCTTAATCGAGGATAAATGTAGATGTCTATGGGCCACAGCATCCACTTACCATCAGGTGGACTTTGTGCTCGGTTGTCACCCTTATTCTACAAAAAAAATGACGGGATAGTGGATTCGAACGTGCCGCAATATTATATTCGCAAAATTACATGAAATACAGACGTAGGTATTTCATGTAATTAAATACGTCTGCATTTCATGTAATTTTGCGAATATAATATTGACTAGTTGGTATTTACAAAATTACAAGACTTTTTTCTTCCAATATTAACCGTTAAGACTATTGTTTATGTTTGTTATGATTAAAACTACTTTTACGGATTTTATCGCGTTTATTTCTAGTCCCGGTGACCATGGGTGCTGGAAAGCGCCCGAAACGTCGGGAATTAAAAATAAAAGTAAATAAAAAGTAAAAATAAACGCGATAAAATCGGTAAAAGAAGTTTTAATCATGTGTAGTGTTCGCGTAAATATAAGAAATCATTATGTTTGTTATTTTATTCCTTTCAGACCTTATCAAATGAAATAACCAATTGATAAGTCCATGCGATATGTCTACCATCGTTGGAATATTTTCTTACCTTCTTATAAAATCATGATGTTCTACACCTTTCAAGCAGACCTACATTATTATTTATTGTAAATCGATTAAAGATAACGCTCTTTGTAATGAACTGCAAGTGAACACGGAATATTGAATGTATTTGTTTTGTTTTAATGTACTACACTTGTAGTTTTAAATGTTAATGTGTGTATTAATAAACTATCATTCGTTACTAAATGTACTAGCGATTACGCAAAAGGGACTCAACCCACAAAAGATAACTTTCGATTGGTTAGTATAATATGAAGGTTGGATCACTTTTTGGTTTTTTAATATTATTTTTTTTCGATTTATTTTAGCACATGTAAGGTTTAATATTAACACAAATATATATCCAAAATTTGACAATATTTTGGTATAAAATTATAAAGCTTTTTGAGCCAAATATAGATTTGTTCTTTATTATGTAATTTTATGTTGAATAGTGTTGTTACGTGTTAATATGAAGTTAAAGTCTGTTGGCCAAATTCAGTTACGGCGATCATTTCCGAATATCGGGCCATATGATGCTAGTTATGACTGCGCGAGTAATGCTATAGTTACTCAAATGTAGGATACGTGTACTTTTAAAAACATGGGGATATATTTTTATTTTATTTTTTAGAAACAAAAGTAAACGAGCATGCAGCTTACCGGATGCGAAGTGACTACGATCTATATAAACTTCAGTCACACCAAAGAAATTGCATGTACAAAATATGTAAGTGGTATTAGAAACTACTTGCATTCATCAAGAAAGTGCATGTATTTTCCACTGAATTTATTCAAACCTATGAAATTTTAATATTTTTGCTTCAGGATATATTTTGCTATGACGATGAAAAATAATTGTTAGGAATATAAGAAAATATGCCTATTTATTGTATTTTATGCTCCAAAAAACACGAACTAAATCCATACGTATTTTAATTTCCTGTAAATGAAACCACTTAGGCAACATTTAATCTCTCCACTTGTCATTTTGTTGTTCAGAATTTCAACCCTCGGTTAGCGAGGGATAGATGGTCCGAGGTTTCATTTAACGCACGAGAGGGGGGAAGACCTTTGATTCATTAGCCGTCATCAAATATTCACCAACACACCGCATTCTCGTCCAACTCTCGAATGGCGCAATTACTAACGTCGCATCTCGACGCGACTCCAGAGTTACGAGCGCTTTAGATTTATTGTTATTACCGCACATTTCCTCCGGGTAACGTTTTAATTACACAGATCGACGATAAACCATCCTGGGGGCGCACTTTTCTTCATTAGAAGACGGATCGCTTGCATCTACGTTTTTAGTAGATTTATATCTTTAACGCTTCTAATGGTCTTACGATAGTTTCACCAATGTTATTCTTAAGGTTTTTTTTAAGAATTAGGGGGAAAACACGCAAAACCTGATGGTAAGTGGATGCTGTGGCTTATAGACATCTGCTTCTATCCTCAATTACGAATCAAAATGCATATGCGTTGTCACCCTTTGAGGATTAGAATGGATTGCCTCGTATTCAGTAAAAAGGGTCCCCGTTTCTCTACACTCACCATACAAAACGCGCAGTCTTAAGCTGCTATTTTAGGCCGGTATTCTGTGAGAGCATGATCCTCCCCCAGTCGATCTGACCCATTTGGGCTACAACTTTATTATAGCTGTATGTATTTATTTATTTTTACTTTATATAATAGATAAAGTAAAAGATATAAGTACATGCTTTAAAAAACTAATTTCTTCAAAGTAATATTGTAGTTCGTTGAGGTCAAACATTGGCAGTATGTTCTATAAAACACATAAATCACCAGAGTTTCATAAGCTAAAGGTCCCCGCTGAGACCGAATCTGACACGCCATGAACTCGCAAAAATAAAACGACCATCCGAGATACATTCCTGTAACTGTCTCTTATATTATTGCGAAGCCCTTTTTGCGAAACGTCGCTGGATAAATGCTCTGATCGAAATCGCATTGGGAACTGAGAAAGCAATCGACACTTACTACATCCACTTATCATTCTTTGCTTTCAGTTTTCTTCGTCCAAACGAAATTCAACCTTATTGATTAATAAATAAAACGATACGGGTGAGAGCTTATAATAAAGACTATATTAAGTGTTAATATTGGCATATCTATTCATGTTTCAATAGACATTAAATATTCAAGAGTGTGTACACTAAGTGTGATATCGCCTTGTCTGTTGTTTGAACTTACATCTCATCGTCTGACACGGGGTCGCCGCAGGCCATTTGTCACCGAGGCCATTTGTACTTGTCGAATCTCGGCCATTAGATCCGAGTGTGTGACCGCGTGGGGGTTGCTCGTTGTTCCTACTTAGACGCGTCGTATCTCTTTGATGACACGCTTTGAAAAGACGAGTTTTATAAAGGAAGTATTAAATGAATTATGGAGAATTTGTGTTGTGTGCTGAACAATCGCTAAGTTTGAACAAGCAATTAGGGGACAGGGCACCTGTCCTGTCTGTGTTAAGCTATTCCGATCAATTTATCTTACTTTGCGTCTTTACTCACGAACAAGGTTACCGCTGATTTATAAGTAGCCTTCTTAATTACAGCCAATGTCGACGAATCGTCAATTTGTCTCCGTCTTACTTTTATCTACCCACTGACACTTACATCCGATGTACTTCCACAGGTACTCGAACAATCCTGTTTAAAGTCACTTAAAAGTTAAAGTTACATTTTATAGCGCGCCAATAAATACATTCGCATAAAACTAAAGCTTATCTCCGTTGCCTTTGAAGTGCAGGCCGAGAAAACAAACAGAGCAATAAAGAAGGCCTTTATCGGAGCCACGAGTCGACACGCGAGCTAATTTACAACACAGCCGCGGGTTTTATCTTCATTAACCCATCGATTCACAATTAAGACGCGGAATAAATCTCCGGTAATGCGCTCCCCGTCCGCGCCGGTAGATTCAACTTCAAACAGATGTTATGTATAAATAAAGCCGAACGGAGGCAACCACTCGATATATTCCTGTCCGCGGCAAACTTTACAGATCTATCAGTGCTTACTAGTCGACGACAACAAATCAAAGCCTGTACGCCAATTTAAACCTTAACTTCATACAACAAGCTTCCATCGTTTATTACCGCTCTATGAAAATAAATTATTTTATCTATACAAATCATCTGTCAAATATGTATTCAATAACGATCAAAATAGAGTTCATAACATCAAAATTTGTGTCGTTTTATAAGGCGTGCAGTCCCAAACCTCGTTTTATTTCCAGTGTAACGAGTCGATGCTCACATTCGATTATCTAGCTGCGGTATCCGAGGCATTACATTTGATGTATCGACGGCGACTGCGCGGGTTTGTCGAACGTCGCTTGATTTACTGCGCCCATTTCTTCTTGGCACTCCATGCGGGATAGATCCCCATCTGTCGCGAGCCGTGTGACTGATCGCGGCAATCGGAAAGCGTCGAGGGTCTCTCTAATGAATTGTCCCAAATAATTGGGATAGTATTTTATATTGACATCATTTGTTTCCCGATCGGTGCATTTGTTATGCGGCGTTGATTTGTGCGATGTCTTAACAGCCACTCTAGGGAATTTATCTCCTTAATGAGATTAACGACTCTTAAATAATACTCTACCTGCAACCGATAACTTGCTGATAGTAGATTAAACTTCAGAGGTTGCCTTTAAAACGAATAGTTCGAGTCTATAATTTAAACTGATTAAGAGCTACTCGTTATCGAAAATGGGTCATTCTGTTACAATGTCGGCACTCACACCAAATTGTTAAGTAAATCTATGTGGATATTACAAATTTATGGTAACTCAGAAAAACGGTAATGATATAAAATTGAATAAGCAATAAATGGTTGAACAATAATTTCATGTACGTATTTGTTTTCATAGTAAGCAATGAAGTTACCGGATACAGCGTGTGAAAAGTACTCTTATCTATGTGTCTTAAAGATCAAACACACTTAGCAAGAACAAACCAATAATATTTGTGGCAATCTTTAGATCTGTCTTTACCAGTTTTAATGGCTGTGCAGGACGTTTCTGGTCGGTCTTTTTGTGGAGCTCGATTCTCGTCGCGTACCATCTGCTTTCAGTTGTCGCAAGTACAGACAATGCTCTCATCACTTACAACGCATTTCTCATCTTTTCTTGTGAAATGGGCCGCTTTACACACAGCAATGAATTTACGTTCGATATATTATCAAATATAAGCAATTTTTTGGAGTGATTTTGAGCTGATATATAAAAGCAAAATAGTTCGTAAACTGCTAGCACCACATGTTCGGTGATGAAGGAAAATATCACGAGGAAATCTGCGTTCGAGAGAAATCCAAATAATTCGAGAACATTTAAAGTTCGCTCATTCGCATTAGACCAGTGCGGCCAACAAATTTCGTCAGATCAGATCAGTAACTATTTCAGAAATAAGAAATCATAATTAAAGAGAGTGCTACTTTAAAGCTAATAGCTAACTGATTTTCGTGATACCACTGATAATTTTGAAAATTTTTTGTGCGGCAAAAAAGTCTTTGGTAAAGTATAAAAAAGATAACAAGTGAATTTCATAACTCGAAATATAATGCAAAAGATCGGTGTGACAAAATTTTTCAAACTCGCTTGACCAGTCAAACATACGAGAAAACTATATACATTCTTAAACAAGTATTATTATTAAAAAAAAGTTTTAAAATGGGCGTTATTGTCTTTAGAAGGCATCAAAAAACTCCCAGCCATACTTAGGCACAGAGAAATAAAGTGATATGTGCATTTAATTATCCTTAGGTAACAGTTACTATATATATATATATATATATATATATATATATATATATATATATATATATAGTAACTGTTACCTAAGGATAATTATACACCGTGTAGTGGCGGTTAAGAATATCCACTACCCCATATCTTCCCGTGGGTGTCGTAAGAGGCGACAGAGGGACACAGGCAGGAGATGGGCAGCAGCGTCTTCCTGATGACAACTGTGACGTAATAAAAAACTGCGGTTGCCAACCCGCTCGCCAAGCGTGGCAACTACGGCAAATACCCCCCAATGAACAAATACACAAAAAGACGGCCCCCAGTCCCCGGCGGCCCCGCTATTCCTGGCTACGGTGGCGACCATAGTAACGGCGGGGCAGGGGGTGCTAAGAATCTCCGGTGGAGGTTCGGTTGCCACCTACGACGACTCGACCTGGCAACATATAACGCACGCACCCTGAGGACTGACGAGAAGATACTGGAGCTGGAAGAAGAGGTAGACAAGTTGCGCTGGCATATTATTGGATTATCCGAGGTCCGAAGAGAGGGGGAGGACACGGCAATCCTCGAGTCCGGCAACTTGTTCTATCACCGGGAGGGCGACCATCTGTCCCAAGGAGGTGTCGGATTTATCGTCCACAAGTCTCTCGTCAACAACGTTGTAAAGATTGGGAGTGTGTCGACGAGGGTCGCGTACCTGATACTCAGAATCACCAAACGGTATTCGCTGAAGGTCATTCAGGTTTACGCACCAACCTCGGCACACCCCGATGAGGAGGTGGAGGAAATGTATGAGGATATTTCCAGAGCCATACATTCCTCCAAAACCCACTACACGGTGTTGATGGGAGACTTCAACGCAAAACTAGGCACAAGAGAAAGCGGTGAGCTGAAGGTAGGGAAATTTGGAGTAGGGCAACGGAACCGAAGGGGCCAGCAGCTGGCCGACTTTATGGAGAAAGAGGGACTCTTTATGATGAACTCTTTCTTCCAGAAGCGGTCCCACAGGAAGTGGACCTGGTCGAGCCCCGACGGTTCGACAAAAAATGAGATTGACTTCATTATGACGACCAGACGCCAACTGTTCAGTGATGTCTCAGTGATCGCAAGGGTGAAAACTGGCAGCGATCACCGAATGGTTAGAGGCACACTGAACCTAAACGTTAAGTTGGAGAGGTCTCGTCTAATGAAGTCAACGCTCCGTCCCCCTCGTGCTCTAATCCAGAATCCCGAAACCTTTCAGCTCGAGTTACGTAACCGCTTCCAGTGCCTAGAAGATTGCAATGCAGTGGACGATATGAACGACAAGCTCGTGGAAACTGTCCATGCGGTCGGAGCTAAGTTCTGCAAGACCCGCCGCAGAAGAACACAAAAACTCTCCGATCACACTCTTAATCTCATGGCTGTTAGACGGGAGATGAGGCTGCAATCGTCAACAGATTTGACAGCATACAGGCAACTGAACAGACAGATCTCCAAATGCATGCGGCGAGACTTACGCAACTTTAATACTTCTCGTATTAAAGAAGCGATCGAGCGGAACCAGGGCTCCAAAGTCTTTGCCAGAGATCTGTCTGCCAGAAAGAGCCAACTGTCAAAGCTGAAGACTGAGTGTGGCAACATCGTTTCCGGGACACCTGAGATTTTGAGTGAGATTGAGAGGTTCTATGGGCAGCTGTACACATCATCGTTGGAGCCACACGCAAGTGTGAGTAACGATCCAAGAGCAAGTCTTATCCGACACTATTCCGATGATATCCCGGACGTCAGTCTAAGCGAGATTAGAATGGCTCTCCAGCACCTTAAAAACGGCAGGGCCCCAGGCGAGGATGGAATTACAGCGGAGCTTCTGAAAGCGGGTGGAACACCGGTACTTGTAGTCCTTCAGAAGCTCTTCAATTCCGTCCTCCATGGTGGCACTACTCCAGAGGCGTGGAGCAGAAATGCGGTGGTCTTGTTCTTTAAGAAAGGCGACAACGCTCTCTTAAAGAACTACAGACCGATTTCCCTTCTGAGCCGCGTCTACGTGCTGTTTTCGAGAGTCATTACGAATCGTCTCGCACGCAGACTTGACGACTTCCAGCCTCCCGAACAAGCCGGTTTCCGAAAAGGCTTCAGTACCATAGACCACATACATACCCTGCGGCAGATTGTACAGAAGACTGAAGAGTACAATCTGCCACTTTGCCTGGCGTATGTGGACTATGAGAAAGCCTTTGATTCCGTCGAAATTTGGGCGGTGCTACAGTCCCTTCAGCGGTGCCAAGTTGACTGTCGGTATATCGAAGTGCTGAAGTGTTTGTACAGTAGGGCTACGATGGCTATCCGAGTACAGAACCAGAGCTCGAAACCTATCCAACTGCAGAGAGGTGTAAGACAGGGTGACGTTATATCCCCGAAACTCTTCACCGCTGCATTGGAAGACGTTTTCAAGCTACTGGACTGGAAGGGATACGGTATTGACATCAATGGCGAGTACATCACTCACCTTCGATTTGCCGACGATATAGTCCTTATGGCAGAATCGCTGGAGGACTTAAGCACTATGCTCAATGACCTCAATAGTGCCTCCCAACGGATAGGTCTTAAGATGAACATGGACAAAACAAAGATCATGTTCAATGTCCATGTCACACCTATGCCGGTAGTTGTTGGGAGCACTATGCTCGAAGTTGTTGACGAGTACGTTTACCTAGGACAAATAGTCCGACTAGGTAAGTCCAACTTCGACCGAGAGGTCAATCGACGGATTCAACTCGGCTGGGCAGCGTTCGGGAAATTACGACATATCTTTTCGTCAGGTATACCTCAATCTCTAAAAACTAGATTGTACAACCAGTGCGTGTTGCCAGTGATGACTTATGGATCTGAGACGTGGTCCTTCACTGCTGGCCGTATGAGGACGCTTAAGGTCGCTCAGCGAGCTATGGAGAGGGCTATGCTCGGAGTTTCTCTGCGTGATAGACTCAGAAATGAGGATATCCGCAGTAAAACCAGAGTGACCGACATAGCCCAACGGATTAGTAAGCTGAAGTGGCAATGGGCCGGCCATATAGCTCGAAGAACCGATAACCGATGGGGAAGAAAGGTTCTCGAGTGGCAGCCTCGTACCGGTAGGCGTAGTGTAGGGCGACCCCCCACTAGATGGAGTGACGACCTGGTAAGACATGCAGGAAGTCGATGGATGCAGGTGGCTCAGGACCGTGCTTTGTGGCATTACTTGGGGGAGGCCTATGTTCAGCAGTGGACTTGTGAAAGGCTGTAATGATGATGATATATATATATATATATATATATCCACAAGACTAATTGACTATGTAAATAACTTATATTTAATGCTATAAACACTCTGAATAAATAAATATCCGCAATGGAGGTTTTATTCAAATATATGTTTATGTTAAAACATAAAGCATAAACGGATACATTAGTTATATTTACGATCATTTTTTTAATGTTAATACCACGGTCATTTCGTTAAAGTATCTCTCAACAAGAAATGATTTAATTAAAAATTGCAATATTGTGAATACTATTTTTAGTATTGATTATTTAAAAAAGAACTTAAACGATAATGCAGAATGACATGCGTTACGTGAAAGATCATACAGCAATAACGAACTTTCTTGTTATATGATGTCATTTTATTGCGTCCAGGATAACCTGTGTAACAGTGAAGAGGTAAGTGAGTGAATTGTTGTGAAATTATTGTTTGTCATAATTTTACGTACAAAAAAGCAGGCTTGTTATATCTTTTGACTGCAAAACCTAATCTATGTTCAAAGAAATAATTATCTTGTTTCTGTTTACCTATATTTTTTCTATCAATTAGCCAATGCATGACATGCCAAGTCAAAGACGTTGCGTGAATGTCATTCGTAGCTTGCAAAATAAAAAAAAATTATAACCTGTGAATCACCTGCCAGCACGTAGTTTGAATGTAATTCGCATCAAGCAATACAATTAAACGATCATGCATGACAGCACGTAACTGTACCGACTGGAGGCCACCTAAAAGACCTAATTAAAATTTCAATTACACATTACGACTAAACAAAAAAGCTCATTAACTACGTTAATGAATTACAACAATTGAAATTAAATCCTTACTCGAAGAATTAAAATGAGTTACGTAAGTCAAATAACGTAATACATTAATTTTATGTGTATAAAAATTCAAAGTCCAAATATAGGACATCCTAGGAAAATTTGCCGTAACTATCTCGTTTAACAAGTGGATTAGCAATCGCAGTTTTTTTTTTATTTGATAGTAGAAAGATGCCGCTGCACATCTCTTGTTCCATTTTCTTTTTCTTCTGTCGCCTCCTACGACAACCACAAGATAATGATATGGTTGGTGGGTTTTCTACGCCATCCTTTCGTTGTTTTTGTGCAAAGCAAATTAATTTCACGGTGCTAAATTTTTTTCATGGAGTTTGATTTTAACTTTTGATTCCACGGCAAACTGATCCGTAGCTGCAAGAAAAAGTAACAGCATTGAAATGGAAGAATATTTCAAAGATTGTATGAAATGTAATATTAGTTTTTGAGGCGTTCTTTGTGCGTACTATGTTCTATTTAACGTCCTACCTAATAAAATGCTCGTACAATATCGTTTTTAAATAATTCATTGTCACCATTATAAGTTCTTTTTAAGTTTTTATAGCACTCGTCAGAACGGTTGATGATTTATATTTGCAGTGCACATACTAAAACCATGTAAATAACAATTCAAACAATTAAATTTGTTAAATTCCTCATATTTTAAATGTCATAAATATTTCCTTAGAATAAAGTGGATTGTTCAGTTTATTGATGGTTCTTCCCAGGACAGATGCTTTTTCGTATCAGTGGTAAAAGAAAAAAAATACTTTCATTGAGAATTACTTGTAATCTATACTGAATATTTTACAGGGGGCAAAAGAGCATACGGCTCACCAGATGGTAAGTGATTACCGCCGCCCATGAACAACTACAACACCAGGGGAATTGCAAATGCGTTGTCGGCCTTTTAAAAAGGAGTCGGAGTCGTATCGGTCCGGAAAAATCTCTGGTGTAGTCGATTCCAAAGGTAAGTTGTGCGAGGAAGAAATTTTTTTTTTAAATCATTATTCAAATATATTCTGATCTAAAATTTTCTATCACTGCTAACGAATGGCGTCACTACAACATTATTGTTTTCACAGCCAAATCACCCACTAAAGTTTATTTCTACAACTGTGAAACTAAAGAAATGTTATGCTGATACTTACGGTGTGAATGGTGCCCGACATGTGTCCCGATAAGACGCATCTGACTTTGATGTATGCTCGCCACGGATCTTGATCGACGTTTGCACCCGTTCCAATAAGCATACACCGTACG
The DNA here is from genome assembly GCA_036936625.1 of Parnassius smintheus behrii. Classification (NCBI taxonomy): domain Eukaryota; kingdom Metazoa; phylum Arthropoda; class Insecta; order Lepidoptera; family Papilionidae; genus Parnassius; species Parnassius smintheus. Next base: position 5,598,569 of record JAUPFT010000006.1, read on the forward strand.
CCGTCTGTCGGCGGATTCAATCTGAACCTACTAGGTACAATTCATATTTGTACCGGGTTTGCGGAATATTGATTTCAATCCTTTACATTCTAAATCTAATTTCCGCAAGTAACCGAATGAAATGCATAAAGGGAATCGTGTGGGCAACAGTTCAGTTTGATTTATACCTGTAAACGCGGCTGGAGTTCCAGACGGATACGAGTATATATATACGAGTAACGCTGATGGTTGAATATATTATAGTGTTGTTAGTAGTAGTAAAACAGTGCACAAATAAATGCTTGCAAAATTATGTTATAAAATTTAAGGTAATATGTAAGCAACACAAAAAGAAACAATTCAACGCAGATGATAAAAATTATAAAATGATCTTATAGGTTATAATGTCACTTGAGATTTACTTTGGTTTCTAATTTCTATGGAAGCAATCAGTGACTGATCATTGTGTGCATAAAATGATTTTACTGTTGTTGCAATGTCTGCTTATCATACAATATCCAAAACTTTTATATAAATACAAATGTAAAATTTTTAGTCAGCTTTTATACGATACAGGCCACTTCTTATATATGAAAGGGGTTATGCAGAAATTTGACCGCCGCGCTACTTCAAGCGTGTTGACTTCACATATCCTATAAATATTCTAAAAGACATGCATTCTCCATGATGATGTTTTCTTTCACCGCCTAGTAAGTGATAAACAGTAATGCAATCAAGTTTCATTCAGGTCAGACATTTTCAATTTCCATCAGAGAGCCTAGATAGCGCAAAGATTAAGCGCTCATTATAAATTTCTTAGTGAAAAAGCAACCTCTCCATCGGCGCCAACGGAAATATTTGTATCTTCGTCTTTGATTGCGTAGTAATACACCTTTATATACACCTTTATATACAGATATACACCTATATATTTATTCTCCCAACATAAATACTAGAAATTCTTTAACTCCAAAGTATTCTTTTGTGGAACTCTTAAATTGTTCACTAGGTAAAAATATTGCCAATGTAGTTAAGTTCTTTAATACCTAATGAAAAAGTTGTCGCTGTATAACATAATGCAATCCTTTATCCTATCCGTATGTTTTGTAACGATGGATAGTCATATGTAGCAATATTGAGATTAAACAAAAAATTTTAATATTTTCCTTTATACGTCCAAATCTATAACGGTGACATGTGTATAGGCGTAGTGAATTTAAATTTCAAAACAACTAAAACCAATATAATGTTTATAACCTTTAACGTTTTTCCATGTTCATGTCTAGCCTAAATAAATAAAAGCGAAATAACGAATCGAATACATCCGGAAAAATAAATAAATTTTCTGTATTCTAAACAAACTACACATAAAAATTGATATGAGGGTAATCAAGATAGTCGTGCTGCTTAATACGATGTGATGTTTCATAAAATATTGTACCTCGTATTTGTCGACACGCCACCGCACAAGAGCGTGATCTGTCACGTCGCTGGGTATTAAATCGGATTTAGCTTCTAGGGACGCTGTATGTTGCTTATCGACATTGATTTTAATATAGTTATTTATGTAATTCCAGAAAATGTAAAATATAATGGAAAATTATTGTTACCTTCAATTACTTTAATGAAATGTGTGAACTTTATTGAATTGTAGACCGCAAACTTGGAAAGACGTGGACTCGAATTAGCAATTGAACTACTTTCATGGAACACTCCTAACACAAGCATTCTAAGCTTACATGCAGTTTGACTGGAATAGCGTGGCAAGTATACGTTTTTTATTAATAGGAAACTATATTAAAGTCGTGTTTTAATTTGAGCGTTTTTGTTAGCGCAAAATTAAACAGCAGTGAATTAGGAAAATCTACTAAACATAGTTGCAGTAACTCCTCTATTGTCATCCCCATCGTATACACCAAGAATACGATGGGGATAACCGAGCAACCGAATAATGATTATCTTCATTAAAAATTCATGCTTCATTTAATTCACTAACGAAACAGGTCTTCTCATTTAGTTCTAATTAATAGTGAACTCAGTTCTTTTACGCAAGAAACTTGTCGCTATCTGTTCTTGACAGTTAGTTAGTTTAAAGTCTGCTTTGTAAAGAAGTTTGGGAAAGTTGTAAGATCGATAAAATATTTTGAACTTAGTTGCTTATGAGATTGTTTTCTTTTATTTACCGCTTATTAAATCCGTGGTAGCGTAGGAGTGCTTGCTTTAAATTTAATAGTAAGCGAGATATCCGATTTTGATTCCAGCACCTATAGAATTTGAACTTTCAGCACATAGTCCACTCTATGGTAAGTGGATACCACGGTCCATAAAATCTACATTGGTTCTCGATTAAGAATAAAAATGCAGATATGTTCATGTATCACCCCTGAAGACCAAGATAAATTGCCATGTATCCAGTAATTATAGGGCCTTCGGATTTCTACGCTAATCATAGAAACACAGAAGCAGTAAGCTGCCATTTTACGTTGGTTTTCTGGAAAAACGTGATTTTTTTCCAACATCAATATAGCTACAGCGTGGTTCTACCACGAATTTTACAATTTCATTTGCCTTTTGGGTTTATGCTTCTTATACCCAGTGGTGACGAAAAATTTTCGTAAGGAAACCGGCATGCGTTTTTAGAGAAGAGAGGTCAAATAAGCACGCGGTTCTTCTGATAATAAGCGACTATCACCAACCCACAATCAACTATAACACGAGAAGTATTGTATGTGTGTTTCCGCCCTTATATATATATATATATATATATATATATATATATATATATAATATATATATATATATATATATATATATATATATACATACATATATATTTATATGTATAACTAGGTTAAAAATTGAAAGGTGAAAGAAAATTTGAGGCTTTTGAAGCATGAAATGGTCCACCTTTTATGCTTCATGGCAGATTTTACAGCTTCTTAAAAAATTTATAATTTCTTAAACATTGAAGCTACTCACGATATTTCTTTAACCACCTAGGACACCTAGGCCAATCTATATTGTATTCGGTTTTCCCGCGAGCAAAATTCAAAAGCAAGAGCTAACTAATTGCAAAAATATAACGTGCAAAATGTTTTTATATTTTATCGTATTGCAAACTAAAATAACACTCCTTGAAAATGTTGTTCACAATGTCAGAAATTTGAGCTGATTTATTATTGAACCTGTTATATAACTGTTATAGAAAAAAATAATAAGCATCCACTGATTTTTTTAAGCAGGAAACATTAACTATTCAATTAGCAACATGCGATTGTATATAAAGTATATACAAACATAAATAAAGGGTTTATTTTCGGCTATATATTTTTGCAATGTAATTAATCACGATTTTAAATTAAATGTTGCCAGTCCGCATTAAAGATTACTTCCCGAGCACAATTTATCATTACCTCGAAATGTTACAGCTATTAATCATGCCCATTCACGAATACCAAAATCAGACGCGTATATGTCATAACAAACAGGCGAGCTTCCGTGCAAGGTTTCATAATAAAACAGTCTGAAAGGCTTTAAATATAGAGGTCGTAATTACGTAAACAGACATATTGACGTATGTCTGAAAGGTAATCATAAGCTAAAATTTATCACGGAGTGAATCATTCATGCATTAAGACAGCTGACAGTGCGGCACATATATTATAATGATCGACAGCCTGACGTTACTTGTCACAGAGGGATAATGTTGTTGCCACACTCAACCGCCCACACGGTTCAATATGAACATTAACTCGTAACGCCAAGGTTGGATTCACCTTTCCCTAAAACAATGTCAAAACGACCTTCTCGAATCCTATCACTATAAATCAAGTGAAAAGAACAAGTTTCATTTTCAAACGTAAAGAATAAAATCAACCTTATCACCGGTGCGCTTGATTCAGATCTCTATAACGGTGAAGCTATTTGGAGAGTTGTTTGAGTTGGTACAAGTGACAAAGTTTCAAACAAGAGCGGTTCAACAAATTTGTATTTTATGTCCTCGCATTAAACATTACTGTAGATTGCTAGCACCTTTTTGATATAGGACATAATCACAATTCACAATGGTATTAGCAGCGCGGTAGCGAGACGTGTCGCGGCGTGTCATCGGAACGCAATGAAGATTTATGGACAGACCTGTACCCCGATTCGATGGGAGTCACACGCGCTCGCACTTCTGTCGATAATTTTTTACGCATGAATATTCAGTTACTGGTTATTATAAAATCCATTAATACTCTTCAATCGTGGCGACAAGCGACTTCCCCTTAATTTGTATTTTATTATGGTCGTATGAAAAATTTACGTAAAGCTTTTTGAATTTATACGTGAGGGTAGAACTAAACAGATCGCTTAGACTTTGTGGCAACAAGCCAGCCAGTTTCTTTTATATTTTATTGCATTTATATGATATTATTTTTTTCGTATCGCACACACAACTATTATTAGGCAACAAAGAATTTTATATATAATACTAAATGCGTAATTCAGAGCAAGAACTGTGTTAGAGCTGTGTAGTGTGTACCGCGCGAGAGTCCAAGAAAGTACTTGTCTTAAATACACCTTTTTATAGAATAAAGGACGAGAACACAGTCCACATGATGTTAAGTGGATGCTGTGGCCCATAGATATCTGCGTTTAAACTCGATTAAAGATCAAAATGCGGACGTGTAGTCACCCTTGACGACTAAGATGGAATACTCAATTCCAGTAAAACGGCTCTCCGGTTCTCTACACTCACCATATAAAGCACAGCTGCATTAAGCTGCTATTTTATGCTGGTATTCTGTAAGACCGTGGTCCTTCTCCGGTCGAGCCGACCCATTCGAGATGCAACAACAATGTAGTTGCAGCGTGGCTCTACCACGTTTTACACGTGGTTTTATACGCTCTCACAGAACATCAGCGTAAAATAGCAGCTTAATGCTGCCGTGTTTCGTATGGTGTTCTAGAGAACCTGAGACCCTTTTTATCGGAAACGTCATTTCATCTCAGTCCTCGGGGCTGGCGACGCATCTGCATTTTGATTCGTAATTGACGATAAATATAAATGCCTATGGGTCGCAGCATCCACTTACTATCAGGTGGACAGTATGCTCGTTTGTCTTCCTTATTCAATAAAAAAAAAACACTTCTAGTTACGTTGAAAAAGTATTCTCATAAATAATGACAGCGTTTACTTAGTCACATTAAAGAAAATCAGTGTTGATTGTCCTAAAAACGTTCGCGGCTTACTAAACAAACAAAAATAATTATAGTCTTCTCGCCCGCTCGCAGTCGGAAAGTTACCAGGAATGGGCCGTAACTTAGTGCACAATGTATTAGTACCGTAGTACTTGTTTAGTAGAATACTTTGTCAGAGCCGATTTACACTTCGACAAGTACAGTAGCGAGTTTAGTTGCAGGGCAGTTGACAGTAAACGGTTAAGTGGGAAGTAGCGTTCAAATGTCTTCGTGGCAACTTTAGTTCAAAAAATACAATTTTATGTTTTGAGGGTCGAACGCGAACACGTTGCGTCCTGTCAACTTATGCACTGAACTATACTCGCTCGTTCACACGAGAGCGGCGAGTTTAGTTGCGAGTAGCGGGAGACGCGGGAGGGCAACACTTCGAAATTAACTCGCCGAAAAATAGACAGGCCAGCTATACTGTTCAACTTAATTGTTAACTTAACTCACTAATTGCCGTTCAAAGAGATTTTCTACTTAACTCGCCAGGTTCGCAAGTTACCTAACTCGTTACTCTACTTGCCTAAGTGTAAATTGGTCTTTAGGCAAAATATTATTTACTATAAGTTTCACATAAAACTAAAATTTCTAATAAAATAATTGTAGTGTCTATCATCATCATCAACATCATCATCAAAACTTTCTACCGGTCTATTGCTGAACATAGGCTTCCTAAAACGAATGCCTTAAAACGCGGATCTAAGCCACCTTCATCCGGAGAATTCCTCCACGTCTCACCTGGTCGTCACTCCGTCTAGATGTTGTCTTTTTTATAGGATAGGGTGACAAACGAGGACACAATTCACCTGATCCTTCATTAATTCATTACATTGACTGCCAATTGCTAGTCAACTACTGAACATAGGCTTCTCCCATAGTTTGCTACTAAATACGGTCCGTTTTTTACGCCCGAAGCAATTATGGGCAACCCTCCGGAAAGCGGGGGAGGGAGGTGGTGAATTCTCATAGCATACCACGCAGCCGGCTGCGTGGTTGTGTGGAGACTTTTACCCGCTAAACACCGCCTTTATGGATTGGCTTACCGATCTGACGAGAGATCTCTAAGCCGTATACGAACACGACCCTCCTTGGCAGAAAGGTGGGCAGAAGGAAAATACGGTCCTGAGCCACCCGCATTCATCGACTGACTGTGACTTTCAGGTCGCCCCTGATAACAGCTTATTAAAAAAACAATTGCCAACCCGCTTCCCAAGCGTGGCAACTACCTACGACAGATATACCCACTATTATAGATATAAGAAATAATTTCTATGCCTACTATGAAATTTTTGTTCTAGTTGGATATGATACAGTAACAATTTGTAGTAGGTATAGAAATAAAGCTGCTTTTAAAAATGAATGCTTTAAAATGCAGCTTTATCATTAGTTATACTTGCACCTCATATCGAAAATAATCTTTAACTTGGAACTTAAGGAACTGGTGGCTTTTTAATTTTTTTTAATGAAACTGAAGTGACCAACGAACTTACATTCCTTTTTATTTATTCTCCGGATTTCTACACCCACCACACGAAACGCAGAAGTATTAACTGCTACTTTACGCTGGTATTCTGTGAGGGTGTGATCCCTCCCCGGTCGAACCGACTCATTCATGCTACAACCATAACATAGCTGGAGCGTGGCTCTGCTACATATAAAAATATACGTGGTAGAGCCATATAATACATGTGTACACAATAGTAAACCGATAGCTGCTCAACTTAATGTTAGTAATAATATAAATTACATATAATTTCCTACTTATATAATATATATTACTTCGTAAATTTATGAGTTGCAGCTCCTATAATGAACTGCTACCGAACAAATATGTCATTTTAAAATTATAAGTAAAAGTACTTTTCTAAGCGAATGATTTGAATGACATTAAATCCAAATTAGGATTTTGTCTCTTTTTTCATATCGGTGTAGAAGTAACAAATGATAATAAGTAGCAGACTGTCACTGTCTAGTTATGTATTTATGCCGGCGGGTGGGATAAGCCCGTCACGTCGTATAGTGTCGTGTGCCGAGAGCATTGAAAACACTCGTTAGTAAGTTTATACATCCTTCGTTTTGAATGGGATTCAACAGTTATATAATTCCTATTTGTTGAGATGATCGATAATTTTTTCTACCTGTTAGCTTACACTGATGTTACATTGAAGCAGATCCTGTTTCGACCAGCTTTTGTAGCTAAAATTTTGAATTGATAGTTAGTTTTAAAGCGTCAGGTAACAGAGGAAGAAATTTTGTCGTTGTAATCTTTATATATATAATTCTTCTGCACGTGTGTTTCTCGCTGAATTTCTCATAATTCTACCCGATAGGTGGCGCTGTTGAGTTCCAGAAGTCACAAGATTACTAGTTAAACTATATACCTTTTCAAGTACAAGTAAAGGTATTCTTTATTCAATTCATCACTGCTCGCCTTCTGTCGTTACTATATTAGTTTATAAGTTATATTTACTATTTATAAGTTATATTAGTTGCTCAAAGACTATTTTAAAATATGGTAAACGACATGCAATGATGCAACTAGTCTGAATAAAGTCGTAATTCGTATCTAAACGGAGTGGGATACTTTGCGAGCATCTGTATATCCGTCTGATTACAATCTGGGTGTTTTAAGGCAAGAGTGAATAGGCTTATGTTACGCTAAGACTGTGTGACTTTAAATTTAGGGCTTTGTCCCCCTTACCTCAAAGTACGAGTGGAGTCAAGCACTAGCTTATAACCGGTAAAAAAATTACGTAGTTTATAAGATTTCCACAAGATCAGTGACAACTTGAGTAATAACGTATATAGGACCATTTGAGTAATAACATATATAATTAATAACAAATAACATTTAAGTAATAACAAATATAAGACCGCTTATGTAATAACAATTATAACACCACTTGAGTAATAACAAATATAGGACCACTTAAGTAATAACAAATATAAGACCACTTGAGTAATAACATATATGACCATTTAAGTAATAACAAACATAAGACCGCTTATGTAATAACAAATATAAGACCACTTGGTTAATAACAAATATAAGACCACTTGAGTAATAACAAGTATAAAACCACTTGAGTAATAACAAATATAAGACCACTTGAGTAATAACAAATATAAGACAGCTTGAGTAATAACAAATATATGACCACTTGAGTAATAACAAATATAAGACCATTTGAGTAATAACAAATATAAGACCACTTGAGTAATAACAAATATAAGACCGTTCCAGTAAGACCATCTTTTTATAAAACTGAAGCAACGAAACAAACAAAAAACGAGCTTATAATCCACATGATGGTAGTAGCAGTGCTCTGGAGTGCCTGGAGTGCCTACTACTGCCAACTTCAAACAAGGATTCTCTCAGCCTGTATTTATACTGACTCTCTAATTCTGGAACATAGCAGGGCTTTTCGAAATTCCGGTCTATCTTTTTTATATATAAGGGTGACAAACGAGCACACAGTCCAACTTATGGTAAGTAGATAATGTGAACCATAGACATCCACATCTATCTTCGATTAAGAATGCGTGGCGTTGTCATCTATTAGGACCAAGATGGAATGTCTCGTTTCCAGTAAAAAGGGTCTCCGGTTCTCTACACTCAGTAACTCGAAACACAGCAGCACTGAGCTGCTATTTTACGCTGGTGTTCTGTGATAGTGTGGTCGTTCCCCAGTCGAGCCGACACATTCTTACTACATAGCCACATCAAGGCTCTACCACGGTAAAATATTATGTATTCACCTTTTTTTTTAAAAAGTATCCTTTAAAAATTTAAATTCAATTTTCATAGACGTGAGTTGATGTACTCTACCATATACCTTATTTTTTTATATCATTTCTAGTATATTTAATATTAAACAAGTCCATGTACAGTCTCCATTATATCACCCCATCCCTTTTGCACCCACCGCTACATGGGTCTCATGTTATTTTATTTAGCAACTTGCCTTCGGGTAAGTATCCGTACTTTATTCTATTTGTTACAGGGATATACGGTTGTAATTATTTCACCCTCGTCATATATATTTACGCTAGGCTTAACGGGGGCTAAGAGCCGTTGAAGTAATTGTTAAGCCACATGAAGCGTACACTTTTTTGTTTTTTATATGAAATTGAAGTTACATCCAACTTAGTCCTCCTGATTTAAAATGGTTTGCCTGGCTATGAGCACCTGCAAACGATGTAAAGCGAAGAATACATATACGTTAATGCCAAGTCACCGTAAAAATTAAAATGAAATGTCTCACAGCCTATTTAAATAAATAAAACTGATTACACTGGTTCTATATTCCCTTCAGACCGAAACCGAACATTTCAAGTACTGCTGCTGGGCGACACAAAGTATGTTCTAAAACCTAGTTGCTTATTTATTTTAATTTTACAATTCTTATATTATAACTATTTGGACAGACAGATGTTGATTTGCACTTTCCAACGAACCTTTATTAAAATCTTGAAATTCGTAATCAAAATATTGAGGGTTGTTTATCAGCATAGAAACTATCCTATCTCTTAAGTTCAAGCAATGAAATTTACAGAATTTCATTAAAGTCAGTTGAGTGGTTTCGGATATTAGCATGAATGAACATGGGATTTGTTTAAATTAAGATCATTATCCTTAAACTTTTGAGAACTGTTCCGCCATACGTAATTAGTTAAGATAACCATACACTTTTCTTTATTTTTATAGTATTCGAGCCACCTATTATATATATTTTCGGCAAGGTTTCATTGATGCTACATAAAAACCATACTTTTGAGGGCATGGTAAAATCCTAAACTTGCTCTAAGATAGCCGGAACTCTCTGTATTACTCATTAAAATGACACGTTCTAATATTATTACTTTATTTTCTTAATTGATATCGAAACAGTTCCACGATATTTAACGCTACTTCTAAACATATTTCTGGTCACATCACACAACACATCAATCGTCTCTGTAGTCCACTGTTGAACCTTCGACTAATAACCTCGCTTTAGTAAAAACTTTCTTTTGCCTTTACCTTTGTAACTAAGGTTTCTTATACCTGGTAGAGCCATGTTGTATCTATATTATGGTTGCAGCACGAATAGGTCAGATCGACCGCAGAAGCACCAGTCTCTCACAGAATTCCAGCGTAAAATAACAGTTTAATGCTGCTTTATATCATAATATGGTGAGTGTAGAGAACGGAAGTCTATATTTACTGGAAGGATGGCATTCCATCCTAGCCCCGGGGATGATAACGTATCTACTTTTGATTCTTAATCAAGAATAAATGCAGATTCCACAGAATCCACTTACCATCAGCTGGACTGTGTGCTCGTTTGTCACCCTAATTCAATATACAAAAATAGAGAGAGGCTTGCATTTGGAGAAAACTATGTATTTCCTCATTAGAATTAATCTTCTTACATAATGAAGCCGTGTTAAATAATCCATATCCCCATGTCATCCCGTGGGTGTCGTAAGAGGCGTTTGTGAAAAATGAAACGATGTAGGAAGATGGGCAGCGGCATCTTCCAGCTAACAACGCAATATTAATTAAAAATAAAACATTAAGTCTGAATCTCTCAGTCAAGCGCGGCAGCATCGGCAAATATCTCCCCTATGAGGCAATCTACGAGGAGACCCTCTTTTGACATGGAGAAACGGCTACGCATACCCGCCTCGCTGGGGCAAGGACGGATTATGTTGAATACGCACCGAATAAAACACCATGGTGTTCCACCTTCGCCGCATATTGCCAGGGCTACGAAAACGCTTTCGCACACATCCGCGGCCCCACCAGCGCCGGCCGTCATCGAGAGAGGACTACTCCTCCCTCATCTCTTTTATGAGGAGACCTAAGTTCGACAGTGGACTTTTAATGGGCTTAATGGTAAAACGAGTTAAGTAATTGAAGAAGTGTTTCATTCTCTACTATGTGAAAGAGGACACCAAAAATCCTAGTGTGGGGTTTCACTTCCTACAAGCGAGAAAAATAAAGAAATAAACAATACACACCTTATATTGATCCTCCTCTAGTTTTGAAATTTTTTTAGAGCTGGACACTGTCTTTCCTACTTTAAACATCAAGTGTGTACGTGGACCGATTATTGCGTGCTGGTTGAGGGGCTCAGAGATCCAGTGTGATTACAAGCTATGGCATGTTTCGTTTTGTCGTTAGTGACTACTACACATGCGGTACCCTAATGGCGAGAAGTTGGTGTCATGGATTTCTGGACTGCAGAAGCCAATTTTCATCACATATACTGTTAGATGATCGAGTCTGATATGCTGCTTTAATTAGCGTTGGCGAACTTTACCGGTTCTTTAAACACAGATAAAATTTTTGGAGATTCAAGTTTCATTGCTAAATACTGCCGAGCAATTGGTAAACAGCAGTTATAATTTCAGTCGTAACAGTCATTTATAGTAAGTGCCTAGCAAGTGTATTATGCAAATTTAAAAGCAAAATCAAGTTCGTAAAAACATGCGTTCATAAAAATTGATCTGTGTTTATACGAAGTGTCAAGCCATCACACAGTGCACATGATGGTAGATATTGTGCTATATAGAATATTTTCTAGTTTAAAAATTAAAATGCAAATACGTTGTCTCCCCTCAATATAAATATTTCATATAATATACATATAAATACCTAATATTTACATAATACTAGTTTTTACCGCGGTTACGGTTAACTATGACATCTAGACGTTGAATATCTCAGTCTCCCCCGTGACCATGGGTGTTGTAAAATGCTCGAAACGTCGGGTATTTAAAAAGTTAAATATACGCGGTAAAATCGGTAAAAACTAGTATTATTTTAATGTGTAGTGTTCGCGTAAATATAAGAAATCATTATACCTAATATTTACTAATAAAACCATTCTCCGGTTGTCGTATCCACATGACACACAGGAGCATTGAGCTTCTATTTAACGCCATAGTCTGTGCATGGTCCTTCTCGATCGAGCTGACCCATTCATGATTCAGTCATAATACACTGTACCGTGACTATCATATGAAAACGTTGATTTATTGTTATGTACTCAACTCGAATACGAAACACAAACATAAAAATTTATTGAAGAGCCCTGGATAGAATTTGTATAATATTAATTTATGTTAGTCACGTTGACAATAATCACGCGGCAGAAAAAACATACTAATTCAACACCACCGTCCTTCATTATAAACGTCGTCGTTGAAAAGGAAAATTGATTTACGACACTGCATTACGCCATTATTTTATGACACGACAACGCTCCGAAATAAAATACTAACAAACACACAGCCGGCATCCACGACTATTACATTGTGACCGCGTGTCAATTGCAACTTAATAAATTAAAAGCATCCCTGAATCAATAGCAACAAAGTCTAAAATTAAATGGACGTTTGTTTATAGGCAGCAAATAAGTTGTCGTTGTCGACCGTCATAAAGCGAATAAAATACGAGACACAAAGAATAAACGCTCGTAAGCGCTGTTATGTCTGTCAACATAAAATATTGTATCCTGCGAGGTTGGGAGCCGCAGTTCAAATTGTGCTGCCTCTATTGCCACATTAATCTTTGTCGCTACGTGTGAAATTGGAGATGAGAAAATTGCAATATCACCACGGCTACTTATAAACGTCATACAATGTTAAATTTGTAGGAAAAGTTGTTATTTTATACGTAGAAGAGTCACGCTGCAGCTACATTATAGTCGTAGCACGAATTTGTCGGCTCAGCCGGGGAAGGACCACGCTCTCACAGAATACCAGCGCTGTGTTTCGTATGGTGAGTGTAAAGAACTGCAGACCCACTTTACTGGTACTAAAAAAAATACAAACATGTTGAACAAAATATAAATAAATAAGTAAATGAGTAAAAAAATATCGAAATTAAAATAATACGCACCGAATTAGTAGTATTTATTGATAGATCAAATTAAGAAAAAAAATTGCCATAACCTTTTATTCCGTTCACCTGTTATACCCTATTTTTTCCAGACGGTAAATAAGAAGTGAGCCGTGGTAGCTCAGATGGTTAGCGTTCGCTGTAAAATTCACAATACGCGAGCAAACCGGGTTCGATCCACGCCGGCACCAATAAAATTGTTAATTGCAATTTTAAGTGCTCATTTACCACGTGCTCGGCAGTGAAGGAAAACATCGTGAGGAAACCTGCATGTCTGAGAAATAAGAAAAAAATATTTCAAAGACATGTGAAAGTTCGCCAACACGCATTGGGGCAGCGCGGCGGACTATTACTTGCCCTAAAACCCTCTCAGAAATGAGAGGAGGCTTGTGCCCAGCAGTGGGACGTATATAGGCTGTAACTTTACTTTACTTTACTTTTAAATAAGATCATCCAGTGCATAACCTAATGCTATATAAATCATAACAAGACGAAGTCTTGACTCATAGTGTTCATAAGATTGTAAACTTTAAGTAAGACAAACTAGTAAAACAAGTTTTAATAAGCGCTGCCAGTGAGTGTCCCATATATTGCGTAAGCTCCGACGAAAACATTAGTCTTTGCAAGTTAATCCGGGAACAAACCGTTGGCTCGGCTTCTGACAGTGCCCCGTCATATGAAAGGACTGTTATGCATCTGGAAGTTGAGAAGGATTTGTGAGCTTTGTTTAAGAATTAAACACAATTAACTAAGAGATAATTCTAATGATAGTAGGATATGTTTTACTAAGTATTAAAGTGAATAACACTTAACATCAGGTGAGCCGCATGCTCGTTTGCCCGTTCTACTATAAAAAAATAGTGAATTTGAGTTTGCTATAATGCTGTGATCAACGGATGTAACTATCTAAATTTTAATTTTATTTCCAGGCAATATTATTTAATTTCTAGGGTTTCTTTTTTTTCAATAATTACAGGAATAAAACAGCTATGACTATTCAGAAATAGTGAAATAATAGCAATATAGCGATCAGCCGTCGCAGACTGTTTATCCTGATGATGTCATGTTAAGAGACGTAAAACGTGTCGTATTATGAAAGGTGGTGTGTCACAGCTGTGACTATTATGCAGAATTTGGCTTTATATAATAAAAATTTAGCAGTCAGCTATCGCAGTCTACTTCTCCCGACGATGCCTCGTTTAAAGGCAAAACACATCATATCGTATTGTCGACGGTGATGTGTCTGTCCCATTATTGTGGTGTTGGAATTAGTGGTGACGGAATTTTTATTCCTATTGTAGATTAGTGGTGAGGAAGGGCGGGAGGTCCACTTCCAAAAAAATGAAAAAAAATACGTAGACACATAATTTTTTTTCATTTTTACGCGGATGTTTGTTAATTAACTTTTGAAAGATGGATTTGTGCTAAATTGCATGTCACATAACTGCAAAATAGTTGTATATAATTACGAATAATACTAAAACAGAAAACAAAGAAAACACACTTTTATTTAAAATAAATATTCTGAAACTAGTAAAGTGTATCGTGTATATCCATGTGACAAAAAACATGTAGGTATTGCAAATTCAAATTCTATAGTAAAATTTTTAATATAGAATTTATTAGATGCGTTGTCATCCTAGAGATAGAATGCGTCGTTTCAAGTAAAAACAGCAGCATTAAGCTGCTATTTGACGCTAGTATTCTGTGAGAGCGTGGTCCTTCCACCTTCGAACTGACCCATTCGTGATGCACTACATAGCTGCAGCATGGCTTTTCCTCGCTTTGTACGTGTCAAACCAATGAATTTTATATGACGTGTTTACATCATATACAATTCATTGGTTTGGCTGCGCTATATGCATTAACTAAGCGATAATGAACATTGTAACCATGTAGATAGGTAGTAATTATTGCGTTAGAATGTCCTACCCTTCATATCGTCCTTAGGGTGTCGTAAGAAGCGACAGAGCAAACCAAAACAGAAGATAGGTAGCTAGATGGGCAAAATCCTAATAACAACTCAAAATAATAAAAATACCACGGTTGCCAACTCGTCTGACAAGCGTGGCAGCTACGGCAAAACCTATAAAGCAATCTATGGGATAGTCCTTTGTTCAGTGGAATTTTATAGACTGTAACGAAAAAACAAACACTATAAAATTAAAAATATACATAATCTGCGTAAAAAATATCACAATTATGTTTAATTACTCCATTGTCGTGCAGCAAATGTCGCGACAGATCGCGACATATTTTCCAACAAAAGCCTTTAATTTTTTAATTTAAAGTAGGACAATTGCCGCCTTTGATTGTATCGTTTAGATTACTTTTGTTCATTTACTTGATAGTATTTGAACAAAGGTTGTGAGAATAAATTTGCCAGAATAATTTCGTAATTTGTAGTAATTTTACGCTATTGTCTCTGCATTCAATGGGTAATTGTCATGGTAAGAGAAGACAATTTTGGTCTTGCAAGTAAACGCAAACAATTTAAAACTCTAGTGTCATATTCTTTGATCGTTACCAATGAATAATTTATAGAATTATTCGTTTTGGATAAAATCGAAATTTTTAAACATTCATTCAAATCCTATTCCATCAACAAAATAAACAGTATCAAGGACCTGCATTTATAAGACAAGTGTCTGATGGAATATTATAAGGCCCAAGGTAATTCTACCTCTTTGGATAAATAATTACATTAAAATTTTTATTCCCTATTTTCCCTTTCCTATCCCATATTTTATATATCTAGAACCATCCCTCAAGTACAGCCTATTAATTAAAGTAATAGTTGAAATCGGTGCGTAATTGGAAAATGGTGCATATCGTTTAACGTAAATGATACTAAAATTACCATCCAATGGAATCGAACCTTTTTGTTTATTAAAGACGTTTTAAAATACATTACTATGTCCTGCAGCGACTCACTGAATTCAAAACTCCTTCTAGTCGCTCGGGCATTATAAAATTGTGTCCTTTCCTAGTTTCGTCATCGCGATCAGTCTATTTACGTCCCCATTTCTGCCTAAGGAAGCAGTCCACCGCTTGGAAGTCGTAATTTGGTCGAGAGGTCAATCGACGGATTCAACTCGGCTGGGCAGCGTTCGGGAAATTACGACACATCTTCTCGTCAGGTTTGACTCAAACTAAACTCTGAAAACTAAACAACAACCAGTGCGTTTTGCAAGTGATGACTTGCGGATCTAAGACGAGGTCCTTCACTGCTGGCTGTATGAGGACGCTTAGTGAGCTATGGAGAAGGCTATACTTGGGATTTCTCTGCGTGATAAACTTAGAAATGAGGATATCCGCAGCAGAACCAGAGTGACCGACATAGCCCAACGGATTAGTAAGCTGAAGTGGTGATGGGCCGGCCATATATCTCGAAGAACCGACAACCGATGGGAAAAAAAGGTTCTCGAGTGGCAGCCTCGTACCGATGGGCGTAGTGTAGGGCGACCCCCAACTAGATGGAGTGACGACCCGGTAATACATACAGGAAGTCGATGAATGCAGGTGGCTTGGGACCGTGCTTTTTGGCATTCCTTGCGGGAGGCCTATGTTCAGCAGTGGACTTGTGAAGGGCTGTAATGATAATGATGATGATGAGGCATTGCATCTTACTCCTCAGAAGTGACAACGCTTCTGAATACTCCAATTGAAGTTGGTTACAGGTGTCTGTTAGCGTATCTGATTCAAAACGCAAGAATCAAAACGCAGATGCGTTGTAAGCTGTGGGGACTAAAGTGGAACGCCTCGTTTCCAATAAAAAGGGTCTCCGGTTCTCTTCATTCATCGTATGAAACACAGCAATACTAAACTGCTATATTACGCTGGTATTCTGTGAGAGCGTATTTCTAGTCCGATCGAGATAACCCATTCGCGCAGCAGTCATAAATTAATCATTATATAGCTACAACGTAGCTCCAATCCATACATATAAGATAATTAATATGGGCTCAGGATGTCAGCCTACTATGTACAGATGTTATTTAACTCTACTTTTTATTAATGCGACAAAACAATAATAGCTCTGCGAAATGTCACAATGCGTCATATGTTGACTGTTCTGTTCAAAACAAGCGACATAAAATTTTATAGTTCTTATATCAACTGACATTTGTTACATTTCGATAGTAAATTATTGAGATAATGTAAACAGTTTAGCTCTGTGTAATTACATTTGTTGTAAGACCTTCAGACATGTGACAGAGTCGCGTATAATTATTAAAGTATTATTGTTTGTAATTTTTTTAATTTAAGAAGTAAGTGAATAGCGGATTTTATATTGTACTACAAAAAATATAAAACAGAAATACTTATTATAATGAATAGTAAGCTAAATAACTAAATAACTCGGCTGAGCAGCTCGGGAAATAAAACAAATCTTATCGTCAGGTATACCTCAAAATTTTAAAACAAGATTGTACTACCAGTGCGTGTTGCTAGTAATGACTTATGGATTTGAGACGTGGTCCTTCACTGCTGGCCTTATGAGGAAGCTCAAGGTCCTCAGCGAGCTATGGAGAGGGCTGGTTTATGGTTTCTCTGTGTGATAAACTAAGTGAGAAATGAGAATAGCCGCAGTAAAACCAGAGGAACCGACATAGTTTAACGAATTAGTTAACCGAAGTGGCTAAGAACGGGTCATATAGCTCGAAGAACCGACAACCGATGTGGAAGAAAGGTGGAAAAGAGAGGCAACAGATGAAGTGACGACCTGATGCGTCAATGGATGCAGGTGGCTCAGGACGAGAACAGGCTTTGTGGCATTCCTTGAGGGCCTATGTTCAGCTGTGGACTTGTGAAGGGCAGTAATGATGTTGATGATAGTATATGGGAATTTTATCCAATAATTAAAAAAATACTATGCGCTCAAACACATGAAATAAATATAATTATGAATAATGAAAGTTGTATCGTTATGGTATAAATTAATCTTACAATATTTAGTGCTGTGTTTCATACGGTGAGTGTAGAGATCTGGAGACACTTTTTTACTGGCAACGAGGCATTCCATCTTAGTCCTCAGGGGTGATTCTTAACCGAGGATAAATGTAGATGTCTACGTGCCACGCATCCACTCACCATCAGGTGGACTGCGTGCTCGTTTGTCAACCTTATTCTATAAAAAATTGTTTATTTCAATTCGTTAATAACGTAAACATACACTAACACATTACAAGACCAAATATAGATATTTATTCATAAACTAATTAAAAAAGCAAAATCCTGTCACTCACACCACGCACTATGTAGCCTTGTAATTTGTGCCGATATCAATTCTGTCGCATGTCAATAGGTTTCACCTTTTATATCTCAGATAATAATCTACAAGTTATTAGCACTGACTGTCAATTATTGTCCCAATTAAATATTTTGGAAATGGAGCAATGAATGTAAAATGTTGCCCAACTAGGTTTAAGTTTTAAACACTTGCACGCCGCGAAATAGACATAGAGCTTCTGCTGCAATAACTTGAACTTTTAATTTAAATATCCATTTCATTATATTTTTTCATCGATTGGAGTCATATATATATATATATATATATATATATATATATATATATATATATATATATATATATATATATATATATATATATATATATATATATAAATGGTAACTTATGGGGCATGCTGCATAGTTCACGAGTGAACTTTAATGGACTGTATCGATGACGGTAAGTAAATTTTTACGAAAATATCATTTTATTGCTGTCGCTCAATGAAATCTAGCAAGTTACTTACTTTGGTTTTGGTTCTGGTTCTAGTATCAGAACAGCTAAATACCGAGGTTTACTTGGTACAAAAAGTATTCAGTTGGCGTTTTGTGAACGACTACAGCAGGAATTGAAAAGCGTTTTAAATTATTTAACAGAATTTATATTATAATGAAATTTTCACTACTTTTTACTAATGAGTATTGAGTACCCGATTCTACATTTAATATACGTTATAATGCAGAATCAGCTGTTTTAATAATTGTGATTTTTTTTGTACATTGGATGCACTTTACAAACATAAATTACGCAAGGACAAATATCCAGACCCTAAACAATTATTTTCAAGCCATACAAATACTTATTTCGCGCAGGATTCGAACCCACATCCCTGAGAGGCGCGCCTTAAGCCATTACGCCACGGAGCCGTCAATTCAACAGCATTAATAATAATAATATTCCACATTTATTGATACCACATTATTTGATGCGTAAACTAATTTTATTTGTTTCAGTAAATTACTTGCATCGAATTGTAATTCAAAGTAGTAAAACGATTATACTCTATTATAAAATTGTAACCTATAATTTTAAATTATAAAAGTCCAGTGCTTAACATGGGCCTTTTCCACAGATTGCCCCATAGCATAGGGAGGTTTTTCCATAGTTGCCACGCTTCGTTGGCAACTGAATTTTTTTATTTGTTATCGGGAATCTACTGCCCATCACTTAATTTCAGTTTTTTTTATTCGCCTCTTTCGTCTTTTACCTACAGGACGGTATAAGGTCGTGGATATTCTTACACCGATACTACACGGGTCACGATTTATTTATTAACTTAAATTACTATAAATCATGTTATTTCAATTATTGTTTTTGTATAAAGTAATAAACGTCAAATATAGTATTTACTCAGTCGAGGTGGACGCTTATGTAAACAATACTTTATTTATTCTATTATATGTAAATCATATGTACAGAAGGAACGTAAAAATTCATGACACCTACTGACACATTGTTACAACGAGGCACTGCTTACATGCTCATTGTTATATTACAATGGAATACTTTAATATTCCAAGGTGCGACACCGCCGTAGATCTATATCAGAGGCGAAACGCACGATGTGTCCACTGCCAAACACAAAAGATTACGCATCATTTGAAAGCGACAGTGAACTACCATTAAACGATACTAATGCGCTAATAAAAGATGAACCGAGGAGGGGACCAAACCGACACAAACAAAATAATCCCTTTTAAACTCCAGGTAGAACTCGTCTTAAATTAACATGACATCTATCACAATCCATCCAATCGTCAATGCTACGGATAGTAACAAACCCTCTAATTCAACCTACGGGTTCAAATTATGCTGGATGCATAATTCATACGCTGATATGTTAATTCACCTCACCTTATGTTTATGCTAATCGTAATTGGTTATTTCGCTGTAGAGATTACACCGCTCAGCCCCATCAATCTATGGGATGCATCTGTCAAAAGCAATCTCGCCATAAAAGAATTTATAACAGAAATATTTGTGGCATCTTGTGCATCAACAAGGTGTTAATTATTATTATACTTTACTTGACTAGATTTATGATGTATTAAAAGTCGGATTTTGATACTGCAGCAATTTTACAAATGGTGTGAGGAAAGTTTTAATGAAATAAAATTATTTTCTTACATAGAAACCGCAGTAGCGTTTGAATCGTTCTTTTTTGTTGAAAGATAAATAATTGAAAACCAAATATTTATAGTTTAATATTATGTATAATATGGATATCAATACATTTTTAGGTGTTCTAACCACGCTGCAACTATATTATAGTTGTAGCACGAATAGGTCGGCTCGACAGGGTGGGATCGAGCTCTCACAGAATACCAGCGTAAAATAGCTGCGTAAAGTGTTTCGTATGGTGAGTGTAGAGAACAAGAGACCCTTTTTACTGAAATCGAAGCATTCCATCTTAGACCTCAGGGGTGACAGCGCATCTGCATTTTGATTCTTGATTGAGGATAAATGTGGATGTCTTTGGGCCACTGTATCCACTTACCATCAGGTTGATTGTGTGCTCGTTTGTCACCCAATGCTATAAAAAGGCAAATTTTAAACATAAAAATGGAACTTTTTATAACATTTTGTGTTAATCCATCCATCCATCAATAAATATTATTGTAATATATTTTTTTGTATATTTCTTTCATCTGGCATAAATTTTTACCATGCTCGGGTTGATAGCATGCAAAAGGCATTTAAGTTCGCTTATATTTTTTAAATTATTAATAAATTGTACAATAATAAAATAAGTAAATTATCTTTACATATAATTAATTTATTACGGTCTATCAAAACAGGCAACCCACATAGATTGCCTTATAGGGTTGATTTTGCCCGTACTACATTACTGTACAGCGGCATCTTACATGCATCTATATCCATCTTCACTAAATTTTATCTCATAGGTGCCGTGAAAAGCAACAGAGAGAAAGTAAAACAGGAAATGCACTTACGTAGTAGAGCTATGCCGCATCTATATAATGCTTTCAGTGCAAAAGGGTCGCCTCGGCCGAGGAAGGACCACGCTCTCACAGTCAGCTTAAAATAGCAGCTTTTTTTTGCGCCCGAAGCAAATATGGGCAACCCTCCGGAAAGCGGGGGAGGGAGGTTGGCAATGCTCATAGCATACCACGCAGCCGGCTGCGTGGTTATGTGGTGACTTTTACTCACTAAACCCAACCTTTTAGGAACTGGCTTAACGATCTAACTAGAGATCTCTAAGCCGTATACGAACACGACCCTCCTTGGCAGAAAGGAGGGCGCAATAAAATAGCAGCTCAATGCCATGTTTTGTATAGTGAGTGTAGAGAACTGGTGACGTTTTTACTAGAAATGGGGGATGCCATCTAAGTATTCAGGGTTGACAACGCATCTGCATATTTATTCTTAATCGAGAATGGATGTATATGGACACAGCATCGATTTACCATCAGGTGGACTCTGTGCTTGCTTGTTACCCGTAAAAAATAATGGCTACCGTAGCTGCATAGTCCTGATACCAACTAAACATATTTATAAAAAAATTGGCAAACCGCCTGCTAAGCGATACATATAATTATTTAAATGTAATTCTTTTCATCTAAATACGAAAGCGACATTAGAAATTTTTACCTCAGCAAAATAAATCAAATTACTCCGCATTTTATTAGAAATCGTTTTTTTTTTTATTTATTTCGATAATACTTAAATCATTAAATTGGTTATTCAAATTATAACGTCATTCTTATTCCCTGGTATATTTAAGAAAACACAGCTTGTGGAAGCTGTTCATGTAGTTCAATAGGTGTAGACTAGATGGCGCTAGTTGCATCAAGAAAACAATGTTGTGTTGCACCATAATCCACAAACTGTGTCAAAGTCGTGTCACGTTATCATAATTAATTTTATAGATTTTATAATTTACTGCTGTAATACCGGGCCAATAATAAAAGTTGAGTCGATCGTAAATTATTTTGTTTATTAATGCACTAGCACAATAGGCAATTTCAGTTATTTATTTCGATTCAGAAAACCTACTTTACACAAATTTTATTATACTCTATCTAAATTAGTAGACATACAGATAGCTATAAATATTAATTAGTTAAAGTTAGTGGAATAAACATATTTTTTATTTAAAAGTCAAAACAGGTTTAATAACGAATAATAATCTTAATGCGTTTTAGATTGTAATGAAGTTTAAATTTTAAATACCTAGATAAAAAGGTATTTTAATAACATGATCTATTACGTTTAATCCTATCCGAAATCTCTGTTTTTGATTACTCTGCCACCTGTCTTTGGGCCTTTCAGTGCGACCAATTATGTTTTTGACAGTTGAATTTTAGATATGACATGGGCCTAATCAAAATAGCATTTATTAAAAAAAATTAAAACGGTATTAAAAGAGCTGACAGCTCACGGCTTCGTTATTAATGACTTTCAACGGCGCTCTCGCGTGTATGTACCTTTTTATTTGTGCTTTTCAATGTATAAAATTGTTATGTCGGTCGTTTTTCTGTTCGTGATAGGTGGGCGATAGTATGGCACTGTTCGCGTGATTGCTTTATCACGTTACGATTCTGTATTGATTGACAGCATTAATGCGTGTCTTAGAAGTACTTAATCAATCATTATCTCAGCTTTATTGCTCAGCAACGGCTTAAGTTGGAAAGCAGGTAGGTATTTGTAAAGGTATATAACTTATTTTGATGTCGGTGTTTAACTTTCGAATTGATATTTCTAGTGTTAACTTCTAGCTGATAATTTATAGTTAGCTATGAATAATGATAAAAAAGTGTTTGATTTATGTCTTCAAATGCTGTACTTTTGCTACAGTTATTAATCAGTTATCATTATCAATTATTATTATTAATTTGTATTATTTATAATTTTATATAAATTTAAATATTTAATAAATTGATTAGTCAATAAATACAAACGCATGTTAACTAACTGTGTTAAAGTAACAATAACTCAGTGTATCGTTTAGGTGATGTATAAATGAAATAATAGATTTGTTGTTACTGTTATGTTGATATTATATTTGAAATATTTTATTTAATATTAAACATAGATTTTCTTAACACAGAACAATATTTGCTGTACAATGCACAGTTCTCAAATAGATCAGACTTCACCCGCGTAGAAACGAGCCCGACGGCAAGTTCACTTACATAAATAACTAATTTAGATTGCACTAATCACTAAGTTTGTTGGGACGCAATACGCCACAGAGCATGAATTAGAGTCTATTAATATCACAGAAGAAAATTGGACAAGACGACATTAATAACATCAGTCCCATTAATCTGACACTAAACAGTCTATTGATGCACCGCTGCGGCTCCTAGCCTCTGTCCATACATTGTGTACGGCGAATAGAATGGCCCGAGCGCGGGGTTGAAAGCCCCATAAGGAGAACCACCTAAGCTAGCAGGTATCCCAGCTTTAGAGTAAGGATGATACCGACTTGCTGACAGCGGGCTAAGAGGTGCTGTAGGGTATGCACCGCGTAACCCTGCAGTCGTAAATAGAGGGTTTAACGGATTTAGGAGCGATGCTTGTGTAGAGGTTGCAGAAACAGGCGTTGAACCGTCTGTGGTGTGACTTCTAAGGTGCTGAAGAAGCTCTTCGGAGTTTCCAAATCTCTTTCCGCAGTAAGACTCCCCGACAATCCAGTTGCAAACGTAAGGACGACTTAATTGTGCGTATTGAAGACCACTAGCAGCGGCTCCTTGTTGTGACAGAGCCATCGCCATCGCCAAATTGTATTTCTGGTGTTCACATTGAGTACAACCTGCAGGACAGGACCCGTTGCTCATGAGAAGGTGATGGTTATTCACTGAGAACTGACATCCAGTGCAGTATGGATCTTTACAGACAGGAACTAAGGTTTCACCTCCAGCGGGAGTCTTAACGCGGGCGTAGCCGAGGTAAGGATTTGGTGATGATCCTGGAAAAGCCGCTGCAGCTGCTAGCATAGCGGCATGATGAGCGTTAAATGGTGCGCCAGCGTAAGGTGGTCTGAATGCAGGATTTGCATGCTGTTCCATTCCTGGTGGACAACAAAGTCCCGCGAGTGGGTTGAACCCAGATAATCCAGGTAGGTTTTTAAAAGCGCCTAAGTGATCCTTTCCATGGCCCAAAACTTCTAAGCCCGAGCGGATAATGGGGCTTGTACCCGACGATCCTGCTGGCGAGGATTTCTCATGTGATGGAGTATTTTTTCCATTCTCTGTGGACGGCGGCGTTGATTTACGCCCAGGAGTACTTTTTCCAGATTTTTTTTCATCAGAACTGTCGGTACTTGCCTTGGATGAAGGCCGAACTTCTTCTGGTTTCTTTGAAACAACGTTGGTTTCGTATGGTTTGAAAGCTAAATGCTTATTTTCTGGTGTAGAGCGGGGTTTGTCTGATTTGTTAGAATTCGGTGAAGAACGACTAACTGCATCACTGTTTACACTATTCACTGGCTTCTTTTTATCAAGCGGCGGCAAAAGAGGCTTAGCGGGCGCAGTGTCTGCACCAATTTGGCTGCAAGTTTGCGCCAAAAGCGCAAGCGGGCTTTTCTTCGAATCCAACTGTAACAAAGAAAGAATAAAATTAATAACATTGAAATTTATTAAAAAAATTTTAATATTATTTTATTTTTCTAAAAAATGTTTAACAAAATATACTTACAGAGGACGGAAGTGGCGTTAAATAATCAGGTTGTAAATATTGATTAGGATTGGTAGTCATCATTCCTCCGTCTTCCAACACGACCATTTGGAGAAAACTTTTACAATCACTCAAACTTCACAGCGAACACTGAGCTCTCTGTTAACACAACTACTCTGTAACACGGCGTCGCGGAATGTAGAACACTGGACACGTGCGCCCGTGGCAGCGGTTGAGACGACTGTGAGAGACCGAGCCCCACCAGTGCTCGACGAGCCGCTGTCTCCTTGCCCCGCTCCCCGCGTAACGGAGACAGCGATATCTCAAGTCTTTGTTAGAGTAGCATGGCTATATCTCTCTGCTGCAGCGCACGGCCATAAAAAAATAAAGCGGAAACGACACATAGCTGCATTGCGGTAGGGGAAAAAGGAAAGGCGGTATGGCCGGCAGCCGGGTGCGGATTGAGACGTGCGATGGCGTTGGTGGCGAGCCACCCATGACGGCCGCTTTGAGCCGCCGCGAGCCAGCGCCTACCTGCCGCTTCGCTACACTCCACAGCTTTTTGTTCCGCGCCACTTTTATTACACTTTCGACGACGTTCCTCTCATCGAGCGCACTTTACAGCTGACACATTCGCAACTACTTACTCTTTTATAGTCGCCTTTGTGCACCGATCCGATGTCAGTTCAAAGGGGCAAAATTGATCCGTTATACGAGAACGTGAAACTGCTTGAAGTGTTGACGCTCGGTTTACAAGTTTAGTTTTGATCGTGCACGTAAATCCGAAATGATATATCTCTCCATTGACATCGCTAAGTCCATAACGTTAATGTTAATCCGACACTAAAACCTGTCAAACACGGCCTCTTTCAAGCGGACCCTCCGTAGCGATCAAATTAAATATGTCAATTTGGGAACCCATATCAACAGCTGCGAGCGACGTCGGGGCCCTTTAGAAATATTGCTTATTGTGTCCAAACAAAGATACTAAGTATAACGTATGGGCGGACGACAGAGGTCGTAAATAACCCGCCGGGTTGTAATATATTTGACAGTGCGCGGACACGCGAAACAAAAAACATGTTTATTGCGAGTTCGGGGTCTCGTAGGCCCCGCGCACTTCTATAAATTAGGAGCGAGATAGTTTTAGTGTTTGTTTAGGAATAAATAGGCGCCTATATTTGTTTAATAGTTTGCTTTGTATCTACAATACAGATACAATTTAATGCTGTGATTCAAATTGCTCGTATTCGTATACTACTAAAATGATGCACTGACTTTTTTGCAGGACATGAATTGCTAGACTGCTACAACCTAATTCAAACAAGTCTAAGAAATATGTTCCTTAAGAATTCCTCGTAGCCTGTAATTATTTACTTTACTGTTCTCTCAGTTAAATTACCTTGACCGATCATACACTGTTGCTTTGCTGCAGAAATAAGTTAGTAAGAATGTGATTTCTACCTAGAAAAATCTTAGGCGGAAAAGGAATACCAGGGAATAAATGATGATGATTCCATCACGAACAATAAGTTACAACCTTTAAACGTTTTAATCTAATAAAGTAACAAATGTTTGTTATTGCCAGAATCAATAACTTACTACATTACCTACTAAATGTATCTATGAAAAGATTTGATGAAATTAATAAAATCATAAATAGCTCTGTTTATAGCGCAAGAAAAGGGATTACCCAATCTCATAAAACCTTTTTGATTTCGATAGCCTGCTCTGATCATGACCGGTGGGTAACTGAAATGAAAAAAAAAAACGAATGAATTTATGTAAAATATGATCAAAATCTAAATTTAAATTATTGTGACAGAACATCTGCCCTACATTATTTTGATGAAACTGTTCATGATTATGCCATTTATGCCAAGAAATTCTCAGTTAAGAAAAAATTGTAATAGTAAAATAGTGATGATAACAACAATGTAAAACATTTCATCACTTACATTAATCTGAATTAACACCGAATTCAGAATATGTATCTAGTGCTGAAAAAATATCCAAAAGTAGAATAAGTAATTATTTATACAATACTAAATAGCATTAGTTCTGGTGTATAACTTGCGGTTAATGTATTTAATATAAACTTGAAATAATTACGCAAATGAATCTACATTTCCTAAGTTTTGAATCATATATCAAGATTAAAATCACACTAAGTACTCCATTGTGTAATAACTGAAATTAATAAAAATATTATTTAAAATTTAAATAAGTTTTTGAATTTAAATTGTAATCATTTAAATTTTATAAACTAAAAATAAGTTTCAAAATGATTCAGTGTTTTTATAGCGCTCCCTCTGTAAAGCGGTTTTCTTAATAACAGGGCCGTTTTGCTGTGTCCGTATTGATTTTCCTGCTGATAACGTTCTTATCTTAGTGAATTTATGAGCTTGTATTTATATAACAATCAATGAGGATTAACTCGAATGTGTTCTTCTTTTTTTTACTTTACGGTAGAACTTCTTTTCCGACTCAAGTTCATTTTTTTTATAGAATAAGCTGACAAACGAGCACACAGTCCACCCGATGGTAAGTGGCTGCTGCGGCCCATAGACATCTACATCTATCTTCCATTACAAATCAAAATGCAGATGCGTTGTCACCCGTGAGGACTGAGATGGAATGCCTCATTTCCAGTAAAAAGGGTCTCCGGTTCTCTACACTCACCATACGAAATACAGCAGCATTAAGCTACTATTTCACGCTGGTATTCTGTGAGAGCGTGGTCCTTCCCCGGTCGAGCCGACCCATTCGTGCTACAACTATACTACTAATATAACTGCAGCATGGCTCTACCACGTAAAGATTCATTTGCAGGTAATCCTCCCTTACACATTCTTAGAGATTTTATTTAATCTTTATTAGAAATAACACACACACACACACACACACACACACACACACATATATATATATATATTATATATATATAAAGTCTTCCTCCTTCTTTGTTTAAAGTTTTAAAGTTGCACGTGTCCATGGACTTAGCCACTTAGCGTTAGGTGGAATATTACTAAGATAATATATGATATATTATACGCTGCTATTACCTATGATATTCAAATAATCATCATATTATATAACAATTGATGGAATTGTTTATAATCTATATTCTGCGATGATTTTTCCTTACGATGAAGCACTCTGGCATTGCAAAGGAGCAATTGCAATTGTAATTTATTTTTAATCTATGTCTTAAATTTTTTATTATTCATGTTTATGCTTATGATTATGCGTAATAAATTGTGAGTATAATAGTACGTGATAATAAATTTATTATTAATAACAATAACAGAAGAGGAAAAAATATAACAATATTTAAGTTATGGATATTTACCGTCATATCTGGATTTAAATATGTTTCGTATATTTTATAACTACTTCTAACAACACTTTTTTATGGCTGTTATGAATGAGTTTGAAGTAAATTTTAAGGAAAAATCGACCAAACATCATTGTTACTACAAATCTACAACTAAACTAGGGTCACTAAAGTTATATAGAATTATAATGCTTAACCGTCGTAGATATTTCGCTCAAAATGGTTTATATTTTATACGAATTAATTTTAAAAAACTGGAGGCAATTCTAAAATGGATTAGCAATTTAGTTAAAAAATAATGAATGTTTTTTCGCCATATAGTGGCAGTATAAAAGAACCAACTGCCCCATATATCGTCCCATAGGTGTGGAAAGAGGTGTCCGAATGAAACGGAAGATGGTCAGTAGCATCTTCGTCACAACAACTAAAAATATTTAAAACTACGCTGGCCACCCTGCCTGCCAATCGTGAAACAATGACAAATAAACCCCTTTATGGCAATTTATGGCCTATCTTTAGTCCACTGCTGAACGTAGAGCTCAGCCTCATGTACAGCGGTGGACTATTGATAAACTGAAATGTATGGATGAAGAAAGCTTTTCCCACAAAAAAAAACAGAGCAATACATACATACATAAACATACATAAACACTCACGCCTGTCATCCAGAGGGGTAGGCAGAGACTACGGACTTCCATTTGGCACGATCCTGACATACCTCTTTCGCCTCCTTTACATCCATATATCTACGCATACATGCTCGTCGGTTAAGGGTACTTCTAACGTGGCCCATTTTCAAAATATCGCCAATTTGGTCGATAAATTTTTTTTCTAGGGCGTCCCTTCCCGACTCGGCCGTTCACATCTGCCATATAAATTTGATTTGTCACTCTTTCCTCTTTCATTCTTCCTACATAACCAAACCACGGAAGCATTCCTTTCTTAATCCTGGTCACAACATCTTGCATACCACATTTATCTCTTATCACACAATTTCTCACCCTGTGATTCAGATTCAACCCTAGCATATTCCTTAAAGACCGCATTTCTACAGCATTTATTCTACTTTCGTGCTTCTTCTGCCACACCCAGCTTTCACTACCGTACATTAAAGTAGGGACTAACACAGCATTATAAATTACCATACGTGCCTTTTTTGACACATTCTGGTTCTTCACAATAGAGTGTAGTGCCCCATTCACTCTATTCCCTGCATTTACTCGTCGTTCTATATCCCTATCAAACCTACCATCCCTGCTAAATACACATCCCAAATACACAAACTACAACATACGAAAAAACTGAGCAAGTATTCGTATAACACGACAGAGTCACGTAAACAATACAAATATTGATGTTTTTAGTATGTATGTATTTGTTTTTCGATACGACAATTAGGTATGTACTTCGAGTTTGTTGTCAATATTATTCTCATGACTTTTTTTAACAGAATAATTTGAATGATTGGTGTATTTAATAATGCGTTCGTTTAATTTTATTTATAAAATAAAATGAACACATAGATCCAATTACTCTGTTAAAAAGCTTTGATTTTGTTGTCATTATAATTATCAAGCTTTTTTAAGAGAATAATTTGAATAACTGGAATATTTATTCATGCGTTTAACAAAAATATTTTGGCAATGTAACCAAACAAGCCAGAACGCTTGACCGACTCTAATAGGTTTAGCAATTGCAATTTCCGAAACCAATTACGCGTCAATAAAGAAATTTATTCGCGTGTAAACAACCACATTAACCAACCAAGCAGCGGTTGGGAAAAACGCAAAAGCCGCGCCGAGGGGGCTTGATAGAGCCGGCTTTGTGCGGGGCGGATGCGGCGAGATCAAAGCGAACCGAAAACCTGGTACCGATACTAAATTACTGTTTACAGACGAGTAAAAAACGTGACAGGTCCCACACTGTGTGGTATCGTTTGTTTTACGAAGTGACAAGCGTCTCAAATTATTTTTATTTTAGTACTAACTACCAGGTTTGTTAATTACAAAGTTTCTAGATCGGTAGTAATGATGTTATTGTAATGTCATAGATGTTGTGTTGTCATGTTAGATTTTTTTTTAGAATAAGGTTGACCAACGAGCACACTGCCCACCTGATTGCATAGTAAGTAGATCAAAAGTGAATACTGTGCTCAAAGTTCGAAAACTTTAGTAATTAAACAAAGTTTGTATTAAAAGCGTTTTCATAATATTAAGGAATTTGTAAATGATAATAACCCATGGGAATTAGGTGATCGCTATTGGCTACCAAGCTATCTCTAATTTGTTTTGTGTTGTTAATTGTGTAACATACGAGTATATGATTGTAAACTGTAAGTCCAGTTGGGTTTCTTGCTGGTTCTTTCCAGGACAGAGATATTTTCGGAACCAGTAGTAAATTAAAGATAGGAGTCACAATAGGTATTATTTATAATCTATATTGAATAATTATAATCAAAAGAAAAGAGAAAAAAGAGATCTTCATTTATCTTCCAATACAATTTAAAATGCAGATGTGTTGCCATCTTTGGGGAACAAGATGGAATATGAATATCTCGTATTCAGCAGCATTGAGCTTCTATTTTACGTTGGTATTCTGTGTTTTTTTTTGCGCCCGCGGCAAATATGGGCAACCCTCCGGAAAACGGGGGAGGGAGGTGGGGAATGCTCATAGCATACCACGCAGCCGGCTGCGTGGTTATGTGGAGACTTTTACCCACTAAACCCCACCTTTTAGGGACTGGCTTAACGGTCTAACTAGAGATCTCTAAGCTGTATACGAACGCGACCCTCCTTGGCAGAAAGGAGGGCGCAAGCGGCGAAAAGCCGCTTAGACGAGTGCCTAACCAAGGCTGATTAAGGGATGTGTTATGTAGGCTCGGCCTGAGCCGCCAGGAGGCAGTTTAGGTCAGCCGAAAGCTTGTTGGGGTGGTCCGAGAGAGATTTTCCCGGTCTGCGCACACTATAGCAAGTGTGGATAGGGGCTGCCTCAGATCATATAAACAACAGGAGATATGGCAAGGAGGCGTGGCACTTGCGAACGCATCTGGCCGCAAAGCGGCCTGATGTCAGTTTCGGTAATTAGTCGAATGTCAACTTGTGACGTCTTCACTGCTCGTGATTTTTGACAAAATGCCGCGTTGTTCAGTGATTGTTTGCAAAAATAACAGCTGTATTGTGAATTGATTTCACACGTAAGTACTAAAATAGTAATGTTTTTCTTATTCAATTTATTAAAACATTACTTCGTGGTACTAGAAACACGATGAAAAACCAAATTAAATGTTTTCATTAGGAACAAAAACCATTGCTTGCTTAGTACAAATCGACCTGTGAATCAGCTGGTCTAATAGCGCAATGGATAAGTGTTTTACTGATACTCTCACTCACACGATAGTTTCGTGAAGCAGCCGCTGCCGGCTTTTGTGAGTTAGAGATGTGAATGCGTGTGTGTGCGCTACTGCGTATCTATCAATTTAATGAACTGCATGTGTATGTGTAGTAGTTGGCGAGTGGCGGGGACAAACTGGCGACAACAGGTTCCGATACATTTTAACTACCGGGCATATCTCCTGTTGTTTATATGATCTGAGGGGGCTGCATAGGCAGATGTCTCACGAATGAGATGATTTGGGTGGGACTCTGAGGCTTTGAAAAATCACTCAGAGTGTGATTTAAGGAACTGCTGGATTGTTGGGAGCTCTAAGTCTCGGTGTAGGTTGGCATTACGGACATAATAGGGCAAGTTAGTGGCCCTACGACAGAATAGAATTTGAACTATTTGAAGTTCATTTACAGCTTTGGGCTTAGCATGTGCGAAAATGGGGGTATTCTGTGAGAGCATGGTCCTCTTACGGTTGAGCCGACCCGTTTGAGCTACAACCATAATAAAGCTGCTCTAACGTTTTAAATAATGATTTCGTATAGTAACACTACGAGTACACATTTAAATAAAACTAGTTTTTACGGATTATATCGCGTATATTAATTGATATTCCCGTCGATAGTGTCTTGAAGTCTTGTGCACACAACTGCTTGTGTTGGGACTTAATTTTATTAATTATAGGATCCCAAGCAGATGGTAGCACCCAGCCACCTTCTCTATTGAAATTTGGATGTATTTTGATTTCAATAGTCTCGCGAATCATCCTTGAAAGGAATCGGTGTCCTTTGGCAAGGATTTGTGGTCTACAAAATCTGATGTAGTGACGGGGAGGATCTTGTATGTGTTAACAGACTTTAACCTCACACGCGTTTTTACGTTAAAGAACACATAGGTGATGTGAAAAATCGACGCTACGGGAAGTCTGCATATGAGTTCATACTGCGTAGATCGGAATGAAAATTAATAAATTTAATCTGGAGGTAGCCGTGGTTAAGTATGGCACTGGGACGTCGAACACCTCATTCATACCTCCGTTATCCCATGGTAACGGAGGGGACTGAGGGAGAGAGGACACTAACTGATGGTGCTGTAAAGTGCTCGAAACGTCGGAAATATAAAATAAGTTAAAATATATGTGATATAATCCGTAAATACTAGTTCTATTTACACGTTTTAAATGTTTTTTTAAAGTAGAAATAGGTCAGATCTAAAAGAGCAGAAACTACGATTTATTTTACGAGCCAATCTAGTGTGAACTGTGTGAACACTAGTGATATAGGTAATTCATGATATTCAACCGACGTTATTATAGTCGTAAATAAAATTGAACACTCAAAATCTTAAATTTGTTTGTCTTTAGTAAATAATAACAATAATAATTTATTTGCAGGATATTTATCAACATTAAGTTCCAGCCTACATGCATCCCACTGCTGGGCATAAGTCTCTCATAGATGGTTATGGAACAATTAGCCCTTTGTGCTGATATTTTTTATATGAGATTAATTTATATATATTTTACTTACTTACTTATCTTCACGCACAATCCCTAACGGGGTAGCCAGAGAGAACAGATCGCCAAGTGTCACGATCCTTACATACCTCTTTCGCTTCTTTCAGGTTCATTAACTTCTTCATACATGCACGTCTAGGTATCCG
This sequence comes from Parnassius smintheus behrii, assembly GCA_036936625.1. Lineage (NCBI taxonomy): Eukaryota > Metazoa > Arthropoda > Insecta > Lepidoptera > Papilionidae > Parnassius > Parnassius smintheus. The sequence continues at coordinate 5,631,983 of JAUPFT010000006.1, forward strand.
AGTACTCTTGACCCTCCCCTCTTCGAGCAATTTGCTCACATGGTCTTCGAAAGTTAGTCTCGGTCTACCTCGACACCTTTTAATATTTACTTTCGCTCTATATATTTTCTTCATCATTCGGTCTTCACTCATTCGTTCAACGTGCCCAAACCTTTGGAGTACGCCCCTGTCAATTTTTGTGATAAGGTCATCTTTCAATCCTGCCATATTGCGAATCTCTTCGTTTCGCTTTCGGTCGGCTATGCTAACGCCATACATTTTACGAAGAGATCGCATCTCCACTGCATTCAACTTGCTTTTATGCTTCTTCTGGCATACCCAGGTTTCGCTGCCATATAACAAAGTCGGTACCAACACTGCGTTATGTATTGCAAGGCGTGCACTCTTCACCACGCCTTGCCTTTTTACTAATGCATTCAGGGCACCATTGACTTTGTTTCCGGCAGCGACACGCCTATACACAACTAAATCACATCTTCCATCCCGGCTGAAAGCACTCCCCAAGTATACAATTTCATTTACCTGTTCTAGACATTCCTGATTTACCCATATTTCACATTTATTTCTCTCTTCGTCCTTTTCAAATACCAGAACCTTAGTTTTATTAGCATTCAAACGGAGACCTTTAATTTCACATTCCTCTTTCATACACGTGACTAATGCCTGCAGTTCTGCTTCTGATGGTGCAATAAGCACTGCATCATCAGCATACAGCAGACAATTAACTTTTATGTCACCCAATTTCACACCCAAACAGCTATTTTTCAGCTTCTGTAAACAGCTGTCGAGATACAGTATGAACAGCCAGGAAGACATGACACAACCCTGTTTTACGCCCGCTTGGACGCTAAACATGGGTGACAGGTCATGCCCTACCCGCACACAGGCTTTACAGTCATAGTAAAGTGACTGCACAGCCCTTAACAATCGACCATCCACACCATATCCCGGCAACAGTTCCCACATTTTCTTCCTTATAACCTTATCAAATGCTTTCTCCAGATCCACAAAAGCACAGAAAATCCTCTGGTTAACTCTCAGAAGCTTCTCCGTGATCATGCGGAGAGAAAACATTTGATCCGTGCATCCTCTTCCAGGTCTAAATCCGCATTGCGCCTCCCATAAGAATCTTTCCGATTTCTCTTGCATCCTACGTGTCAAAACCTTCGAGTAAACTTTACTTGCTAAACTGGTCAAGCTGATCGCCCGATAGCACCCGCAGTCAAAATGTGAACCTTTACCTTTATATAAAGGCACAATGACCGCGGATCGCCAATCATCCGGGACATCTCCCGTCCGCCAGCACAAATTGCACAGCAGATGAAACTTGTCCCAGACGCGAGGCCCACCGTACTTGATCATTTCAGCAGTAACTCTGTCTAGTCCCGCAGCCTTACCACATTTCAAACTTCGAATCGCACGTTCAATCTCTTTCATGCTGATGACCTCAGTGTCATCGAGGTCCGTGTCTGGCGTACCAGTCACGGCGTCACCCCCGGATCCTTCACTAAGATCATGACACGCATACATTTCTCTATAAAATTCACTCCATCGCTGCATGACGTCCGATTTTTCTGAGAGGACGTCATTGGTTCTCGAAAGCACTTTGTTCATTCTTAAGGCTGTCACACCACTCCGGGACCCTCCAACCTCTTTCCAGAAGAGTTTGGAGTTTTCCCTAAAGTTGTGCGACAACCTCTCGTCCGCTTCTATTCTACACCTTTCACGTACTTCCTCAATCAATGTTTTCGCATGAACTTTCTGCAGCTTATATCTTTCTTTCATCTTCTCTCTCATATGCTCGGCGTTACTAGAGGCCAAGTAGTCTAACCATGCTTTTTTCTTCTTTTTACAGCTTCTCTCACTTTTTCATTCCACCATGCATCTCTTCTTTTACTACTACCTCTTTTTGTCGTTCCACATACTTCTTCCGCTGCACTTACCATTTAATCCCTAAGGTTCTGCCATGTTCTCTCCACACATTCTTTCCTGCCATCGATGGTGTCAAGCTTTTCGGCTACCCTCGTGTGATATTTGTCCCTAGTATCCACTTCCTGAAGCTTCCAGCTTCGGATGCGACAGACCGACTGTGGTTCTGTTACTGTCGTCCGGTAGCACCAACCCGCGAACAAACCCCTAAATCTAGTAATTGCTAGATAATGATCCGTTTCCAGGTCAGCACCCCTGAACACTCGTGTATCCATCACCTGTTTTCGCAGTCGGTCATCCACCAGGAATAAATCAATCATACTTCTCTCATTCTTTCTTTCTCTAGTGTACATGTGGATTTTCCTGTGATTAAACATGGTGTTTGTCACAAGAAGACCCTTTTCCTTGCATACAGCCAGTATAAGCTTGCCAGCATCATTAACCCTTTTATCGCCAAACTTTCCAAGCACCGACTCGTATCCTGGTCGAGCGATACCTACCCATCCATTAAAATCACCACATACAATCGTTCTTTCGTTTCCCTTAACCAAATCTAGAACTTCTCTTACATTCTCCCAAAACTCCTCCAGCTCAGCCCTGGACGACGAAGCTACCGGCGCATAAACAGCCAAAAGGAATAACTTCGTCAGTCCCATTTTGAAGCGAACCCAGAGAAGTCTTGAGTTCACAACCTTGTATTCAGTCATAAGATCGACCAACCGGGACGACAACAGCACTCCCACTCCCTGGCAAGCGTTCTCGCTTTCCGGGACTCCGGACCATATAGCTAACGTCCCGCCCGGGAGCTCTTCAGTACCACTGCCTTTCCGTTTGGTCTCCGACATACACACGACATCTAATTCTCCTTCTTTCATTATTTCGATCAACTCATTCGTCTTATCTCTCATGCCCCCTCTAACATTCCACGTCCCAACTCTGCACTCCGTCCTCCACCTTCCGCCGTGTCGGGCTGTGCGTGACGGGTGGCGGTCCCCATCGCCGGTTTGCGCGCTGCATTCCACACCAACGGGGACGAGCTGGTGTGCGTTGCCTTGGGGGGACGCCCTAACCCTCGTTTGCATGGGTGCGCAGCTGTGTGGAATTGCAGCCCTGAAAAGGGCTGGCAGGGGTCGCGACGAGCACGCTTCTACAATGACCCCCTATATATATATATATATATATATATATATATATATATATATATATATATATATATATATATATATATATATATATATATATATATATATATATATATATATATATATTTTAACATATCATATATGACTTATTTATTTATTAAGTCGGAAACCCTCGGCTAACAATAAACAGAGTAGGTAGAAAATAATTAAGCTATAGGAAACCAATTATGGGTTATCGCTAATAGTAACGCTATATTAATATTAGCATGCGGTGAATTACCGACAGTTAATAGGACACTACCGCTCCTACCGTAAGCTTAGCTGGGTAACATCGCGTAGTGATTACCTCAACTTTACAGATACATACATACATACATATAATCACGCCTCTTTCCCGTAGGGGTAGGCAGAGACCACTTCTTTCCACTTGCTACGATCCTTACATACTTGTTTCGCTTCGTCCACTTTCATTATTCCCTTCATACATGCTCTACGGTTTAGGGTACTCTTAACCTGGCCTTTTTTCAAGACGTCCCTAATTTGGTCTAGAAAAGTCCGCCTAGGTCTACCCCTTCCAGCACTTCCATTCACACTCGCCTTATACACTTTTTTCGTCAATCGTTCTTCATTCATTCTCTCGATGTGGCCAAACCATCTCAGCATACCTTTCTCAATTTTTGTCACTACATCTTCTTTCAAGCCACAACGTTTCCTTATCTCACTATTTCTTACCCTGTCACTCAGTTTAACTCCTATCATACTTCTTAATGCTCTCATCTCAACTGCATTTATTCTACTTTCATGTTTCTTCTGCCATACCCAACTTTCACTTCCGTACATGAGTGTCGGAACCAACACCCCCTCATGCACAGCCAAACAAGCCTTGTTAGACACCTTCCGACTGTTCATAAAGGAGTGCAAAGCTCCATTCACCATGTTTCCTGCATTCACTCTTCTTTCGATATCACTCTCTCACTCACACACAACTTTACAGATCAACAAAATAAAAGCAAAATCAGCAGATGCAGTCGAAAATAGGTGATATTTCCGCGTAGTGTATAAACTGAACGCTATCTCAAAAATATATTGAAATAATCGCTATTAACAAATGCTATATTCTGAATAATTAAGAACGAAAAAAATCCCCCCGGGGATTTTACCCATTTGCATAAGTTATTAACTTAAATCTTTACAAATCCAAAGCTAATTCCCTACCTAATGCTTTAAAACTACAGGGGCCATAAAATTTACTCTCGTACACCCCCTAATTGTCATATTTATTGGCGTTGTAAAATCTTATCTATTAGGCGTTTAAGCTTTACTTAGAGTGAAAGATAAAGAAGCCAAATAAAAGAGAATCTGCTCCGTGTCCGCCAACCTTATCGCCGCAGTAAAACTTTACCCGGAGCGTTCCTTTTACCTACATTGTCCAAGATATTATTTCCGCTTTATCTCTGCTTATATATCAGATAACGCAATTGCATTCTTCTGCGCCATTCAACGATTACCATTTAAAAAATTCCAACCGAAATCATTAGCGATAAAGTCAACGGACAATATTTTTTAAGTTAAATGAGATTAACAACGTAATGGTATTTCACCTTCAATTTTTATATTTCCGCACTTCGTTAAAAAAATTTAAGCATATTTTTTTAATTTTACAGTTATATGATTAACAAACAATCAACATTATATTACAATATTCTATATTAAGATTACCGTAAATCGTAATTATGTATCATAAAAGATTTCTGAGATTTGGTTTCTACTAAAAATAACAAATAATATGACCTATATTACGCGTCATTGGTTAAATAATCTAGGAAAATACGAGATCATTCTGTAGCTTCAGGATTATACTCTCATATAATAAATGAAACAACTAAACGTAGAATATTAATGTTGGTAGTTTAATATTTTTCAAATTCAAATTTCAAAGTAGCATCAGACAAGACGTAGGATTGGCAACAAAATAATTACAAACTGGTATCCTAGAGATTTTTTTATAGAATAAGGTTGACAAACGAGCACACAGTCCACTTGATGGCAAGTGGATGCTGTGGCCCATAGACATCTACATTTATCCTCGATTAAGAATCAAAACGCAGATGCGTTGTCACCCCTGAGGACTAAGATGGATTGGCTTCTTTCCAGTAAAAAAGTTCTCCGGATCTCTACACTCACCATACGAAATACAGCAGTATTAAAATGCTATTTTACGCTGGTATTCTTAGCATTCTGTTATTCTATTGAGAGCGTGGTGCTTCCCCGGTCGAGCCGACCAACTGCTATAACCATTATATAGCTGCAGCGTGGCTCTACTACGTAGAAGAGAAGGAAATTAGGATGAAATCTCCTAAACAAGAGCCGCGTTAGATAGAAGACAATGTATGGAGTTAGAGGAAGCCTTTGCCAATAGGCACTCTAAGAGATTTAATATGACAATTTTTTAACTCCAAGTTTTCGGAAAAATATAACCAAACTCTCTATCTGCTTGTGAAGTTTCGTCGGTTAAACCATTCCACAGATTAGAAAATACAGATTTAGAAAAAATGGTTATTCATCTCTTAATGGCATACAAGTAACCCCTTAGCTTAAAAAGGCAGTTAATTCGACATTTCAGACACACATTAATTTTATTTATTTGTCATAGATTTTATCATGAAATATAATGTATCATAAAAGGACCACGTTCTCACAGAATACTTACCAGCGTAAAATAACAGCTTAATACTGCTGTGTTTCGTATGGTGAGTGTAGAGATCCGGAGACCCTATTTTACTGGAAACGAGACATTTCATCTTAGTCCTCAGGGGTGGCAACGCATCTACGTTTTGATTATCAATCGAGGATGAATGTACATACACATATGTACCTACATACTATGGGCCACAGCATCCACTTACCACCAGGTGCACTGTGTGCTCGTTTGTCATCCTTCTAAAAAAATAAAGATGCATTAACAATAATTATCTATACACTTTGGCAAATAGCTTGTCCATAATTTGTTCCACGTTTTGATTTCTTATATTTCCGTGAACATAACATATTTAAATAATATTAGTTTTTACGGATTTTATCGCGTATGCTTGCTTTGTTATTTTAATACTAATACTTGTTATTTTAGTACTAATACTTGTTATTTTAATACTAATACTTGTTATTTTAATACTAATACTTGTTATTTTAATAATTAAGCTCATTAAAAGTACCTAACACTCAAAATTCTCAAAATTGAAAAAAAAAATTCACACAATAGCTTCTAAAGTGGTGCTAAGATAGTATCGTAAGATAGGATATGGAAGAATTCTCTCACTTAACCCGATGTTTTTTTGTTTTTTTAATCGCCTTCTTTTTTTTAAAGTTTAATTATTTTACGAGTTAGATTAAGGAATAATATTACAACTTCTAGGTAACAATTAGAATGTATATGTTTCTTAGAGTAAATAATAATAATTTCGTAAGTATAATTTCACGTAGAACGGCACAAAATTAATCATTTTAATCTATGGTAACCGCGGTTAACTATGACATTTGGACGTTGAACATCTCAGTTACCCCGTGACCATATGTGTTGTAAAATGACCAAAATGTCGGGTATATAAAAATAATAATATATACGCGATAAAATCCGTAAAAACTAGTATTATTCAAATTTGTTCCACGTTGTTTTTTGGTCCACTTCCGTCGTTTGTACTGTTATGTTACCCTCGACCACTGTCTGACTACCGTTGCTATTTTAAATAACGATATTTAAGAAGGCAGTAACGGGTGATGTCGATGAGAATTGACATGTGTTTATTGAAATATGAAGCTGATTAATAAGCGTGCAACGGTTTACCCGTTGCACGCTTATTAATCAGTTGTGTCTTGAAAAACATACACAACGTTACAGCCTATTTAATTCCACTGCTTAAAGTCCTCCAGACCGAATTTCGGTCGGGGCGGCCATCCTCAACGGAGACAAGCCATCAGCGCAGGACAGGATTTTAGTTCTCAAGTGTACGCGCAAGCACAGGTGCACTCTAATAACCCGATGGGATGGCAAACTGACACGACCGGAGAGAGATCAGGCGCGGGACCAACGGCTTTACATGCTTTCCGAGACACGGGGGTAAGACACCGTCAATCTTCTGATTCTGGGCAGCTACTTAGAATTTTTTGACAAATAAACTCAACAATTGATTATTGACCCGACCCGGGATTCGAACCCAGGACCTCATGATCAGCAGTCGCACTACAAGCACTAGATTAACGAGGTAGTATGTTATATCCCCTAGAGCGTATCTTGCCATAGTTGCCACGCTTGACACGTGGGTTAGCAACCGTGGTATTTTTTTATCCATTATTAAGAAGACGTTGCTCCCCATCGTCCGAATCGTTTCCCTCTGTCGCCTTCTACTCCACCCACGGGATGATATGGACTATCATAATAACAAACATACTATTTTATATTACAGTAGGTACCTACAGTATATCGTCGTGTAGTGGAGGCACAAGAATATCCACTTACCTCTTTCCATCCCGTGGGTCAAGGGACAGAGGGCAATGAAACAGTCGATTGGCAGTAGCATCTTCCCAATAACAACTCAAAAACGATGGCTCCGTGTCTCATTGGCTTAGCAATGTAAAATTGAAGGTCGCGGGTTTGAATCCCAGAATAACAAGTACTTGTATGGCCTAGGGTCTGGCTGTTTATTTTGTGAAATTTACGTACGTCAAATGCCTCCACGACACACGAGATATTCCTATTGTGGAGGTAGCGTTGACAAAAAAATCAATATCCAATCTGAATGCAATTTTTTATAGGATAGGGTGACGAACTAGCACACAGTCCACCTGATGGTAACTGGATGCTACGGCCCATAGACATCTACATCTATCCTCGACTACAAACCGAAATGCAGATGCGTTGTTACCCGTGAGGACTAAGATGGAATGCCTCAGTTCCAGTGAAAAGGGTCTCCGGTTCTCTACACTCACCATACGAAACACAGCAGCATTAAGCTACTATTTTACGCTGGTATTCTGTGAAATGTGGCAACAATGACAAACTTCCCCTCTGCAGGTGTCGTAAGAGACGACAGAGGTAAATGAAATAGCAGATGAGTAGCAGCATCTTTCTTATAAAATCTCAAAATAATTAAAAAAATTGCGGTTAATAAACTGTCTGCTGCGCGAGGAAACTATGGAAAATATCCCCCTATGAGGCGGTCTATGAGTAGGCCTACGATTAAAGAATTTTAATATGCTGTAATTATGACGATCACAGTACCCTGAGTGGCGCGACCTCTTGATTGTGTGCTGAACGCACCACTGCACACGCTTCACCAGATCACTTACCATAATCGTCATTATTACAGCCCTTCGCAAGTCCACTGCTAAACGTATGCTTTCCACCAGAGAACACCATAAGCTACGGTCCTAACCTAATTGCACCTATCAACTTCCTGTGTATCTTACCAGGTCGTCACTTCATCCAGTGGAGGATCACCCTACAAATCGCTTATGGGTACAAGGCTGCTCGAAACCTTCTTTCTCATTGCTTGTCGGTTATTCGAGCTATATGGCCAGCCATTTGCCACTTCAGATTACTAATCCATTGGGCTATGTCGGCAACTCTGGTTCTACTGCGGGTATCCTTATTTTTAAGTAGATCAGAAAAAATCAAAGCATTGCCCTCTGCTCTCCACTTAGGCTGTACATAATTCAAATCGATAAGATCTTGCAATTTTTATATATTACACAACAACATATTCTTTACTTTATACTAAAGTATCTTTTATCACTAAATCGTGACTACTGACAAAAATCAATTTTTTTGAGTATAGATATCTTAAATAATATATAAAATGTTTCGACTGTAATTTTTATAGATGTTGCATTTTATCACATCACATATACCAAGACCGTACCAAGAGCCTTGGTAACTCAGATGGTTAACGCTCGCTGTAATTATAACAGAACGCGTGTAACCCGGGTTCAATCCCCGCCGGCACCAATGAAATGTAAATTTCAATTTTAAGTGCTGATTTACCACGTGCTCGACGGTGAAGGAAAACATAGTGAGGAAAAATGTCTGAGGAATAAGAAAAAAAATATTTCGAAGATATGTGTGACAAGTTCGCCAACACGCTTTAGCAGCGCGCGAACACTTCCTTGCACTAAAACCCTCTTAGAAATGAGGGGAGGCCTGTGCCCAGCAGTGGGACATAAATAGGCTGTAACTTTACTTACTTTACTTTACATATACCAGCTTTTACGAGTGCACTGCTAGACTTAAGCTTACCTAAAACTGCTCCAGTTAAAAATAAATTGACTACGAGTCTTTTTTTAATTTATATGTTGCCGAATCATTTAAGTGATCTGCAATCAGTACCGTTTTCACAAAGGATGCCAATGATTATGATAATCAATAGAGTATGCATTTTGTTATAAACCGAAGTTAATGTATTTAGGGAATTTTGTGGCTGAGATTACTATTATATGGTTAAATTAGTTTATTATTAATATATTATTTAAATTTCTACTGTAGCTAACGGTGTGTATAATATCGAGGTAATAAAAATCTCCTATTAGCAATAAGCTGGTACTTGACTTATATGCTACCTGATGGTAGTAAGTATTGATGGAACTGAAGATGGTAAATCGTACTAACTTTGCTTATCACAAGACACTTACATTGTTATCGGATGGGATAACAGATGCTGGCAACTTATTCCACTCCTCGACAACGAAGAAGTGGAACCGGGCCAAGCGTCTATTTGCCTGGTGATTAAATATGTAGGGAGGAATTAATTTATGCAATTCCTGCGGATACTCTCACAATGTTCTATTGAATCTGTCCAGAGCTTATAGAAAATGCGGTTGAGTGATAAACATTCAGACATTACTTTCAGATTTATAATATAAAAGAAAATGAAAAACGCAAACGCAAACTCAGTAGTAGAAGATCTTAAAAGGAGCAACGCCTTTTAAGATCTTCAAAAATTGAGTGATGATCGTTACAAGTTTAATATTAATTTGATTGACATCAATAAACAAGATAACCAAACGTTAGAGAAAAAAAAAACAGTTCGGAGTAAAAACCAGGACGCAGCATTACGGCAATAAATAACAGGTGAGGTAAAATAAATTTCCCTGGAGTTGTATTAGTATTTATGGATGCAATAAACACCAAGCAAGCTTTTGTGAAACGCCGCGCCTTGTAAATAATTTCTCTGTGAACCACTTGCCTTGTAACACTTATTGTTTAAGCCTCCAAAATATGTCCTCGACTTTGTTTTAGGTTCGTCGTCTTAACTTGAAATGGAAATAGATGGGCTAGTTTGTTTTATAACTCACCATGTTCAAATATTTCATAGTCATTCTAGAAAGCTCCTTCCATAATTGTTTAACGTTTAAATTGACAATATTATACTTTTTAACAAGTTTTTATTAGTTTTGCCTTTTTGTATATGTAATTATTATTTTTATTATTATATACATATTATTCAATTTCAGCTATTTCCAGGTATATAAATGCGTAATCTAAAAATATACGGACGTATTTAAAAACCATTGACAATAATTTTATGTCTGTCACCAGTTATACTCTCTAGATCTTCACAGCTCATGATTAATGCGTTTTCTTAAACTCTTATTTTAATTATCAAACTATACATGAAGTTTCATGTTAAATTTCAGAAAATTATAATGTGTGTAATTCATGATTCAAAAATATAACTTAGCTGAGCTTTGGTGAGTGTAGAGAACCGGAGAACCTTTTTACTACCATCGAGATGGAGGCATTCCATTTGGTCTACAGGGGTGACAGGGCATCTGCATTTCGATTCCTAATCTAGAATAGATGTCGATGTTTAAGGATCAAAGCATTAGCACTTACCATCAGGTGGACTGTATGCTCGTTTGTCACACCCTTATTCTTTAACAAAAGACATCTCGTAGATCGTGCTTCTGCCTATTTCATGGCCTCATTGACAAGTCGGTGAAACTTAAAAGGTGACGAGACAATACTTAATGACGGTTGTAATGAGTAAGTATTGTATGCTCGTCCGTCAGTCCGTAAAGACCTGTCTGAAAGGGTGGCGCTTCTTAGGCCACCGGCGAACGATTGTTTACGATGACGAAAACATCGTTTGTTTTGCCTAGTGCACATTGTTCGCTTCTACTTTGAAGGCGCCGGCACGTTGAATAGAAGGTATTTTATTTCGTAAACATAATGAAAAAAATCTCTTAATGGTGTTTGGGGAAGATTTTGAAGAATTCTCTTCAGCTTTCTGGGTTGTTTTACAGACGTTTCGGATTGTTTAAATCAAGCGGCCACCTTTGAATATTACGGCTTCTAAAAGCAGGATTGTTTTACATTGCTTTGTGGTAAATAACCCAGCTTACATGTATTTATAACTTATACTGAAGTCGGAATGCAAATACGAGAAGTCATGGTAACAAATCCGTCATTCGACTACTGTTTTTTGTAGAATAAGGGTGACAAATGAGCTCACAGTCCACCCGATGATAAATAGATGCTATGGCCCATAGACATCTACATTTATTTTCGACTAAGAAGTGCGTTATCACCATAGAAATATAATGTCACCCCTGAGGACTAAGATGTAATGCCTCGTTTCCAATAAAAAAGGGTCTCAGATTCTCTACACTCACCATACGAAACACACCAGTGTTAAGCTCTTATTTTATACTGGTACTCTGTGAGAGCGTGGTCTTTCCCCGATCAAGCCGACCCATTTGTGCTACAACCCTAGTATAGCTGCTGCGTGAACACATCCGCATTTTGATTTGTAATCGATATAGATGTCTATGAGCTACAGCAACCACTTACCGTCAGGTGGACTGTTTGCTCGTTTATCACCCTTATCCTTTAATAAAATTTAATATATAAAATATACTTGAGTAAAAACACATTATAAATTTTTATCTATATCACTCGTTAGAAAAAACATAAACTATAAGGACAGGAAACTTCTGCTACTGCTGCTTAGTCTTGCTAAATTAAGACTGCAAACGAACGACTCCTCCTGAAGATGGACGACGTTTACACAGTGTATCATCGTCAAATAGCAGCATGTACTGCTGGTTTCGTTAGCTTGCTGACAAGGGTCAAACCTAATAGTCCAATGCTGACCATAGACCTCCATAGATTGCCTCGTAGGGGGAATATTCGCCATAGGTGCCACGCTTGGCAGGCGGGTTGGAAATCGTAGTTTTTTATTTTTAGTCGTTATTAGGAAGACGCTGCTGCTATCTCCTGGTTTGTTTCCCTCTGTCGCCTCTTACGAAACCCACGAGATGGTATCAGGTAGTGGACTTACTTATTCCGCTATCACACGGTAAAAAAATAACGGTACGGTCGGGCTCATCGTCAATTAGACACATAATATTATACTGCTGTTTTCGATTGGTTGAGCTTGAGTTGAAGTTAGATTGGTTGAGCCGATCCATTCTTTCTATAGCTATAATTCAGAAAAATCCCGTTATTGAAAAAACATGGAAACACTGAGCATCGCAAAATTTACAATAATTTTTTTAATAGAATTAGTGTGACGAACGTTCACACAGTCCACCTAATGATAAGTGGGTCCTGTGACCCATAGACATTACATTTAACCTCGGTTAAGAATCAAAATGCAGATGCGTTGTCACCCCTGAGAACTAAGATGGAATGCTTCAATTCTACTTGTGTTGTTACTGTACTTCTACTTGTGTTGTGTTGTACTCGTAGTTGAGGCATGGAAGAGAGACATCCAAACGGGTCTCCGATTCTATACACTCACCATACAATACACAGCAGCATCAAGCTGCTATTTTACGCTGGTATTCTGTGAGAGCGTGTTCATGAGCCGACCCTTCCGTGCTACAACCATAATAAAGCTGTAGCGTGGAACTACCACGTATATAAAAGAACAGAAGGACAATAATACTATAATAAAAATGTTTGATTTATAATATATAATTTGCTACTTTTTTATGGTCGTTTAAAACATGTGCGTTTAACAAAACTGTTAACTGTTAAAGGTCACGCTACCAGAGTTCACAACATTCATAACACATTTTCTTAGAAAACTGCGGGAGCACATTTGTCGAGTAAAAAAAAGAACGAAGTTTAATCTTTATTCTAGTAGCCCTTTAACAGTATGAACTATCGACAGTAATTAAGGGGCAGATATTTCCCTTAATTTTTTTTTGAAACCATACTGACCAAACGCTATCAAAGTATTTGTAAAGTTTAATTTAGTTTAATTGTAACTTTTTCGCTACACCTACTTCATTATATTTCTGCATCACTCCAAGGTAGACCGGTAGAGAAGTCCACCTATACAGTGTTATTTTGCAATAATCAGGTTCGGTTTGCAATAATAAGGTTCAGATTTAGTAATATAGGCAAATGGTGAAGAAAAATTAATTTAAAAATCTCAAATATTCCATCCTTTTTATCTTTAAAACTTTTTATAGAATAAGAGTGACAAACGAGCGTACAGTCCACCTGATGGCAAGAGGATGCTATGGCCCATATACACCTTCATTTATCTTCGATTAAGAATCAAAATGCGGATGCGTTGTCACCCCTGAGGACTGAGATGGAACGCCTCGTTTCCAGTAAAAAGGGTCTCCGGTTCTCTACTACTCACCTTACGAAACACACCAGCTTTAAGCTGCTATTTTACGCTGGTATTCTGTGAGAAAATAAAAATGCGTGGTAATGCATTATTTTAACTGATTTTACTGCGCATGCACACACCAGACCAGACCAGAAGGTAAAAACGTTGTACGTCCATAAATCACATTCGATTCGATAAGATAATTTCAAATAAAAGTAGAAGCCTTATTTAAGGTTTTAGCGTTATTGATATATTTCTACTTAAGTTTAAATTTGGTTACTCTTCGAAAAATAGCCCTGTATACCAGGTGTGAATATAGTTTCAAATAAATAAAATAGTTGTCTAATTTAGACTTGTTTTAAGCCCTTCTCCGAGAATAACCTATACGAGACAGTCGCTTTGTTCTCTCATTGTCTATTCTTTACAAATATCGATTTTGAACTATCTTATAACTTAAATAAATAGCTTGAGAAATAACTTTGACTTAAAATTGAGATAATATATTGATGTATGCCGCTATAAACTGACAAGCAATTAATACAATTACGTAAATAATTTTTTATTATATATAAAAATAACCAGCATCAATCTAAGAAGAAATAGAATATGATGATAAAATAACCGCGCATCCTAGCAATATACGAGTACGTAAATTATGTTTACGTGTCATAATAAAAGATGCACTTTAAAAACTCAGCTTATTACTAATAAATAGATACGGATCTACTAATTTATGTTTCTTATACAAAATATGTTATAATATATTGGAATATAAATCGACTGTAGGAGTCGAGAAACTTACCCTTAATTTCAAGCTTTATTATTTCAGTCCGTTTTATATTACCCAACACATACAGTAAAAATAAATGGTAGCCCACCATAAAGATAACGATAAACAAAATTCGTTTCTACGCCTTCCCCTTTTTATTGGCAGGGGGCAATTTGAAAGAATGTTTTCTGCCCATACCACAATAACTGTGTCAACGTTCATATTTCAAATTTATTAATTTCCTGGCCTTTATTGAGGCGGAATAAGATTCACATTCGGTTGTCATTTATGTGTAGTGATTGCAAAACAAAATAGCACATACGTAATTTATATTCCAACGATGCGTTAGTGCGAGTTTACGAAATTGTTAAAGACAGATAAAAGGGCGATATTTACATTAGGGGTTGGTTTATAGGTCTGAGTGCTCGCTGTAAAACTACGGAGGTTATGACTGTCGCTAATCGTAATAAATGACGTCTGATGGCATATTGTAATGTTTAGCTTACATCATGCAGCCAACTTCCATATTTGATACCTTTTTTATGTAATAAGGGTGATAAACGAGTAAACAGTCCACCTAATGGTAATTTAATGCTATGGCTTATAGATATTTGCATCAATCCGCTATTAAGAATGAAAATGCAGGTGTATTGACACTAAGGTGGAATCCATATGCAGCATGAATCTACCACTTAAAATACCTTAAACCTCATCAGTCTATTCTTTTTGCTGATGATATTTCCGTTGTCATATCAAAACTAAATAAAGAGTTTACCGCAAGTGACATCGAAATAACGTTAAATTCTTCTATAGAATCCATAATGACCTGGTTCGAAACCAATAATCTGCGTGCGAATGTTTCAAAAACAAAATTCATAACGTTTTCCAATTACAGTACAGCAAATGAAAAATAAATATTTCATATAATAATGAATATTTGAAAGAGGTTTCAGAAATACAATTTTTAGGTCTACATTTTGATAACCATTGCAACTGGAAGTCGAATGTGAAAAATGTCTGCACCAAATTAAATAAATTTGTGTATGCACTGCGTAGATACAGTGCGTCGCAGGGAAAGGGGCTGCGCTTACTGCATACTACGGATACATTGAATCTGTGTTGAGGTATGGTCTGTTGGTGTGGGGAAACTCGACTGATATAAACAAGGCATTTATCAGTCAAAAGAAATGTGCACGAGCTTTATGCAACGTCGGGCCCCTTGCCTCATGTAGATCTTTATTTAAAAATAACAATTTGCTAACGCTGACTGGAATGTACATATTAGAGGTGTGTATATTTGTCAAAAAAATCAGTGTTTATTTCATAGCGTTCGCGACAATTCTATTATAGGTAAAAGGGACCCAACTAGATTGTTAATGCCTGCCTGCAGGACAGCTTTGTTTCATAAAAATTGTTACGTAATGTGTATAAAAGTTTTTAATAAGATACCTAAAGCGATTAGAGAGTTACCAACAACGAGAATGAAAACTCACCTAAAAAAATGGCTCATCAAGAAATCTTTTTACTCAGTTAAAGACTTCTTTGCAGATAAGTAGACAATACATTTTAGAATTTGACACAATGTTTAAATTATGTCATTCTTATAAATTAAAAATTTTATTTATTTAATTAATAAATTTGATATAAATATTGAAATAAATTAATGACAATTCGATATGTAACATTTATAATTGACATTATATTTACTGACATAAGAAAATTAATATTTGACATTGAGCTATAATAATACCTTGAACGAATTCGTTCAAGAATAATACTTATACATCTTACGGGCAATTTATTTTTCTGACACTGTTGCATAATTAATTAATCATCAAATCAGCTGAGTAATGTTAAAAAAATTGTACTTACTTACTTACTTACTTATCGTCACGCACAATCCCTAACGGGGTAGCCAGAGAGAACAGATCGCCAAGTGTCACAATCCTTACATACCTCTTTCGCTTCTTTCAGGTTCATTAACTTCTTCATACATGCACGTCTAGGTATTTGAGTACTCTTGACCCTCCCCTCTTCGAGCAATTTGCTCACATGGTCTTCGAAAGTTAGTCTCGGTCTACCTCGACACCTTTTAATATTTACTTTCGCTCTATATATTTTCTTCACCATTCGGTCTTCACTCATTCGTTCAACGTGCCCAAACCATTAAAAAAATTGTGTTGTTAAAAAATAGATAAGTATTGTTGTATAAGTTACGGGTACTTGGCTATTAATATTTGCACACCATTGAGGTAGAATATGTAGAACAAATTATACTCGAACACCATTGTACAGCCATATTCTTGCAAATAAAGATTTATTATTATTAAATATAACGTACGTAATTGAGATAGCTTTACATTATTCTAATATATATATATATATATATATATATATATATATATATATATATATATATATATATATATATATATATATATATATATATTGCATCTTTATTCATCACACGAGGAGTAAGTTGAGTACACGGCTCCAGAGCCTACAAAAACGTTTTAAAACACCTGCGCGTATTCATTTGGATTTTGCAATTTTAAAAGATCATTGTTTATAGTATGGCAAACCAATTAAACTGGTATAATAATGCAATTCGTTAATACATATTTACCTATATTTGCAATATCGTATTTTTTTTTCATTTACTGCAAAAATTATTTACGAAAATATTATTTGTTCATTTTAATGTAAATTGAAAGAGTACCTAGGTACGAAGAAAATTTATGTTGCAGAGTCGGCAAGGGCCGTCCTAGACCGAAGTTTATTAACCAAATTAATAACAATGAAGATGGGCTAAACTGTGAGTATCCTTAACTTAAAAGGAGAGAGACACTGATGTGTTAAGATGGTGCCAAATGAAAATCCATGGTCTCTGCCAACCTCTTTGAGTAACAGGCGTGAAGATTTAGGTATATATAAATATACTGTACCTTGCGTTTGATTAACTTAATGGGAAATAAAACGACAATGACCTTAAAAACTTTTTATGTTATTACAATCCTAATCTATAAAAATTCAAATAAGACGCCAACCCTGAGAACTGCTTATCATTAATTGAATTTACTTTTAAATAAACCTTTATTGTTACCTAGTTTGTGACAAAGGATAAATTTTAATTTGAATGGCGGAAGAAGAATTCTTATGCCGGCTGTACACGCTCGTCGAGACACCACGAGACAGGCCTAGAGGCGAGCGTTATTTAACATTGTTCTTAAAAACAGCGTTTTTTTTTTATAAATATTGTAACGTGTATAGTTTTCTTTATGAATAAACATTTAAAGTGTATATAAATATTTAGTGTACATAAACAGACATATAATTGGTGTAAATAAATAATAAATATTTTTTGTATTAAGTTAATTTTTGTGTATTATGTGGATGATAAAAATTATGTGATGTGATGGACAATAATACTTAAATACTTACATATTTTGTGACTGTATAAAATTGTACAAAGGTACTAATATTGACAATGTCGCGCACATGTTATAATACCTATAACCTGTTACGTATTCGTAATCATAACATAACACAGTTAAACTAATATTATAATATCTACCTATAATATGTTAATATTTTCGTAATTATAACATAACACAAACGCAAAACTAACCTACGCTATACTGTATACATATGTAACTAATTACAAAAATAAGCAGTTTTGAAACTAGTTACTCATATCCACGAAACTACGTACAACCGATTACGTCCAAAAGACCTTACCGCCCATGTCTAGACAGGCCGAGTACGAGTGTGTACAGGCTGCTCTCGTCGCGTCGCGTCGCGTCTCGTGGCCCTCGTGCGCTCTCGGAAGCGTGTCGGTTTTTGCGCTCGAGTCAAAGGGTCTCGTAGGTATCGCGTTGAAAACCGAGAGCGAATGATGATATTACTTAACGTGTATAACATGTATCATCAAGCAGAAAAATGCAAACTGTATTATGACATTTTAATATGTAAAAAGTCCAAGGTCGACATTATAACTACACATCAAAGTCTCCTCGAAAACGTATTTATATATAATCGTTAGGTTTTAATTGCTGCTAAATAATATTCTGTATTTTGTGTACACTTAGTTAAAGAAGTAAAATATTTTGTATTTGTAATTTCTGTTTTGTTTCAAGATGACATATGTGATTTTATTGTTAATACCTTTTTTTGATGATAATGTATATAGAAGTGTAATACACTGTTAGAAAGTTTATTAAATACAGTGTTTAATGATATTATTGATTTTTTTTAATTTCATTTAAAATATATATATGTACTTATATTTATGAAGAAACATGTGTTTTTTCCGGGACTAGTTGAACCTCTCTTTTTCTTTACATAATTACAGTCATCTTTCAATAGATCCTGCTAAGTTTTACAAATCTCATAAAATATTTCATACTCTTAATGCCGATATCAATATTTAAGTCATAAGAGCCAGGTTTATTGAATAATTATTTACTTTATTTATATATATATATATATATATATATATATATATATATATATGTTTTTTAAAATATTGTATAACAGGTAGTCGCTAACACTTTCGATATCGATAGTACGCAAGACGACAGAAGTATGTGCGCGGGTGACTGGACGCAGGGTGACACTACTTGGGGCTAGATCGTCGCCCGTTGCTATGTTTTCGCTTCCCCGTATGTCATACCGCACCGCACTGTTCATCTTTCGTGGCGCAAGCCGCAAGCTATACACTATTCTATTCCATCCATGGTACTGTTACGGTAAATTAATAGAAACTATCCCCCATCTCCTTCTTAGCAATGGGTTATTAATTTTATTTTTAGTGGAGTTCAAACTTCAAATGATACGTGATGAGAGGCACACGAGGCGACGAGACGAGCGTGTTCAGCCGCCATGAGCTACATACATCTAGGGTTGCCAGGTCTTTTAAACCGAGACCATCCAGCTTAGCCGGACATTTTGGTAAAAAGGCCGGACACCCTTAATTATTCAGTCTTAGTATAACATGGTAATATATTTTTTAAAGTAAAACAATTACAGTAAAACAACCTTATATCATTTACCATAAAATGTTAAATTAAAATAATCAGTGTTCTTTATTATTAATCATTCAATATTCATTACAATATTAGTTTCAATAATTGCAATAGTATGTATTTAAGTACATGAAAAATGTAAAAAAATGGTCAAATATAAAAAGCCTGACAAATGCCGGACAGGCCCGGACACCGTCTAATTTGGCCGGACACGCAAACAAAAAGCCTGACTGTGTCCGGCTTTATCCGGACGCCTGGCAACGCTACAAACATCTGTATACCATACAGTATAGCGTAGGTTAGTTTTGTGTTTGTTTGTTAGGTTATGATTACGAAAATATTAACAGGTTATATAGGTGTTAACATTAGTTTAACTGTGTTATGTTATGATTATGATTACGAATATATAACATTTTATAGGTGTTATAATTATAATATGCGCGTGACATCGTCAATATTAGTACTTTTGTATAATTTTATAGTCACAAAATATGTAAGTGCCTAAGTATTATTGTCCATCACATCACATAATTTTTATGATCCACATCTTGCGTGTAAGCCATTAACTATCCCGAAGGGACTCTTTACTCTCGTTGTTCGAGTCGTATATCGTGTTACGTACCAACTATATTCATCTTAATAATAATCTGTTCAAAACGAAACGCTTACGCGAGTGCCGGTCGTGGTGTGTGTCAACTGCGTACGTAAAATAATCATTACATTTTGTCCACGAAACTGGGTATACGATTATCAAGCTCGTAAGCAGTTTCTGAAACCGATTATGTTAAATAATGCTCACCTCTAGGCATGTCTCGTGGTGTCTCGACGAGCGTGTACAGCCGGCATTATCTTCTTTCAAACGAAACAGGTTTTTTTGTTTGCCATTCGCAAAAACATCCTTATCAATGCAAACAGGCGCATCATTAGCTTCGCTTTGTTAACAATCTCACACAGTTGGAGCTAAGCAAATATGTTAATCACATTATAGTAATTAAAGACCGTTATCTAAATAAAATAAACCAAATTTATTTAGTGACAAGTTCGTTTGCCAAGAAATAAGTAATATACAAATATTGTCTGTTTCGTGTCAACAAGTCGAAATTTATTGCTGTGTAAATATCTATTACAAAATACAAGGCCGTAAAAAGTGTATCTGAGAACACAATTCATTATATGTTTTACATTGATGTGTGTGTAGACATGACTAATGATGGCGATGAGTAAGAGAACGCAGTGGTTACTGAATTGATGTTGACATCGAAGGGACGTATTGAGTTTAATGAAAAAATAAAAAGTCATGGGGAGTAGACATTGATTTACAACTGATCAACATATTATCAAGGCCCAGCAAATTATATTATAACGGCCAGCATTAAAGTTAGTGAAGATGACACACATTTTATTGCGCTGATTTATCGTGCATGATAAGACTCTACGGGGCGCAGTCTTATCAAAGTATATAAAGAAATTATACAGAATTAAGATAAGGTCATTTTAAAGAAATGTCAAAATAATTTTACTGCATTTCGTTATTTAAATATAGCTTATTTTAATCATAGTGCAACTATTTTTGAGGAAAATTGCAATAATTTAGGCATAGCAATATCGTCACACGTCCGGGTAATTTCCTTATTTTAATATAATGTTGCTTTTGCGACACAACAGTACCTTGAATATCACTATAGCTCTAGTCGTACATCTTTGACCACCTCGTTGGTCTAGTGGTCGTAAATAAGTCCCGGGTTCAAATCCCGAATCGGACCAAAATCAGTTATGGGGTTTTTCTGTCAAAACATACTCAGTAGTACCCCGGAGTCAGGAAATTGGCAGTGTTACACACACACGTTACAAAAAACGTAAAGCCGTTAGTCCTGCGCCTGATGTCTCTCCGGTCGTGTCGGATTACCGTCCCATCGGATTATGAGAGTGAGGGAATAGAGAGTGACCTATGTTTGCGCACACACTCGGGCACCTGTTCTGCAGATATGGCTACAGCTCCAGCGTTGCACATCAACAGCATCAACAACACAGAAATCTAAATAATAAGATATTTAGATTTCTGTGATCAACAAGCACCGTGTGTCACTCCACGGTTTTTTATATGTAGGATGCCTCACGTATAGTGTCGCCTCGCTCTAAGGGTTAAAATGCATAAGAGAATTATATCATGCATGTCAATGAAATTTTACTTGATATCCAAGATATCAACTTGAATAAACACATTTAGGATATGGAGTCGAGAGAACTCAAAGTGAAATTACCGTATCTCGGAGCGACGTGTACATGAAAAATTCATTCTTAAAGAAACAAGAGGGCGACGCGAAATAATAATTTGAATAAATATCAAGCAGTCCCGTGCGAATGTAGTGACAAAAAGCGGGTTCAGCCACGCGCGCTTATGCGTTGTGATGGCGTAATTTGCCAGTAACAGTTTGCTGGGAGGGCGTAATGCAATCTGACATCTCCACGTACGCAGAATGTTATTGAGTTTTTAGAGAACGTCTCACGTAAAACGACAGACATGTGACATTTCGTAATTTTTAGGTGGAATATATTTCCCTTTTGGGAATTAGCACTCCTAGATGTAGAGATAATTTGACGGCACCAGGGCGCAGTGGCTTAACAATCTCGCACGGAACAAGTTTCGACTGGTCTACAAATATTTGTTCCGGGTTTGGTTGTTTGTTATTGTGAAATTTATAAAAGTACGTTAACTCCACACGATATAGGAGTAAGTTATAGTAGTGGTAATGTTTTGAAAAAATAATGAAAATTTATAAGATAATTCCGGAATATAAGAATTTCTGATCCTTTTCTAGTTACTTACGAGCAGCTTATAATTGCAATTCTATTTACACGTTCACATGCCCTCTTTCATGGAATGGTTAAGCGACGAGTCGTACAGTCTTTACTGGTCACACATCCCCTTTTCTAAGAAAGACCGAGCGAGCATAAAAGGGCGTTAAGTGTGCTCGCAAACACAAAAATAATAACAAAATCCCCGTGTATTTTGACAACATAATACTCGATGGACACAAAGCCAGTCACGTCACAAGTAATCGGTTTCATTTCTACGCCGCCCTTTGAGTTGGGTCCCAAACAAGTTTCGCAAATAATTATTAAAAAGTTTTTTGCTCCACTGCAGTTGGTTTATGTTGCTACCGTTTGACGGTTCCACTATGAAAGATTTCTCGCAGATTATAATTGACAAGATCTTTGTTGGCTTTAACAATGGGACTTAACAGAAATCGGTCTATTTTATCAGCAGGGAGATTAGCAAGGGAGTTTTGAAGCCCCATAGATATTCAGTGAGCTTATAATTCTCGAAATGAGTAATTGAACAAGGGAAGTGATCATTGTCGACGGAACAATGTGTGGTTCTCGCTAAACTTAATACCAAATTATCCTTTAGGAGCCAGTACAGACAGTACGTTCGAGAATTGGTTTTGTAATGGAAATCATTGCATCGTTTCTTTCAGTAAGTTTCTGAGAAAATGAAACTTCAATAAACCACAGATAAAAGAATTTGGCATACTTATTGCGTTTTTTGTTAATCGATAATCTTTTTATCTATTTCACATAATAGTTTGTAAAGATAAAATAAAGATATAAATTAAGTTTTTATCATAACAACTTCATTATGTATTTTTGTATTTCACAAGTTCTCGTGTTTAAACCACCGTTAGAGCTTTGAGCTAAAATACATAGTTATATTTATTTATTATTCCCTGTTGTATGATGTTGTGTATAACATGTTGAATATACCCCTCCTAATTTCATAATGTATTTTAAAAGTCACGGTTATAATAAAAATTACAAATTAAATTTGTAAATGTTGGCAGGTCGATCGAAGATTCTTTCGAAATCGAATTCCAAATTCGAATTTAGAAAAAAAAACGAAACTTTTTAAATTGTAATTTATAGCCATATTTTTACGACTGTTATTAAAAAAGAAAAAAGTATCCTAAGCTGATAAAATTCTAAATAAATATATCATCCATCTATTCAACCATGAATTACATCCTATCAAAGTAAACTGCTGAACACAGGCCTCCCTACAGGTTACCTCACAATTATATAGCCATAGTAGCCACGCTTTGTATGTGGCCTTACAATCACAGCTTTTATTATTTTCTAGTTTTTATTATGAAAGACCTAATTTGTTTCCATTTGTCGCCTCTTACAAAACCCACATGGGCCTAGAAAATCCATGAACACCCAATGGTCAAAAAAGGGGTAGTCGATATTATAAACCCGCCAATACACATTTAACAATATACCATTAGTACGTAATTACTAACGTTCGTCACGATCGTATGTTTTATCATTCAGGACATCACACACCGAATCACGCTGGGGGTGACAATGCAATCAGTCCGAAAGCAGAACGTTGACCACCCAAGGAGCTTCGGGAACCCGACGCTTCGTAGAAACAAAAGCGAAGCTGATTTTGAATTCGCTTGAGGACGTCGGTTGCAACGCTCACTCGCATACCAATTCGGTGCTGTGTGACATGCCCAATGAATTAAAAGTGATGGACGCGAGTGCAAAAAGCTGGCAACGTTTACGTGCTGCCGCCACTGGATTCAACAACCGGTTACCCGCCTTGTATGGTTCTTCCCTTCTAACTCGACGTTATTTATCGTGTATTCTAGAAAGGGAACTGTAATGTCTGTGATCTTTGATCTAAATTTATAATTTCAACTCGAAAAGCTTAGAAGCTCGTAGAGTTAATAAAATTATTGTATTAAATCGTTAGAAATACCTGCAGCTGTATGATATAATATAACAACAATTTTTTTTAAATGGTATTGACAGTTACAATTTGTCCTTTTCTATTTTCTACTTAAACTCTAAATAATGACACATTATATATTTTTTTCAAGTTTGGTACGATTACACTAATAAATCTACAACTATTTACAGGTAAAACAAAACATATAGAATCACTTTGGCGTTCGTCCGTTCATCTATCATCTATCTATTGAGAATTTCAACTTAGAGTGATGATTGATCTAAATAAGACGAAGTTTTATTTTTATTACAGGGTTATTTTTGACATCAAATTGGGATTTGAAGAATCATTATGAAGGAATCATATGTTAGTGCGATATTTTCATAACGCTTACGTTAGTTAAGGGACATCAATTATGTGTTCGCAGCATAATCCTTTAGTCTCAGCATTTTAGAACGTAGCGTAAAATATGACTTTGTCTTCTTTCATTTTTATTACTCCGTGAGTGCTCACAGCTGGTATGGGAATCTCTCACTGTCTAAAAGGTTTAGCATGACATGACCAAATCCGGTCGGTCGGTCTGGGCTTTAAGTATGTTACCCTACCATCCATTGAAGGCTACAGGAATCTTTGCACTTTTTTCGGTCACATATTTCGTCACCCTCGAGATGAGATGGGATAACGGTTTTTTTGATGCCATCACCGCACAGCATGTAGTTACATTCCTTATCTAATTCCATATGAATAAATAAAAAGTTAAGAAGCTGCGTCTGAACGTTGGATGCTAACCCCATTACTCACTTGCATTATGATAATTAATACCTTTTGAAGACACACAGAGCTACGGAAGAAAAAAGACTTATTGTCTCCCATCAACAAAGGCTATTCATTCCAGCCGCCGTTTAAGGGCAGACAAAAGGTCCGATCTGGGGATAAACATCGGGATATGGTCGTCAAACGTCGGAGAATGTCGGAAGAATAATTACGAACGAACGTTTTTGTAACGCTCTAATAGACCTTGCTTATTTACATTTTAAAAGGAGTTCACAACTAATCTACGTTACTACATTACAAGAATAATTATAATAATAGTAGCTCACAAGCGTTGAAAATATTATATTTTATTTATTTACTTTGATATATGGCCATAAATTCTAAAAGTTTATATAAGTTTTAGTAATTACAATTAATAAAACTTACCGACTTTCATACTTAGTTTTGTAATATATAAAAATTTAATATAAAATATTGACAAACATTATGATTAATTAAAAATAAAAAACATGTTGTCAAACAGAAAATTAGATAGTTCACATGACAAGAACAGAAAAGAATAGCTAGCATAGTACTCAAATATGAATAAAACGGCGAAGAAATTTAAATTAATAAAACGCTATTGATTTTTAAAGATAAGACGATCGTTTGTTCCTTTAAATGTGTTCTATGAATCATATTACAATCTTTCAGTGTATTTGCTTAAAATTGAAACTTTACTAATTTGTAATTTTCGTTATAGAATTAATTTTTAATATCTATTAAAAAAACAAAAACACCGTACTATATGTGGCTGTACTTTGGTATTGGTACCCACTGCTGACTAATTTTACTTACTCGAATCAGCGGTTATTAAACGCGGCGACACGTTACTGAACGCCCGTTGACATCAGTGCAGTCCATCAAAGAATGACGTTGATGGACAACCGACAGCGGCCGCGGTGCAGCTAGACATGCTAATGACCCTGCTTACCATATAATGAGTCGCATATTACGAGCGGAGACGATTTGGAATTCACATTCGGGGAATGCTGTTGCGCCTGAAATAGATTCGTTTGACGACGTCTAATTGACAGATAAAATAAAATGAAAAAGGAACTTTTCCTTTTTTAGATTTTTTATATTCATGGATACTATAATATTATATTGTATGAAGTTAATATTTTACAAACATAATCTATTTTAAATAATTCATCGCTTTAATGATCTTTCGACAAGTGGATATGTATTTCATAAAAAAAGTTAATATAATGGAACTTTAATATAAATATAATTTAAAATTATTAGATTATCGTAATGTAAGTATGGCCGTTATTTGAAACAATCCGTAAGATCCGGTATGGTCTAGTGGCTAGGATACCTGGCTCTCACCCAGGAGGCTCGGGTTCGATTCCCGGTACCGGAATAATATTTTTTAATAGTTAAAATAAAATTTTAAAGGAAACATTTTATAAAGAAAAATGTTTATTGTCATTTTGAAAAGTTAAAGATAGAAGAAAATAATTTGTAATTTTTTAGTTCCAAACAAAAAATTCAAATATTTTAAACAGTTCCTTTATTTTTATCCAAATAGGTGACAGTCTTAAAATTTGACTTTTGATTTAGGGAAACATGTAAAATACGTTGGAGCCGTGGTAGCTCAGATGGTTAGCGCTCGCTGTAAATTTCACAATACGCGAGCAGACCGGGTTCGAACCCCGCCGGCACCAATGAAATTGTTAATTGCAATTTTAAGTGCTGATTTACCACGTGCTTGGTGGTGAAAGAAAACATCGTAAGGAAACCTGCATGTCTGAGAAATAAGAAAAAAAAATTATTTCGAAGACATGTGAAGTTCGCCAACACGCATTGGGGCAGCGCGGCGGACTATTCATTGCCCTAAAACCTTCTCAGAAATGAGAGGAGGCCTGTGCCCAGCAGTGAGACGTATATAGGCTGTGACTTTAACTTTTAACTTTAAATTACGTTTGAATAAAGTATTTAAGACCACCTTAAGATTACAAACCGAAAACCAACAAATAATGTTTCCTTTCTTACGCTAACCTGCTTAAAAATGAAAGGAATAACGGTGAAATCGACATGGATTTTAAAACAATAAGCACAAAAACCTATCGGATTTCTATTATCAGAAGCAAAGCCGACTAAATATTCGCTGAATAACGAATGTCAACCCTCTGTCAATACATCGAGCGAACGTAAAATAATCAGCCTTCATCGTGAAGCTGCATTTCAATCGGGGACAGACAGAGACAATTATACTCTGTTATAAATCCCAACGTCTCTTTACCATATTAGAATTTAACAAGCTTGACGTAATACAAGCGAAATTGAATCATCGGCTCACTAGAATTGAAGAACAGAATCTTTTGCAGTGACAGATGCATCAAAAGGATTTAAATTTCGAATTTGCATCTGCGAGACTCGATTGACAGATATCAATAGTGTATCCGACTGCAGTCGATTCGGAATTCAAATGATCCATCACGTCAGGGACGAAAATTTCCAGAGACCGGTAAAGGTTTTTCGTGTTTTATCTTTTTATCAAGTTTTCATATGGGGTTTAATTATCAAACAAAATTCTAACGGAGCACTTAATGTTTTTTTTATCAAATGTCGTGTTTTTTATCAAACTCGATTATTTTTGATTACAGAATTAACATTCTTGTATTTGTTTTATTGAGCATTATTGAATAAGTATATGAAATTTAAATCACCCGCTGTCAACTTTTTACGTGGTAGAGCCATGCTTCATCTATGTTGTGGTACTAGAACGAGTGGATCATGTAGTCAAATATGCAAATGCTTTGTCACTCCTGAGACTAAGGTGGAATGCCTCGTTTCCAGTAAAAAGGGTTTGGTTCTCTTCATTCACCATACGAAATACATCAGCAATGAGCTGCTATTTACGCCGGTATTCCGTCAGCGCGTGGTCCCATCCGATCGAGCCAACCCATTTGTGTTGCAAGCCTTGTCGGTTAACGTGTACTTAACTGATGTTCGTATACTGAGCTTTACACTCAAGGTGATAAATGATGACCTTAAACGGCAATTTCACTATGTCATTGTACGATATTGTATCGGTTTCACTATCAGTAGGGAGCCATAAGTCGGATCACAAATAAGGCCGTATGCCAGTGTGGAAATAAAAAAAAATATTTTTTTAGATTGTTTAAAGGAGAAAAGAGATACAAAACAAATTCATGTTTCAGAAATGAACGGCAAAGTCGGAAAGGGCTGCCCTTGACAAAATTTTATCGACCAAATTGGCAATATACGGAGGATAAGCTACAGCATGTATGCGTAGGTATATGCATATGGATGCAAACGAGGCAAGAGAGGTATGTCAGGATCGTGCCAAATGGAAGTCCGTTGTCTATGCTTACCCCTCTGTGGGTGATAGACCTGCGGGTTTATGGTTATTATATGATGTTTATTTGTTTAAAATGATTACTTGAAATTCAAATAAATATCCAGAAATAAATTATTCATTTCTGGATATTTATTTGAAGAAATGCTTGCACTTAGCAAGCATTTCTTCAAATAATAAAATCGGATAAAAAGCGTAATTTATTTAGCGAGGCGTTTTCTATCAATCTATTATAACTTATATTACTTATTATAGGCCTTTTCCACCTTTGATGCTTATTTTATTATACTTATGCTTTTGTAGATAAATAAACGTACGTACCAATGGTATCCTTTAAACAGTCTGGTATTGTCATTGCTAATTCAACTGCCACTAATAGTGAAGACTATAGCAGGCTATCTATATTACATTTTTGAATATATGTAAATGTTGGCAAGTTTAGAATTGGTACAAAGTCAAAGAAAGAAGAACTGTATCGTATGTTAAAAATCTACATAATTTAGATTTTGAATGACCGAGACAATAGCAATACCATTATGGATAGTACAGTTATAAATATATTTCACAAAGTGTATCGACAGTCTGCTGGTTTGTAAACACAAAAGGAAACCCACTTTTGACCATAACAAAACAATTCTTCCTCCTTCAAACAGCATTATGCTATCACGCTCAAAAGACTTCAACATCAACGTAAGCGTACGAAAATTATTCGCGTGACTAATGCCCGTGCAAAACGTGTTTTATTCCATCGTTTTGCAGCAACAAAGAGTAACTGTGAACATAATCGCACGTTATTTATTTTCCATTGTACAAGTCACAATAGACGCAGTAGTCAATAATCCGATGTCAAAGCCCAGCGTATGAATTGTGTGTTGATACAAGATTAGATGTGGTGTGTCAAATCTGACACAGATTTACGACTAAGCACTTTACGGTCTGTCTATTATTTCATTATACCTAGCCCTTTGCTTGTAGGATTTAAATAGAATAGCATTAGGCATATTCCCAATTATTAACAATATTATTAGATATGTTTATCGTAAGAATACTAAGTTACGTTTTTCTGTATAAAATATAAAATTATAGTGTAAAATATAAATTATAATAAAATGGATCTTGATTATTAATAATATTATTAGATATGTTCATCATATCAATACAATTATTTTTTCTGTATACAAATTTGATATAAAAAGATCTTGATTATTAATAATATTATGGGATATGTTCATTGTATAAATACTAATACTTTTTTCTGTATACAATTTTAATAAAAAAGGCCTTGATTATTATTAATATTATTAGATATGTTTTTTTCTATATAAGTATACAATTTTAATAAAAAGGTTTTTAATATTGATAATATTATTAAAATATGTTCATCGTATCAATGGTATTACTTTTTTCTGTATTAAATTTTTATACAAAAAATGGTTTTACAAAACATTGGAATATTTTCTGTATAAATTTGCGAGAATTCAATATAACAGACCAAGTACCGGTAAAGCGCTCTATTTTAAAAATACACATATTTAAAGACGGCTCTTCTATTTATCTTTTGTCTCGTGTTTACGAAGCGGTCAAATTTCATCTGCAGCGGCCTCTTTGAGCCGCTCTCTTGTATTATTTTCATTATGTTCAGAAAGCTCGGAGTCCGTGTTATTGTTATTCTATCTTTGAGGTGTGGCAGGGGTTTTTTGTTTGCTCTCCATCGTAATTTATTTGGGACTTTCTTGTTTTGCTCCATGTTACGTATAATCTCTGCCTGTCAAGTTGTGCCGCCTGTGATGAATAAAAATGAAGTATTGGACTACTGAAATCTTTGGAGACATAAATACTTAATTATTAAAAACAGATTTGTTCTAATTTATAGTGAATTGGAATTTGTAACTCGTTTTCGTAATATAGGCAAACACTTGTACTAATTTCTATGTAGGTAGAAGTAAATTTAGTTTAATTATAATATAAAATAAATATTATTAGTAAGTAATTTATCCACATCACAAAATTGAACCCGTAGTTTCACCATGTTACCACGATAACAAATATAAATAATAAATTACCTGTAACTTCATTTTTACATACCTACATCAGTTTCGTATTTGAACGTTGATGATCAAGACTCATGACTGATCATGTTGCCGTAAAGTGTATGTTGTGATGAATTTCATTACTGTTAACTAAGCCATTTATTTATTATCTCATTATATATTTTTATGGCCCCGTACTCATACTCACAGACAAAAGAGTATTTGAGAATGTGGCAGTTGGTAGACGTGTCCTAAACTTTTTTTCCATACTCATCACAGGGGGTGTGCTGTTTAGTATACGAATACGTATTGCTGAGACTCTCTTAATGGTGATGCTAGTCTGGTATAATAGAACAACATTAAAATTTACTGTCTTGAGACTTGATTAAGTTTTAACACGTGCTGGTGAGATTTATATTTGGAAAATAGTTGGTATATTTCGGAAACATCTGTAAAATAAATAAGTTTAAAGTGTGATTGGTGGAGAATTTATCACTTCGTTTTCCAATGCTTGAAAACCTTATGGATTTCGATTACGGCTGTATAACCATTTATTTCACACCAGACATAAAATACTCAGACTTGAAGGGCCGCAGCGTCAAGGGTAAGAGACTTCTGGTACTGCTATTGACAATGCACCTGCCAAACGTGGCGATAAAGCCAAGTGCTCCCTACAAAGGGAGAGTATTATATTTAACAAAGGACTTTTACGCAGTGATAATGATAAAGATCCTTTTTTTTTTAGTTTGAGAGTGACAAACGAGCTAAAAGTACTCTTAGCAATGAGTGTTTAAAACCCACTGACAACCGTATCCCATTTCAAATAAAGAAGACCACAGAGGCTTTGTCCCTGAAAACTAACGTTCTCACTTACTTATCAAAACAGAATGTAATACGTCATAGAGTGATGCTGCAATATTATGGATGCATCACGAATGAGTCGGGTTATATGGGCAAG
The DNA here is from genome assembly GCA_036936625.1 of Parnassius smintheus behrii. Taxonomy (NCBI): domain Eukaryota; kingdom Metazoa; phylum Arthropoda; class Insecta; order Lepidoptera; family Papilionidae; genus Parnassius; species Parnassius smintheus. The sequence continues at coordinate 5,663,330 of JAUPFT010000006.1, forward strand.
GACCACGCTCTTACATAATACCAGTGCAGCAAAATAGCAGCTAAATGCATCCGTGTTTCGTATTGTGAGTGAAAAGATCCGGAGACTCTTTTTACCGGAAACTATGCTTTCCATCTTAGTCCTCATGGGGGGGGGGGGGGGACATATCAGCATTTAGATTCTAATTTGAGATGTCTGTAGATCTGTGTGCTTTGTGTGTGACTGTGTGCTCGTTCCTTAAAAAAGAACCCGCACCCTTTCTTTAAAAAAGAATCTCACGTTGTGGGGAAAATTTACTTTATTCCTCAAAGTTAGTTTTAGCTCGGATTGAAATAATTTTACTTAACCATATTATAGTGATGAACGCATTAAATAAAGTTAAGCTTAATTAATACTGATCGTTTCAGCTTATTCCACTCCACAACTTTCGTATTCCTTAATGTCCGACTCGGCGGCTACCGGTTTTTAGCTTCTGATTGACGGCTGTCGGCTCTGCTTATGAGCTGCAATCTTACTTCTGCGTCTGTGTTAGTCACAGTTGCGTTCAAGTAGAGTTCAGTTTTGATCAAATTCACTGAAAGCATTAACCGAGTTGTCGGCATTCGCTGCGGCGCCGGTCGACATGGCCCGATCTCGAATATCATCCACTTATTCATTACAGCCTTCCTATTCTGTTTTAATCATAATCTGAATTCTTATGACGTGAGACAAATTCTGTAGGTACGATGAACATTATAAGTTATCTAATATGTTATTGATTATCACTAGTTGGTATTTAAAGTACCCGAACGTCTAAAGGAAGCATATTGATATAAATTAGTTTAAATAAGATTAAAAGATTTGTTTCTAATTTTATTATGAATTGTTTTATAAGCATTGACTTACGAACATATATATTACTCTTGTCTTTCTTATATTTTTTAATGCTCGTGGTAGAGCCTCGCTGCAGCTATATTATAGTTGTAGCACGAATGGCTCGGCTCGACCGGGGAAGGACCACGCTCTCACAGAATACTAGCGTAAAATAGCAGTTAATGCTGCTGTGTGTCGTATAGTGATTGTAGAGAACCAGAGATCCTTTTTACTAGAATCGAGGCATTCTATTTAATTCCTCAGGGGTTTTCACATTTTCATTTTGATTCTTAATTGAGGATGAATGTGGATGTCTACGGGCCACAGCATCCACTTACCATCAGGTGGATTGTGTTTTCGTTTGTCACACAATGCTATAAAAAAATAAAGTTCTCTGTAAGCGCCTTTGTTCTGTCATCAGTAAAAATGAACTTAGTAGACTGCACTTGATGGTTTATGGCTACTGCAGTTTATGGACGGCTGATACCAATTTCAAGCAAAGAACACTACAGATTTGTTATCACTCCTAAGGGCTTATATGGAAAGCCTCACGAGTTGTAAATAGGGTTTCGCGTAGTGTATATTTTCTTTGGTTAAACTATTATCGATTAAGAATCAAAATGCAGATGCGTTGCCACCCCTTCGGACTAAGAGCGAATGTCTCGGTTCCAGTAAAAAGGGGCTCCAGTTCTCTACATTATCCATTTGATGCACACGAGGATGCAATTTCACTTTAGCATTCTTTGCGAGCGTGGTCCTACTCTGGCCGACCCATTCGGGCTACAACTATAATACGCTGCCACGTTTAAAAAAATGCAACCGACTTCAAACAAAAAAAAAATACATTTACCTTGTCGTATCAGATTTAGATGGAATATCTCAGAACTTATAATTATAGGCACTAGCTCTCCATAACTTCAAACCGCAACTTAACTGTGGTAGGACGTTTTATATATTTCAAAAATATGTACGGAGATACCTAACCAATCTGTATCTACGATCGTAACAAGGCACCGTCTAGGTGATAATGCTTTAATACCACCTGGAACAATGATAAATTAAAAATTACTTTATGCCCAATATAGTTATTGTTCATTTTATTCGAATATAAAATTATCGTTTATTCTTAAAACTTAACAAAGAAAAATAAAATATCTTATGGCTTATTGTAATGCTTCGACTTGTGAATTTTATTAACAAAATTAGTTTAGACAATGAAAAATTTTAAGTCATATAAAATAAATTGCCTGAGACGTCGTTTCGATAAACAGAAGTAAAGAACTAACTGTTTTTGACGGAGTTATGAAAATTAATATATAAACACTCACGCCTGTCACCCAGAGGGGTAGGCAGAGACTACGGACTTCCATTTGGCACGATCCTGACATACCTCTTTCGCCTCTTTTACATCCATATATCTACGCATACATGCTCGTCGGTTAAGGGTACTTCTAACGTGGCCCATTTTCAAAATATCGCCAATTTGGTCGATAAACTTTTTCCTAGGGCGTCCCTTCCCGACTCGGCCGTTTACATCTGCCATATAAATTTGCTTTGTCACTCTTTCCTCATTCATTCTTTCCACATGACCAAACCACCGAAGCATTCCTTTCTTAATCCTGGTCACAACATCATCTTGCATACCACATTTATCTCTTATCACGCAATTTCTCACCCTGTCATTCAGATTCAACCCTAGCATATTCCTTAAAGACCGCATTTCTACAGCATTTATTCTACTTTCGTGCTTCTTCTGCCACACCCAGCTTTCACTACCATACATTAAAGTAGGGACTAACACAGCATTATGAATTACCATACGTGCCTGTTTTGACACATTCTGGTTCTTCATAATAGAGTGTAGTGCCCCATTCACTCTATTCCCTGCATTTACTCGTCGTTCTATATCCCTATCATATCTACCATCCCTGCTAAATACACATCCCAAATACACAAACTCATCCACTTGCTCAATTAACTCTCCTTCTATTCTTATTTCACATACCGTTTTGCTTTCTTCTCTTTCAAAAACCATCACTTTCGTCTTACTTGCGTTCACTTTCATTCCCCTTTCTTTCAATTCCCAGTTCATTAATGTAACCATCATTTGCAACTCTGCCGCCGATGACGCAAGTATGACTTGATCATCGGCATACAAAAGGCATTTGACGGTTAACTCGCCCATTCTTAACCCACATTCTTCATCTTTCAAAGTTTGCAAACACCGGTCCATAAATAGGTTGAACAGCCAAGGGGAAGCCACACAGCCCTGTCTGACACCTTTTTGGATGCCAAACCAGTCCGAGTAGACCCCATTGATCCTGACACAAGCACTAGAGTCCCTATAAAGAGACCTTAATGCCTGTATCAAACCAGCGCTCAACCCATATGAGTTCAGTGTTTGCCATAACACATTCCTGTCCACTCTGTCATAAGCCTTTTCCAAGTCCATTAACGCACAAAAAACTTTCTGGTTTTTGGCCAAAAACTTCTCCGCAATCATGCGCATGGAAAAGACTTGATCTGTACACCCCATTCCCTTTCTAAAACCCGCTTGCACATCCCAAAATTTTCCATCAGTTTCTTTCATAACTCTTTCAATTAACACCTTAGCATACAGTTTACCCACAATACTAAGCAAGCTGATACCGCGATAGTTTTTGCATTCCTGCTGTGACCCTTTTCCTTTATATATTGGTACTATAACTGCTTTACACCAGTCATCCGGTACCCGTTTTAATTCCCAACATAAATTAAACAAGGTGTACAGCAGGCCTGCCACCACCGCCTCTCCAGCCCTTAGCATCTCGAGTGATACTCTATCATATCCAGCTGCCTTACCTGCTTTCATGCTTTTCATTGCTTTCATTATTTCATCTACACTTATCTCCATACCCATTTCCACTTCTTTCGGAATTTCTAGTTCATTTAATTCAGACGACTCTTCACTCATAAATACGCTTTCAAAGTATTCCTTCCATCTGTTTAAATTCGAAACTTCATCATTCAGAATACATCCATTCTCGTCTCTTATAGCATTTATTATAGGCTGTTTTGTATTTCCCCTGGCAGTTCTTACGAGTTTCCAGAACATTTTTATGTTAGCCTGGAAATTATCAGATATCCTTCTGTCATTCTTATCCGTTCTTTCTTTCTTTTTCCTTTCAACTACTTCTTTTACTCTCTTATTTAGACGTCTAAATTCTGCCTTTTTTCTTTCAATCTCATCATTCATACCAGAAGAATTACCAGCTTTGGTTGCTAGTAAATCTAACCATGCTATGAAAATTAAAAACTATGAAAATTAAATTATTATAAAGTATTTTTTTACAACTAAAGGTAACATAATAACCGCACAGGAACAAGATTTGGAAATAGTTTTGTTGAAAAATAGGCTGCAAAGAAATATTTTCGAGCGGGAGCTTTGTACCGGCAACCTGTGTTTGCCGGAGTGAGGACTAGTTGAAACATGGTGAAGAACTGTGTTTGTGGGAATCAACGAGGGAGGTCTTTAATCAGCAGTGGACTTGTGATGTGCTGTAATAAATTCAATTCAATTACCACGTCCTGACAGAGTAATGAAAATAGCAAAATGAAGCATGAGTGAGTGTATAATTTTAAACGTGGTAGAGCCATGCTGCAGTTATATTAGTAGTAGGTGTAGCATGAATGGGTTGGCTAAACCGAGGAAGGACCACGGTCTCACAGAATACCGGCGTGAAATAGTAGCTTAATGCTGCTGTGTTTCGTACGGTGAGTGTAGAGAGCCGAAGACCCTTTTTACTGGAAACGAGGCACTCCATATTAGTCCTCACGGGCGACAACGCATCTGCTTTTTGATTAGTAATTGAGGATAGATGTAGATGTCTATGGGCCGCATCAACCACTTACAATTAGGTGGAATGTGTGCTCGTCTGTCACCTTATCCTATAAAAAAAGAAAATAAATCATAGTGATGGAATAACGAGAGTTTGTCTCTAAAAACGCTAAGCCCAATATGGTAGAGCCGCGTGCACTGTAGCTGCATCATGAATGGGTCTGCTCAACCGAGGAATCACCAAGCCCTCACAGAGTAATAATTATTAGAGCCCCGTGTTATAGTTGCAGTACAAATTGGGATCAGGGGAAGAAACGCACCATCATAGAGTGGATACTAAAAATAGCAAAATGAGTGTGAATAGTAACATAACGCTGCTGTATTTTGTACAGCGAGTATAACTGGAAACATTTTTAACATGTGAATAAGCATTCCAATTTCATAGTTTAGGTTTATGTATTGATGTATAAAAATGGACGTAGCAAAGCAATTTTATCATTAAAGAAGAATGCCGTTGCAGCAACTCTAATCGAGTACCTATATCGTAAAGCGTTATCAATGTCTCGATTTATAGACAATTTGCAATATTTATTGCAAAATATGCGATAGATCAGTGGGGTTAGCCCAGTTAACTACTAACTTTAATCATAAGCACTAATATAAAACTTTAAAAATAAATGGGAATGACATACTTCGGCGTTTAACGTTGATCGCTGAAAACCATCATCACCGCAACCGTGTGCATAGCATTATGTTAAGTCAGTTCCCTTTGCAGCATCACGTCACTCAAGCAATTAGATTTTTTTATGTTCCAATTTATTTTCGGTATCAAAATTGAGTGAGTGTATGTTGCTGAATAAATTCATTTCTCTTACATTCATTTTATGGTTTCCTATTAGCGTAGAGTAGAAATTAATCTTGACTGACCCCTAATCTGCTTAAGCTAAATTTACAATACGTTTGTGTATAATTTCCCTGATTCCGATTCTGAAAGGAATATTATGCTCAACAGTGGAACGTAAAGCTGTCCATTACTTTTTACATTCTTGCATAGCGTTAAAATAGCTCTATAATCATCCTCATTGATTTCAATGACGGCGACACTAGGAATTGTCTTTTTCCTATCATGAGCCCTGATATAACTTGTTAGGCTGAACTTGGTTTTAAATATAATAAATAGCTAATCCTACAGTGAAAGGTACTAATTAAATATAATATAATAAATGTATGTACTAAAATATTTTCCTTATTTTAAGTCCACTTAGAAATCAAATCCGTAGTAATTAAATTAGTATGCAGCCATAAAAAACATTTGCAACGCGCAGCTGTCAACTTGTCTTTTAACCGCGGCAAGACATAACTAGTTTTAATTATTACCAATCCAAAAAAATTCTTCGACAAAACAGCTCGTTACGTGTCTGCATCGAAGACTGTCCGATTAATTGACAGCTCACACATCTGACATGTGTGTCGGTCGTTTTGAATTTAAAAACAAAATTAATTATACAATCAATCAGACAACGTGTCAGGGCCACAAATGTGTTACTTTACGCGCAGCCAAACGCCAATCAAAGAATTAAATGTTTGACCAAACAGTAAAAATGATAACATCCTCCAGAACTAATATCGGTCGCGGCGGCCTGTCTCAACGGAGACCAGTCGTCTGAGCAAGACAAGACTATAGTGCCCAAGTGTATGCGCATTGCGCAAGTGCAGGTGCACTTTCTATTACGTTACTCTCATAATCTGACACGACCGGAGAGAGATCAGGTGCGGGATCAATGGCTTTAAGTGCTCTACGAGGCACGGTGGGTGAAATACCGCCAACTCCCTGACTCAGCCCATTAAGTGATTTTTAACCGACCAGAATTCCAATCCGGGACGTCATGGGACGACATCAATCGTATACGACCACTAGAGCAATGAGACAGTCACTTATGCCCAAGCAGACATTGTTAAATTTATTAAATATATTCTTAATAAAAATTTTCAGTATGTGCCTTTTTAGATTTAGTACTGAAAACATTTTCTGTTGGACATACATCATTATCATTGTACAAAATCTATTATTGGACGTTAACCGTTTCAAATAAAACATTTTTTATTGTTTTTTATTACGCTTGACAAATGAATTGCCAATGGCAATACAAGACGTATCGCTTTAGCCGAATGTGCAATAAAATCTTAAGGGTGAGAACTGACTCGACGTCTTAGAGAATTTTTATTTCCGTCAGTTATTTCATGCACATTTAACATTAATTCTGATACGTTGTTTTAAAATGTGCATTTTAATTTTTACGGACGAAATTGCCCTTACATTCAAATCGTACACTTGGTTAAGTGTCGGACGTTAAAATTTATAACACCGAATCGGCACGAAAATGATTCCAGCTATAAAACCGTTAAGATAATCGAAAGAGCGCTATATATTTTAATAATCACTTTTATGAGAATAAATTTATGGTCGATCCATTCTCGCAGGTAAATGTAAAGTGATAAATCTTGACGCGGAACTGGTAAAATTAACACGTATCTTTGATTTCAAAAATACTTCCTGATTAAAAGTAACTGACGTAACGGGTTTATATTTTATAGTTATATTTGTTTAGCTACTTTAATAAATTGTTTATGTCTATGAGTGATATAGTTTTTAATTTTCAACAGATATCCCCGACAAAAATAGTAAATTCTCTGGTATATTTTATAGCTGCAGGTAGTTTTGATATATAATCAATTCTAGTTTAGCCACTTCCATATTTGAATATTTTATATATGAATATGTGTGATTTTAGTATATAAATTACTTTTAGTTATTGAAGTACAAAAGAAACATTGAAGGAATTGTCAAAGAAAAAACAGTAATAAATAGAAATAAAGCAATAGACAATTTTAAATATTTACCAAAAAATAATTTTAAACAGAAACTGCTGTTTAAACAACATTTTAAGATTTTGCTACAGCATGCGCTAAGTTGGTGACTGATCCGACATCCTCGCAAATGTCTGGTTTTTGCTAGTCCTTTCGGCAACTTATCAGCAACGAAAATATTTTTCTGTGTTCCTCTGTTAAAGAAGTATGCCCACTTTCCATACATTGAGTGACCTGTCACTTGATTTGTTTTACAGATTCCGTCTACCTACAACTACTGTTGCATAAAATCAATTATTGTTTATAATAACATAATAACTTATCACCTTACTATTTAGAGGTCAGGGAAAAATGATATAGAGTAAACATTGAAGTAATATGTACTTACGTACTAGAACAGCTATCTCAAACAAAAAATGTGCGCTACTCTGTGTTCACGTAGTTGTTTTTTTATCATAGAATAAACGTAGCTAGAATGGCCAGTAGGTAATAGTAGATTGAATTGTTAAATACATAGGTAAATTATATCGAGAATAATATTTAAATTTTGTCATTTATTTTGTATATTAAATTTGCTTATTTAATATATTACATAATTTTATATCACAATTACCTTTTAATTATATTTTTATCTGAATATTTTAAAAGGTATCTATGCCAAATACAAAAAAAAAACATACTAAATGTATGTTTAGCAAAACTTATTAACTTAACATTTAAATTAGAAATATATTTATTTAAATTAGAATAAGAGTCGTTCACAAATGCTGGGCACGCGAGAGTTAAAAATGGACGAATTTATTCCACTTTGATTTTGATGTGGAAACCTAAAAATAAAATAAAAGAATAATAAGCAGATTTAAATATGAAAAATTTATCCTAATTATATTAACTTATATATGTTTCTATAAAAAATGTATATAATAGTATATTCGTCCTATACTTAAGTACCCACAGAAATGTCGTATCTGAACATATTAATTTCATAATTTATATTCCATGACACGAGGTGGCGTCTTAGGAATAATTTGTTTTATTATTAATTTATATTACGTTTTTTTCTTATTAACCGACGAAAAGTAATTCCTTGGTTTTACTGACATTTCTTGAATTATTTGTGCAATATCTAAGTACAAAGGAAGGCATATTTTTATCAAGAGATTTCTTTTTAAATCAACGCAACACGTGACAACTCTACAAGCGCCTAGCGAGTGACTGATAAAAGTGCGGTGTATGCACCGCAGTTGAGTGGAACATAGTAGCTGAATGCAGTGTCGCCTCTAGTACGTAGTACATAATAGCTCAATGAGAGCAAATAAGTTTTTCAGGTTTCTGTCAACTGTACACTATGGTACACCATAGTATGTGTGGAAAGAAAAATAACTTTACACACCATAGTATGAAACCACAAAAATCATAAAATAGTAAGATAAGTAACAATAAAAAATTGGTTATTTTGAACATTCATAAACCACATTACAAATTAATAAGATTTTTGTAGTCTGTGAAACGAAATCTGTAAAATCCCTTTTTTATTAGATTTATATTGGCATGTCTTCTGGGCTTTTAAGTCATTGTAAAACGCATTCCGTCTTAAAAAGTCTATTAAAAATGTTAAACATAGTAATATTACTTTTTTGCCGGCTTTATTGGAAAATTCAATTAAGCGATACGAAATAAGCAAAATAAAGGTAATTTTATAAGATATTTTACATCACTAGATGTGTTAGAAAATTTTCAGGTCAAAATTTTACATGACTCTTTCAAGGACAATCTCATCAAGACACCCATTCTGAAGTTCATTCCAATCAATGGTCATATCTTCCTGTTCATGAGAGGTAGACCCGAGGCCGTCTGAGAATTATTTGTATTCTGATAAATCAGACGAATTATCACAGAACCAATAAATATTTTTAACACGCGAATGTGGATCTAGTTCATAAATTTTCCATGAACACACATGTCTTGATATCTATATTTATTTCGTTTGAAAGGCAATTGCATAGTTTTACAGATAATAGCGGATCTAAATTCCAGTCGGTAAATTTCTCAGAGAAGTACCTACGCAATCCGATTCCAAATTCCCGATTAATATTCATTTTCGAATAGAATTGTTTAAAAACCGCAATTCGAATTCCGTTGTGGACTGAGCGGTGCATCCATTATTCATCAATACCGCTTTCTTGCTTCGAATTCATTCTCCTCGGTATCAGATGATCGGATTCGATTTTAACAAGTTAGATTGCCTTAGGTCTACCGACCTATTTCTTTACAATTCTACTCTAGTCGATTGTATTGTTATCATTTGGTACAAGGTGTAAGTTTCCAATACAAACAATTAGTTGATAGCTCAGCGAGTGTTTTATTTGTTGTTTTAGTTACCCGGGTGATCTATTTTTATAAAGTAACAACAGACTCACGCTGCCAAAAAATTAAAATAAGTTTATTTGTATTAAATAAGTATAATTTTATTTATTTTACGGAGTTTTGTGTTTACTGTAATACCATTAGTCAACGTTAAAGGCCTGGAATGTTTTGTGTCAGAAATGATTAATGCTGTTTAGTCACGCACTGCTTTAATCAAAAGTTAAAGTGTTTTAATTGTAATTATTTATAATCGATTTCTAATGAATTATTATCACGATAAATTTTAAATTACAGCACTAATAAATTTACGAAAAATAAGTGTAAAAACACATTTTGATAGTTCATATATCAGGTTCTTAATTATTTGGTCCTATTAAGAATTTTAAGCTAAGGCTTTAGAGAATTCCAAAATATTTTGAAGTGGTATGAAGTACGCCAACACGCATTGAGGCAGCGCGGTAGACACGTACTTGCCCTAAAAACCTAAAATCCTGTCAGGAGTGAGAGGAGGCCTATTTCCAGAAGTGGGGCACGTGGGCTGTAACTTTACTAACTTAACCTTTAGAGAATCCGTTGGTGACGTAAGAGTCGAACATAGGAAATGTAGGCAAGACAAGATCAAAGGTAGGCAAGACGATTGGTACTGAGATCGTCAATATCTACCTAAAGCCTGTCAAGCGTTATTAAAACAAGGCAATGGGACTGGCCTATGTCCAGAAGTGGAATTTTACTGGGGCTAGTGAATAAGAATAAGATGATGTTATCATCAGTAACTTGAATGACTGAAAAAAATCACTTCCAGGAAGTGAAATTGTAAACTCTTTTCTCCATTACTCTGTCAATTTTAAGAGACGGCTTGTACCCATTAATAGAACTTGAATAGGCCGTTGATTACTATAATCACTTTAAGGTGGCGTGACGGTGAGCACTTGTGTGAAAAGAAAATACTTGTTCACTTTCTTTTTAAATTCTATCACGATTATCTCCGGGGTTTTCAGTAGTAGCTTTATCGTAGTCAATGAAGTACTTGTTTCATACAAAAGTGTATTTTTGCTCAAATCACGTTTTCTTCTTAGTGTGCCTTCGTAGTAATTGTTAAACCAATGACTGAAATTCTTCATCATGGTAAAAACATTAGCCGCAAATACTTGTAGATGCCTGAAGTAATTCGGATATTATTAGAATTTTAATATGTAACCCCTTGGGCTTTATCCGGGCACTCAAATATTTCATTACCAAATGTAATTAATCGTTGATTACTACTCGTAATTAATCAGTTAATAATCAAACTATAGCTAATTTCATCATTAGTAATCAGTAATAAACAGGTTGCATAAGTCAACTGTATCGATTAATCAAGCTAATGTTTTTATATTAATTTTACATTTAGATTTTTTTAATTAGATTGATTTGAGGTAAGTTTCTAGTGTAGAAATATATTGCATTCTTTAATTAACTTTTCATATAGGTGTTAATTTGCTCTAATGTTACTAATAATAATTTACTGTTTGTTTTAAAGTAATTAATTAAATTATAATTAAATTATTTTGAAAACTTCCCTTCTCTATTCGTTAATGATCTGTGATGATAATAATAATGATGGTGTTATCCTGGAATTATATTAACATAGTCAATGACTATAGGGCAATAATTGAAATACTTTTAGCATCAATTAGTAAGGCAGAACTAATAGGATCAGATGGGATGAGCGGTTGTCTATTTCTTCATCTTTAACTTATCCGATTTGTTTACAGGAGTAAGTCCCTACATCTACTATATACAACATCAACCCTGTGGTATCCCTTAAGCGAGTTATGAGAATCAGTATTTAAACGTATAAAACTAACTTTACTTCAGAAAACACGACCGTAAAAAATTTAATTTAATTTTAATAAAAGTTTGTTTGCAAATTATGTGTGGTTTTATTACCTTCACATTTCGTTTTAAATACTGATACTCTGTTAACGCACTTAACGGGAACTACGAACCACGTTCATATTAAGTCACTTTCTTGTTTGTCTGTTTGCCTGTAGTTATAATTTCAAGTTATTAATTGATTTTAAACCAACTACCTGATGAGCTGGAAAGAAGGATGCCCATTTTTCACCTGACTATGTATAGAAATGAAATAAATCTTAAAATTCAGCTAATTAATTGTAAATTAATTACACTCCGTTACCGTACACACTAATTGCCGTGTAGTGGCGGTTAAGAATATCCACTACCCCATATCTTCCCGTGGGTGTCGTAAGAGGCGACAGAGGGAGACAGGCAGGAGATGGGCAGCAGCATCTTCCTGATAACAACTGTGACGTAATAAAAAACTGCGGTTGCCAACCCGCTCGCCAAGCGTGGCAACTACGGCAAATACCCCCCAATGAACAAATACACAAAAAGACGGCCCCCAGTCCCCGGCGGTCCCGCTATTCCTGGCTACGGTGGCGACCATGGTAACGGCGGGGCAGGGGGTGCTAAGAATCTCCGGTGGAGGTTCGGTTGCCACCTACGACGACTCGACCTGGCAACATATAACGCACGCACCCTGAGGACTGACGAGAAGATACTGGAGCTGGAAGAAGAGGTAGACAAGTTGCGCTGGCATATTATTGGATTATCCGAGGTCCGAAGAGAGGGGGAGGACACGGCAATCCTCGAGTCCGGCAACTTGTTCTATCACCGGGAGGGCGACCATCTGTCCCAAGGAGGTGTCGGATTTATCGTCCACAAGTCTCTCGTCAACAACGTTGTAAAGATTGGGAGTGTGTCGACGAGGGTCGCGTACCTGATACTCAGAATCACCAAACGGTATTCGCTGAAGGTCATTCAGGTTTACGCACCAACCTCGGCACACCCCGATGAGGAGGTGGAGGAAATGTATGAGGATATTTCCAGAGCCATACATTCCTCCAAAACCCACTACACGGTGTTGATGGGAGACTTCAACGCAAAACTAGGCACAAGAGAAAGCGGTGAGCTGAAGGTAGGGAAATTTGGAGTAGGGCAACGAAACCGAAGGGGCCAGCAGCTGGCCGACTTTATGGAGAAAGAGGGACTCTTTATGATGAACTCTTTCTTCCAGAAGCGGCCCCACAGGAAGTGGACCTGGTCGAGCCCCGACGGTTCGACAAAAAATGAGATTGACTTCATTATGACGACCAGACGCCAACTGTTCAGTGATGTCTCAGTGATCGCAAGGGTGAAAACTGGCAGCGATCACCGAATGGTTAGAGGCACACTGAACCTAAACGTTAAGTTGGAGAGGTCTCGTCTAATGAAGTCAACGCTCCGTCCCCCTCGTGCTCTAATCCAGAATCCCGAAACCTTTCAGCTCGAGTTACGTAACCGCTTCCAGTGCCTAGAAGATTGCAATGCAGTGGACGATATGAACGACAAGCTCGTGGAAACTGTCCATGCGGTCGGAGCTAAGTTCTGCAAGACCCGCCGCAGAAGAACACAAAAACTCTCCGATCACACTCTTAATCTCATGGCTGTTAGACGGGAGATGAGGCTGCAATCGTCAACAGATTTGACAGCATACAGGCAACTGAACAGACAGATCTCCAAATGCATGCGGCGAGACTTACGCAACTTTAATACTTCTCGTATTAAAGAAGCGATCGAGCGGAACCAGGGCTCCAAAGTCTTTGCCAGAGATCTGTCTGCCAGAAAGAGCCAACTGTCAAAGCTGAAAGCTGAGTGTGGCAACATCGTTTCCGGGACACCTGAGATTTTGAGTGAGATTGAGAGGTTCTATGGGCAGCTGTACACATCATCGTTGGAGCCACACGCAAGTGTGAGTAACGATCCAAGAGCAAGTCTTATCCGACACTATTCCGATGATATCCCGGACGTCAGTCTAAGCGAGATTAGAATGGCTCTCCAGCACCTTAAAAACGGCAGGGCCCCAGGCGAGGATGGAATTACAGCGGAGCTTCTGAAAGCGGGTGGAACACCGGTACTTGTAGTCCTTCAGAAGCTCTTCAATTCCGTCCTCCATGGTGGCACTACTCCAGAGGCGTGGAGCAGAAGTGCGGTGGTCTTGTTCTTTAAGAAAGGCGACAACGCTCTCTTAAAGAACTACAGACCGAATTCCCTTCTGAGCCGCGTCTACGTGCTGTTTTCGAGAGTCATTACGAATCGTCTCGCACGCAGACTTGACGACTTCCAGCCTCCCGAACAAGCCGGTTTCCGAAAAGGCTTCAGTACCATAGACCACATACATACCCTGCGGCAGATTGTACAGAAGACTGAAGAGTACAATCTGCCACTTTGCCTGGCGTATGTGGACTATGAGAAAGCCTTTGATTCCGTCGAAATTTGGGCGGTGCTACAGTCCCTTCAGCGGTGCCAAGTTGACTGTCGGTATATCGAGGTGCTGAAGTATTTGTACAGTAGGGCTACGATGGCTATCCGAGTACAGAACCAGAGCTCGAAACCTATCCAACTGCAGAGAGGTGTAAGACAGGGTGACGTTATATCCCCGAAACTCTTCACCGCTGCATTGGAAGACGTTTTCAAGCTACTGGACTGGAAAGGATACGGTATTGACATCAATGGCGAGTACATCACTCACCTTCGATTTGCCGACGATATAGTCCTTATGGCAGAATCGCTGGAGGACTTAAGCACTATGCTCAATGACCTCAATAGTGCCTCCCAACGGATAGGTCTTAAGATGAACATGGACAAAACAAAGATCATGTTCAATGTCCATGTCACACCTATGCCGGTAGTTGTTGGGAGCACTATGCTCGAAGTTGTTGACGAGTACGTTTACCTGGGACAAATAGTCCGACTAGGTAAGTCCAACTTCGACCGAGAGGTCAATCGACGGATTCAACTCGGCTGGGCAGCGTTCGGGAAATTACGACATATCTTTTCGTCAGGTATACCTCAATCTCTAAAAACTAGATTGTACAACCAGTGCGTGTTGCCAGTGATGACTTATGGATCTGAGACGTGGTCCTTCACTGCTGGCCGTATGAGGACGCTTAAGGTCGCTCAGCGAGCTATGGAGAGGGCTATGCTCGGAGTTTCTCTGCGTGATAGACTCAGAAATGAGGATATCCGCAGTAAAACCAGAGTGACCGACATAGCCCAACGGATTAGTAAGCTGAAGTGGCAATGGGCCGGCCATATAGCTCGAAGAACCGATAACCGATGGGGAAGAAAGGTTCTCGAGTGGCAGCCTCGTACCGGTAGGCGTAGTGTAGGGCGACCCCCCACTAGATGGAGTGACGACCTGGTAAGACATGCAGGAAGTCGATGGATGCAGGTGGCTCAGGACCGTGCTTTGTGGCATTACTTGGGGGAGGCCTATGTTCAGCAGTGGACTTGTGAAAGGCTGTAATGATGATGATGATGATGATAATTACACTCATCACAATGTTAAAAGAAACGCAGGAAAAAAATAATTTTTAATTTTTCTTTAAACTTATTCTACGTCAAGAGTAAACGTATTACCATATTTTGAACGCATCTCAGCTACCCTTTTTCTAGAACGTTCCACCTTACAAACTGCTACTTTAATTTATTCAACTCTATTTCTGAGTAGTAGTCTTTGTATATTAGTTAAAAATAAGATATCGATAAGTTAATAATAAGTTCTAGCACACTTATTTCTTTATTACCTATTTGGTAACGGCAAATACTAACCAAAAAGTGACTTTAATATTTTTGTCCTTCGTAGCGTTTAAATCGTAAAAATGACTTACATTATTTTCTAAACATACATGTAGTTTTTCTACTGTAACTCATAATTATAACTATACATAAACTTTAACCATCAGGTTTTTAGATGTATGAAAACTTGGCATGATTTTTGAATGTAGCTCAAATTCGAATGACAACGCAGGAATGTAATAAAAATGGTACATTTAAAATTTAGTGCAACTTTTTTAAAAAAAATCACTTGTTATATTTTTAATAAAATTGATGCAACAATTGCAATTTATTATTACATGTTGTTTATACATTATAAAGAATTATAATTAGGATGTGTGTGAGTAATGAGTGAAAGCATCTCCAGTTTTTGTCACTCACCATAGGAAATACAATAGCATTATGCTGCTATTTAATATATTGTATAGTCTTGCCCCGGTCGAACTGAGAATTTGCTGCCTGTTGCTGTTGCAACTATATATGAATAAAGCTACAGCTTGGCTCTATCACGTGTAATATGAAAGGCCGTTACAATGATCTTCTCTTTGGTTCAAAAAAAAGCTAATAAACCTGACAGGTCAAATTAAAAGTAACCCGGTTATACAAGTCAAATCCTTTACCTGAAAATATCAACAAACAAAATTTAGTCCGACAAATTCTAACTAATCTAGAAAGAAATTATTTTAATTAAAACTCATATAAGCTCTATTAAAGAGAATTCTATTTGATACTCTTGGCGAACACAAATTAATCCATCAAGGCATATAATCCGACCAGGCGTCAGCGCCCGGGCTGTCAGGCGGCTTGTCAACCTACCTGTCAGGCGGGCTGTCAAAATTATGACGCATGACTGCGCCCACCACGACGCCGGCAGCTTAACATGGACATTTTCTTTTTTAATAAACTCCTCCTCTGACAATGTGATCCGTGAAACTGGAAACTTGATGATAGATCATTATCAAAGGCTTTTTAGGAAAGCTGTTTATAGGCATGCTTATATTAGACAAGTTTTCTATGTCGTTTTTATTTCCAAAAGTATTCTCGATTACGTTTTATGTTCTCTTTTTACTGATCAAGTTTATGAAATAGGTTTTACAGCACTATGTAATTTTGTGTCGTGTGTTTAACAATATATAAATATAGAATGTTTACACAAGAAATACTACCTTAAAACCTTAAAAATTGTGAGAATTTGAATGAGTGGTTTCGTAGATCGATAAGTGTACACTGAAAAGTTTTTATCAACGATTTTTCCAATCTACCTATCAAGTATAGGAGTAGCAGATATTCTTGTTTAATCGTTACAAATATACTGTTGTAAATTAATAATAATAAATATTGAATTATATTATTTTATATTAATAATAACAAATAATAAATATTGAAATTAAAAATAAATAAATTTTGATTTGTATTCAACATACATGGCTTAGTATGTATTTACTCTGTTTTCTAAACCAAGCGAAACAGAAACTGCTTTAAGTGCAATCGTAGAAATTGTCGTGTAATGAATTTGAGAAAACTGTTTTAAATCTGTAATAAAACGTATATTTTATTGTTTCTGTTTATTTAATAGAAAATACTGTTTTCAAATCCCGTAGGTGTGTCGATATTAGGTCATTATTATCTCATTTATTGCCTCTGTTGCGAGATATAATGTGACATAATCCGAACGCGACCGCAATCTGTCAAGTGGACTGTCACGCGAGCTCTCTTCTATCAGGGTGACAGCTGCCGTTATTACGCCCGCTCTTTTAGCACAGCTACTTTGTTGTTGTGCTAAATTTTCTTAATATGGTTTGAATTTAATGGTGTTATAAATTTCATAAGTTCCATTTTACTTATATCTCCAAAACTGTGTAGTTGATCCTTGTAAAACGGAATGCGAATCGCCGTAATAGACATTAACCTTAACCAATAACATAAATAGCTATAATATTATAGAAGATACGTATAGATAAGATATAGAAGAACCAATGACCGATGGCAAAAAATTTTCTCGATTGGTAGTCTCGTAGCAATAGGCGAAGTCTAGAGTGACCATAGACTAAAAGGAGTGACGATATAGTAAAAGACAAAGTACCTAATTTAGTAGATTCAGGTGGCTCATGACCGTACTTTGTGGCGTTTCTAGGAGAAATCGTAGATTCTGCAGCAGACTTATGTTGGGCTGAAGTGGTGATGATGATTATGTACAAAATAATCCTTTCTCACAGCAGATTGATGATCGCTGACCAAATTATTTTCTCTACAGTAACTAATATCGTGCTATTTTTTACCTAGTCTGATACGATACCACTCAACATAAGGAAACATAGAGGCATTTAGTCTGTAAATGTAAGGTATCTAAATTAATGGTATTTTCGGTATACGAATACCATAGACACAAGGACAAAGAGTTCTCATAGTCCTCAAGTCTCTGATAAGGCAGCCGTCTTTCATCTAATATACATATAAATAAATAAATCAATTAATTTTCCATCGTATAAGGGTAACTCAGAACCAATAAAATTTTTGTTGTTCCAGTGATATTATAATACAATACTTGCAATTCTTTTATCCCTCAGGCCCTTTAAAATTCTCATGCAGTCGCATGCGCCCGGCAAATCCCGAGCGGTCGCATGCGACGGCACCCACCCGCAGCACTTAAAACTATTAAAACTTATATTTGGAGACTACTTTTCTAACAAGAAGTTTGGCATTATAAAATCTATACAAAATTCTCTACATAAAAGTTAGGTTTTAGTTCATTACAAAAAGACTATTGTATTTTGATAACGAAAACAAAACGTACCAAGCGAATGTCGGCAGCGTGAAAAACCATAATTATTTCAATATATATGTATTACTCGAAATTATTTACGTAAAAAGATAAATTATATTCACACAAAAACTATCCTTACAATTTTATAATAAAACACTATACTAAAATACTAATAAAACCACAGTGTAATAAAAAAAAACACTAGAAAAATCAAAAAATCGACACAATAAAATTCACGCGAAAATGGCGTACGAAATAAACGCAGATTATAAATAAATATACGTAGGATAACAGTTTTTTATTGTACTATAGGATAGAGTATTTCATATTGATTATATAATGACAAACTTCTTCATAGAAAGGTAGATATATATAAGTTTTATGGGAAGTGCTGTGGGTGGGTGCGAACTCACGAGACCGCTAGGGATTTGACGGAATGTGGCCGCGGTCTCATGAGACGGCTTGGGGGCTGAAGGGTTAATGAGTACATTCTAGGCAGTTGACATCCTCCACACATTCCCTTAGAAAAAGTGTACTGACGACATAATAGTGCAATCTGCCGCTTTGTATTGCTTATGTAAACTAAGAAAAGGCCTATGATTCCGTCAATTTTTTAGCAGTGCTGCAGTTCCTTGGATGGTGTCAGGTTGATTATCAGTATATCGAAGTAATGAACGGTCTGTACAGTAAGGGTACGGCGACTAACCGAGTGAGATCTCAAGTATGAAAGCTATCAAACTGGCGGAACAAAAACCATCATGTTTTAGTTTTTAAGGAAATTAGATCTATTTATCAATTATTACTTATTTATTATACTTTATACCTAATCATCCTAATGTATACCTATTTTATACATGGTAGAGCCACGCTGCAGCAATATTAGAGTTGTAGCACGAATGGGTCAGCTCGACCAGGGCAATACCACGCTCTCACAGAATACCAGCGCAAAATAGTAGCATAATACTGCTGTGTTTCGTTGGGTGAGTGTACTGAACCGGTAACCCTTTTTACTGGAATCGGGGCATTCTATCTTAATCCTCAGGGGTGACAATGTATTTGTATTTTGTGTAAATGTGGATGTCTATGGGCCACGGCATCCACTTACCATCAGGTGGAATGTGTGCTAGTTTGTCACCCAATGCTATAAAAGAGCTAAATTATTATTGTAACCCGAATGGATTTGCCCGACCAGGAAAGGATCATACATTACAATAAAATTGTAATGCTGCTGTGTTTATTGTGTTTTATGGTGAATGTAGAGGACCGGAGATATTTATTGGAGGAGTGGAAACAAATGGAATATTAGTTCTCATGTTAAATAACGCAGATACTTGTCTAAGGATAAAACTAGAGATCCACATTATTAGCTTATCAGGTGGACTGCATGCTCTTTTGTCACCCATATTCTAAAAAAAAGAACATAAAATAATAACATTAAGCAATAAATTAAAAGAAAAACATTAAAATAAAAACGAATAACAAAATACTCGTTAAGCTGTACTTAAAATATAATAACAATTCAGAAATATAAGGTTTTATTACTACCAATAACCGTATTGCGACTGAGTACTCCATAAACGTTTCTTTTATACTTTCAATAACCTTTATATAAGAGCAATACACGTCGTAAATAGCGTTGTTTTTATTAATTGAATTAATTTGCTATTTATGCAGTAACGTGTTTACAATACAGTAGTGATTACTTTTTTCGTATCCAGACCGAGGAATGTTACGATCGAATACAATGGCCATGAATTATTTAGATTTTCAATTAAGCAAAGTATGCGACAGAGACTGTTTCAAGACGGGCATAATGGCTTTATCTTTAAAATGCGAACCATCGTCTATTCTGTTATTTTTATTGCGAGACAGAGTCACTCGCTTAATATTGTGATTGCAACACTGACAGCCAACACATGAGTCTCTGTATCAAACGATTTATTGTCAAGTTTTCGTTTTTGTACCGTACGTTTAAATCGGTTTAAATGCACATTAATTTTGTGTTATTGACAGTTTATATGTTACGAGCGAAGCAGTTCTCGGTTCTATGTTTTTCCAAATGATAAATTATTTAGTAAGGAGGATTAAATTAAAAAAAATAGTTTGGTTATTTTTCAACAAAATTTTATTTAAATAATAAATAGAGTCATCATTAATATCTAATATTTAAATTTGTTCAGGCGTAAGAAGTATGTTTAATATGCATTAAATTAGAAAACATAACTTGACAAAAAAATGGTTTGGTTTTTGTGTTTAACTCGTGTGAATAACGTAACTCTTTGTATTGATTAATTTTTATTTTATTTAACAATCTTAAGAGAACACCAGCTACTAACAACTACGTAAATATGAAAATGCAAATAAAGAACTTATAAGAGTTTGCACATACAATAAGATATTTAAGCATAAACCAACTGATATAATGGAACTTACACACATATTTATTACATGTTATTATTATTAGTGCGATATAGAAGTTAAATTAAATACATCACAAATTTTTTGTAACAAAATTACGTATCAAGCTAGGGCTGAAAAACAAACCTAAGTTATTATCATAATCTTATCAAAAACGTGTTCAGTAGAAATACAAAGAATCATAGAGAATAATAACCACGATCTTTGCGTAGAATGAAATTAAGGATTTGAGGAAGGTAAGAACAAAACAGATTTTATTATTCATACTCCTCCGTCTGAGTAGGTAAGCTAATTACATTAATATCCTCACAATGAAATATTTTTTATTTTATAGAATAAGTTTGACAAACGAACACCTAACATCCACTTGATGTAAATACTGTAACCCATAGACATTTTTTTCAATAAAGAACTACATTATTTTCAATAAAGAATCAAAATGCAGACTGACGACTAAGCTGGAATGTCTCGTTTCCAGCAATAAGAGTCTCTACATCTACACTTATCATACGAAACACAGCAGTATTAAGATACTATCTCACGCTGGTATTCTGTAAGAGCGTGGTACTTCCCCTCTCGAGTCGAACTATTGGCGCTATAACCATAATATAGTTGCAGCGAAGCTCTATCACGTTGAAAAGTAAAGTTATCATTACTTTTATACCTGTATATGTAAGCTTCTTGACCCTATAAAATACTCAACATGATAAACATAAATCATAACATCCCACCAGGTCAAGCGAGCACACTGGTAGCGTGATACGAAATTCGGTCGATGTAGAATATTCATGTAACGATGCGTGTACTCTGTTAATTGGTATCATAAATAATGGGGCTATGTGGACTAATTACCGTGTTGTAAATTTAAGTAACGGCTTCGACTGCCGCAAGAAACACGCAATTTACATATGATGTGTACATACTCGGAGTGTCGAATTGGTAGAATATTTCGAGGATGCAAGCGGCTCAGGAATGTGTAATGAAACATTGTTTGGCAGAGGCTTATGTTTAGCAGAAGAGTTGTGAACTTGTGATGATTTTTTTCAGTTGACGGTATGTGGCTACTGCTTTGAACACCTGTAGCTAACTTCAAACAAGGAAGGCTAAAGAGTGTTGTCACATCTTGCACTAAGATAGAATGCCTGAGAGAGCGTTATTTATTGTCCTGGCTTTTTAGTTAGAGTGTGCTCCGTCTAGGGTTAGGAGATAAACATTTAACACTAACAATATTGACAATGTTTACTAGATATTCTATAAAAACCAAATTATATTTTATATTTTTTTTTGTTATCAGACGTCCCTGCCAAATATACATATTATTATATCATACGCATTCACGAAAGCGCTGCTTCAATTTCCTTTCATACTTAGATCTACGTCAACATAAGGCCAAAAGCAAAGGAACAAATGTGAAAAAAAATAATGATATCAATAAAAATGCATCTGTGTACACATTAAAGAAATTTTAATATGTAGGAATATTAGTTTATATTTGGGATTCATCGACAATAAACTTGGACTGATGGTAACAATGATGGTGCTGAGTATGCATAGTAATATATGTATAGATGAATTTAACAGAACGCTAAGTATGATAACAAATAGCAAGTAACTATTTAAAAATGAAACATATTTCTTTTCCATAAGAAAAGCCTTTAATCCTATTACCACCATTCATAAGCGCCATTTAAATCATAAAAGTACGTCGATGTGATTTACAACAATGTTTTCAAGCATAACTTTTAAGTAAACTTTAATTGTTTACTTAGCTATGTTACCAAACAAAAACGATAACAAAACGACCTTAACCCAATTAAAATTTAACACCGACGAGGTAATTGTGTGGATGATTAACGAATATCCTGCTTGAGGTTTCATGGAATTAATATTTTTCGTGCTAACTGTTGACCATTTAAGCGTGTACCTTTCTTTTTTATTACTTTATCAAAGCGAAATTTCGTAACAATGAAATAAATAAGTCAGTTTTATTGGGGTCAGTTATAAAGCACAGAGATTAGCATCTGCGTTACACTTCAAAGGCACGTCTACTTATTTCTTAGTACATGACTCCTTATCATTACAAAGGGTGCATAGCACACGGCTCTCAAAGTTTGTTCGTTATCACTTATTAGTAAAAAATCGTCATTCGTGTCATATAGTACAACTCTATCAAAATAAAATTACACCAGAATAATTTAACAGATGCTGTCGGCAGGATGTTGTTGGGATTGCCTCGTTTCTGTAGTGCATAAGCGATGTTTGCAGAATACCCAGTTGACGGATTTGCAGCCATTATTCGCAAAAAGCTACATCGCTGATATTTAGGGCGCGTGTCAATCCCAATAGCATTCTACAAACCCTGGCAGATGTATAGGTACACGTCTCCGCTTAGGGCCTGCTTTGTGAGCAGGGTTATTTAAAACACTGTCATTTAATTTAAATCCAAATTGACTTTATCTAATTTTATATTATTTTGATTGTATATAATTAATTTAATTTTGTTGCCATTATTTGATTTCGATTGATGTTTATTTGATTTTTTGTTTGATTGTATGTAATTAAATTTAATTTTGACTTTACCATTATTTGTAATTTTATTTAATGGTTTTAATTACTAACCTAATCCAACAACTTACGGATCTTTGACATCTTAAATAAAGAATTATTATAATTATTGTATTATTAATAAAATAAGATCTTACAAAGACGTTGTATTAGTTACCGTTATTCATTTAATGATTATTCAAGTCTTTCCGGTCAGCAAATAACTACCTGAGCTCTTTTAATAGGAATTTATTTTAATATAACACTTTAATTTTATTTAAATGTATGGGTTGCATCATAATACTGAAACAATCAATATGAACACACAATTTTTGTTGTGTGTACATAAATAAATCATACATTTAGGTGGATGTTGTAGGCCATAGATTCCTACATCTGTCCTTCGCTGAGAATCAAAATGTAGATGAATTTTCACAACTGAGGACTAAGATAGAAAACGTCTTCACCAGTAATAAGAGCCTTCTGTTCTCTACGCTAGTATTCTGTGATGTGCTCATTTACGCTGGTATTCTGTGAGAACGTGGTCCTGCCCTGGTCGAGCCGACCCATTCGTGTTGCAACCACAATATAGCTGCAGCATGGCTCTACCACGTGAGATATTCAATCATTTGAATTTAATTGTAGTATTGATGCTTCGACGGGTGATTTCTGGATGACGAGGAACAGCGCCTTCTTCCGAGTAAAATTGAAAATTAAAGCCATTCTCGAATCAACTTAATCACTCAAACAAAATTTCATCAAAATCAGTCTAGCCGTTTCGAAGGTGTTCGGTCACATATACACGGACGAAGAATTATATATATATATATATATATATATATATATATATATATATATATAAGTATATATATATATATATATATATATATATATATATATATATATATATATATATATATTTCTGGATTTCGACCAAAGCGCCACCAACCGAATACAATTGTAAATCTAAGTCATTCTCGAATGAACTTAATCACTCACACAAAATTTCATCAAAATTAGGAGGACTTCAATCACATACAAACGGACGTACGAATTATATATACATAAAAGATGATGATAAATACCTGATGGAAAGGAACACAGAAGTGATTTTTAGATTCGTTAAAATTATATACAAGTTCACCCAAGTTTTTCAGGAATATACAAAAGATAAACAGATTTTATTCCTTAATAATATGTACCCTACACAAAAAAAAATTATCGCTACAAAGGACTACTTCATTAAAATTTTGACCTGTCACTGTCACTGTTGTAATCACAGTACAGTACAACAATTGCCAAGGAACGAAGCTATTTTCAATGAAAAAGAACTATGTATTCATAATTCTCCACAGCGCCGCTTAAGCAGAAACAGTAATAAATTATGCGGGCGAAAGGAAGAAGCCTGCCAACAGCTGTCATGGATTAGCAGCGGAGTGACTCTGCTGCTAGGTTGGTCTGCACGAGCCCCGCGGTACCGTTGCATGACGTGACCGAGTGCGATGTCAGCCCACATGAGTGATGGCGTGCCGTCTCGACGTTAGCACCTGATTTATTACTTCCGAGCCACACCCCCCTCCACCCTCCACCAACACTGTTCCCATGTCTGTACAGATAGCAAGTATAACATTTCATTATTACAACAAATTGTTTATGCATTCAACTGTTTCTAGGAACTTAGCTAAATTTTTACATGAATGAAGAATCCAGTTATTTAAGAATGTATCGTACAATACAAGTATAATAAAGTTACTGATGTACATTAATTATAATACATTAGTAATAATATGTCGTCAGTGCACGTTAATAGACATTTTATAAAATCCTTCAAATACATAAATTAAATTTTAAAAAAAAAGTTGAAATATTTTACGATCGTTGAATTCATTAGTTTGTTGTGACATTTACACCTTTTGAATATTCTAAATACGAAAATGTTTTTACCTTACTGTATTGCATAATTAAAATGACATATGACAGCTAACAATATAAAAAAAATTGTTAGCCAACGCAAACGTATATCATTATATTGTGCGTATACAGCGTAACAGAATATCAAATTGTGACATTTCAAAAGTTATTTGTTTCAAATATGGCAATAGAAAAAAATGTCACGTTCCAAAAAAAATGTGTTATACTGGCTAAACCAAAAACTTCCAGGCATCCACAAATTTACTTACTAATTAGAATTGTGAACGAGATATGAAATTACTGCATACAGGTGGACAGTAATTGCATAACTTCACCCTTTCGTTAATGACTTACCACGCACGCATTCTACCCACGCGGTTTGTTTCTGTTTGTCATGCGTACAGCAAAGGAGTGGAATAAGTTGACAGGAACCTACCAAACATTGCTCGGGCTCATTTTCTAAAATTGTTTCACAACTAACTAACTAACTAATTAGCGATTTATTAAAAATGGGCCAAATTAGGAGTACCCTTAACCGACGAGCATGTATGTGTAGGTGTATGGATGTGAAGGAGGCGAGAGAGGTGTGTCAGGATCGTGCCGAATGGAAGTCTGTAGTCTCTGCCTACCCCTCTGGGTGACAGGCGTGAGTGTTTGTGTTTCATGACTGCTAAGCTATGTCTTCATTATAGTTGTAATTTCTGTACATCTTATATTACATTATATTTTCTTATAACATATATTAATATATTTGTGTATATTTTAAATGCATATATTTATTCAATTTCTTTATAACTGTCTTCGTATTTCTATCACTTTTGTCTATCAACAAAGATTACTGGCAGTGTATGGTTTTAGAATTAAGCCCATTTTTTGACCCTGTACTGAGGTAAGGTTCAACAAATAGGCTTCTGTTAAGTTATTGCGCTTCACCATCTTTGGCTGCATCACAACTTACTATCAGGTGAGATAATTGTCAGAATTGTAAAGAAAATGGGAATAGTGAATAAAAACCAAATTATGTTGCTAACCATACACGTCGCGGCTGCTCAGGTGTACTGCACAATGTGTTAACAGTCGCGCTCTGTACCTTTCGTTACCAACTACTTATGTGAAATTCTAATCAACGTACGTTCAGCGTATTTGGTTCATAAGAATGCATGCTTTGATAAGCACACGTACAAATATGAATTGAAATTTCAATTAACAAATGACTTTGTTGAATAAAACTACTTTTACGGATTTTATCGCGTTTCATTTAGGTTATTTCTAACTCCTGACATTTTGAGTGTTGTGAACCACCCAAGGGGGTCTTTGTTGTTTGACTTCCTTATGTCATGATTAACCCGGAGTACCTTCAGTTTTTAATTTTGGTCTAATCACAGTACTTACTTTAACTTGAAGTCTTGCAGTGGTATTCTTGGTTTCGAATTAAATTAAATTAATTGTAAGATCATTTTATAAACAGTATGGATTGAATTAGAAGAAATCATTCATCAATTTATTTCAGTCTATCGGAAGTCCACTGCTGAAGAAGCATCCCCTATATATATTGCCTCATGAAAGAGATATTTGCTACGCCGGACTGATGATTTGGCAACCTCGGTTTATTTATTAGTTTGAGCTGTTATTGGGAAGAAGCTATTGTTCATCTACCGTTTCAGTTTTACTTTTTTGCCTCTTACGACACCCACGGGATGATATTTTGGTCGTCTAAGATTATGACCACATTAAAACGTGAGAGATCCATAATCATCTGTGTAATGCAGGACCGGGTAGGGTTGCCAGACGTCTTTTATTTTAATGGACGTGTTCTATTCCACACTCAAAAATGGATCATGTCCACTTACTCTAAATCTTTAGAGAACAAAGCCATATCGCGTGTCAAAGAGTTTAAAAATCGCGTTGAGGTGACGCGCTTTGTTAGACAACTTATGTTACATTGCGTATTAACATCACTTCTTTGTTAATAAAAGTGAAAAAAATATGATATATCCACTATTATTATATCCTGTGTCCCATATTTAATCTTATCCAATCACTTATATGTGATAGAGCCATGTTGCAGCTATATAGTAGTTATACGACTGCCCCGTTAGTTCTAGTGGTTGTGGTAGTGCGACTGCTGATCGTGAGGTCCTGGGTTCGAATCCCGGCTTGGGCCGAAAAATAATTATTGAGTTTTTCCTTTAAGAAATTCTTAGTAGCTGCTTAGAATCAGAAAATTGGCAGTGGCTCTCCTCCGCGCATCGGGAAGCACGTAGAACCGTTGGTCCTGCGCCTGATCTCTCTCCAGTTGTGTCGATTTACCATCCCATAGGATTACGAGAGTGAAAGAACAGAGAGTGCACCTGTGCTTGCGCATACACTTGGGCACTATGGTGCTGTACTGCGCCGATGGCTAGTCTCCGTTGAGGCAGCTCGCCGTGACCGAAATTCGGTCTGGAGGACACTAGCAGTATATTTGTGGTACGAATGGGTTGGGCTCGAACGAGAAAGGACCACGCTGTCACAGAATATTAGCGTAAAATAGCATAAAAAGCTGCTGCGTTTCGTATGGTGAGTGTAGAGATCCGGAGTCCTTTCTTACTGGAAACGAGGTATTCCATCTTAGTCCTCACGGGTTCAACGAATCAAAATGCAAATGCAATGTCAACGCATTTACATTTTGATTCGTTAATCGAGGATAGATGTAGATGTCTATGGACCACGGCAACCAATTATCATTATGTGGACTGTATGCTCGTTTGTCACACTTATCCTATAAAAATCCCCTAAATTCTAAAACATAAAAAGGAAACTGGCAACCCTAGGACCAGGTGTGATACTGCGATAATTTGAGCTAGTTGAAGTTAGTATCCATCGTTAATAATCTCAACGATTTTTAAAATAAATATATATGTATTTGGTTATGATCGCAAATTAATGAGTGGATTTGTACTGAAAGGTAAAATAAAACAATGGACTTTATTCGGTTTTTTTATCACTTCAGAAAACTATAAAACTAACTATGATGTTTATTTAAAAAAAAGAAACATTTGTTAGCTTAATTTTGAGAATATATTATATGTTTATTTTGACACTAGCACAATAATATAACTTGTTCCTAGCAAATCATTATTCAAACAGAATTAGCGGTTCATTGAATATGCAAAATTACAAGGTAATTTCGAATGAATCGATTTTCCAATAGACCGAACGTCAAACACGAACATTTGTATTGTATTATTAACAAAAGCTCGCCGTAAACATTGCGCCGTGGCAATCTACCGCCGCATATATCATTCTGTTTTATGAATTGTAAATTTTACGTTATACAGTCTTTAGTGGGTCATATTTCAAGTTGTATTAATGCCCCGCCCGCGGTAGGGTTGACTCGGCGGGGAAACGCCGTTGAATTATTCGCTTAGGAAGCTGTAGACATTAATTCGCATAACAAAACCAACTCTCATCTGTTTATAATGGGTGGGTAATTAACGCGATTGTTAGTATTTTATGTTCTCCGCTTTGAATATGCTCTATGATTAGGAACTAGAAGTCCAAGTTGTTTATTCAGTGTTATGAAATATATGAATGCTGATTTTTTTAATTGATTTTAAGAAGAGGGATATATGATCATGTGGTTTACCTGATAGTAAGTGAACGGATCCGCCCTAGAATATCTCTAACATCAAAGCAAACAAAAGTGCCTTGCAGACTTTCGAGAAAGGCTCTTTCAAAGATGCTTAAGTCGTATCGGTCAAGAAAAATTATGACTCCAAAAATAAGGAATCCAAAAAATAAAGCAAAAATTTTTAAGCGAGTTTTAAAAAAAATCTGAAGAATCAGACAGTGCTGTCAAAATACAGCTGTAGCACGAAGGGGTCGGCTGTCGGGGAAGGTCCACGCTCATAAAGAATATCGGTGTTTCACGTGGTGAATAATGAGAACCGAAGAACTTATTACAGGTAACGATACATTAACTACACATTCACTGGAGACATTCATAAAAGTCCACTAACGAATATAGGCTTCTCCCATGGATTTATTCATGGGAGGGGGAGATATTTGCTACTGTAGTCAACTTCGTTCAAGGATAATATTAAAATTCACTGGAGTCATTCTACCGTGTAGTGGCGGTGTTAGATCATCCACTACCAACTCATCCCATGGGTGTAGTACGAGACGACGGAGGGAAACAAAACAGGTGATGGGCAGCAATAATTACAACAAGAATGTAAAAAAACTGTGGTTGCCAAAAAACCTGCCAAGCGTGGCAACTATGACAAATATCCGACTTATAAGGCTATCTATCGGGAGGCCTATGTTCTGCAATGGACTTTGATTGACTCTGATGATGAAAATAGTTATTCTATATTTTAAATTAGGTGTAATATAGGAGGCATTCCATCTTAGTCCCCAGGGGTGACAACTCATTTGCATTTTGATTGTTAACCAAGGATACTCGTAAATGTTGATACCTATGGGCCACAGCATCCACTTACCATCAGGTTAGACTCTGTGCTAATTTATCACCATTATTCTACAAAAAAATCTCCATTCTTAATCCAGGATATCAAATGTCTGTCTACGGGTCACGGCATCCATTTATCATTAAGACGAATTGTGTGAATGTTTAACGCCCTTCCTTATGTGAAAAACAGTTATTTTTCAAATAAGGAAGAGCGATAAACCTAAAATTATACAACATGTCTTAACATAAATAGCTAAAGGAATCAAAAATATGTGAATGGAAAAACTTTGAATTATAAATTTTATAAACAACATAGTCGAAGTACCTAATTGGTCGTAATTTTCGCTTAATCGCATTAGGTATAATTTGTTATGTCTATATATACATTCAACTATAATAGTATGAAATTTGTTATCCTGATAATATCATAACCTTAACATGTTAAACCTCTAGTCATCCAATTAGATGGAGATGACATTAATGGAACTTTAAGATTCAGCGATATTATGCAAATGAATGTAATTTAGAAGCTAACACCGTTCAGTTTATCCGACCTGCCACAGTTGTAATATACTATCACGCGGACAAATGTTTTGAAATACACTTAGTACCGATAAGCGTATTGTAGAGTGGTCCTTCACTAGGTAGAGTGACGACCTGGAAAAATAGGCAGGAAGTCGATGGATGATGGTGTCTCAGGACTGTCCTTTGTAGGATTCCTTGAAGGAGGCCTTTCTTCAGCAGTGTATTTGTGAAGGGCTGTAATGATGATAATCATACATAAATGGTGGAAACGTCACTAGGTTGTGAGATTTTTTATTTGTTTACTCGCTGTTCCGGGGACTTCGTCCGCGTGGAATTCATTACAATTGGATCTCATTGGTTCAATTCTTTTTTGCGCGAACTTCTAAATCTTTTTCTAAAATAAAAGTAGCCTTAGTTACTCCTTATAACATCAGCTACCTGCCAGTGAAAGTCCCTATAAATTCAGTCTAATCATTTCGGAGATTTGCCGGAACAAAGAGACAATAGTGACGTATATACTTTTATGTGCATTTATAAAAAATCTGTGATTTTGAAAAAATAACCACATACTCGGTTTTGCTCGTTACGTAATGGATTTCCGACTTTACCATATGATTGTTGGAAGATTGTTAGCCTGTGTTTGTGAGAAGTAATTCAGAGCAGCGCGGCCCATCCATCAATGTCAGTTAATGATAAATCTCCTGCCTTTACGAAATTTTAATATTTAATTCATTAATGAAAGTTGTCGAATCATTACTCTTACTATTTATCGCATCGCAAACTCGTTGTATTTGCATAATCGGTCGATTTTAATATGTATACGTTTACGTCAGTGTTCGAAAGCTTTGGTAATTTCCCAATTTACAATTTCTAATTAACTAAATTATATTTTTTCTAGACATAAATTCAAAGTGATCTCGCGATACCGATAACTGTAAGCGATTATGAATTCGCAATGGCTTCTCCAAATATATACGTATTCCATTTTAAATTACCTTATCATTATGTCATCGATGATAACTAACAGAGTATATTTTTTTATATTATCAAGAAGAGGTCAAAGCTTGATTCAATATAATTTCTTACTATATACCAACCTTGAACAAATATTTTGAGTTTCCTATGCTTGAATTGATTTCGTGGATGTCGTAAAAGGTGACAGACTTGAAGGAAACTGAAACAGGACATGGGCAGATGTTCTTTCAGAATAAAATTAAAAATTATTAAAAATGGCGTTGTTAAACCGCCTGCCAAGCGAGACAATTACGGCCAAATCACCCCTTCGAGGAAATATATGCGGAAGGCCTATGTACAGCAGTGGTATTTTGTAGACTGCGACGGTAATGAATTAGCTTGAATAAATATATAGACGATTACGTATAGAAACAGATTGGGCTATCCAAACTTATTTCCAATATGTAACCATATATCGATAACATAATTAAGGTACGTGAGGGTAATACGGTCACTTTAAGATTTGCCGCTCTATAAAACCAAAACTAGAAGTAAGACAGACACAAAAACACAAAGTCGTATACTATCAATAATATAATAAAAAAATAGCAAATAAGCTTTGGCAATAATTAAGAACACTTCAAAAAATCTACTTAAAGAATCCAACTACACTACACCATACTAAAATCGACTAAAATATTTGCTAAAATATCATCTGTCAAAATTGCGTCGATAAAGCATCGTCCTTTAGACCCTTTATTATTTGATTGACCGATGAAGAGCTGTCATATCAAAAGCCATACATACAAACAAGGCTTTAGTTCTTGAGTCACAAGAAAGTGACCATATTACCCTACTATATTAGTATTTTTTTTGCGCCCGAAGCAAATATGGGCAACCCTCCGGAAAGCGGGGAGGGAGGCGGTGAATGCTCATAGCATACCACGCAGCCGACTGCGTGGTTATGTGGAGACTTTTACCAAATAAACACCGCCTTTTAGGGACTGGCTTAACGGTCTAACTAGATATCTCTAAGCCGTATACGAACGCGACCCTCCTTGGCAGAAAGGAGGGCGCAAGCAGCGAAAACCCGCTTAGAAGTGTGCCTAACTAAGGCAGATTAAGGGATCTGTTATGTCGGCTCGGTCTGATCCGCCAGGAGGCAGTTCAGGTCAGCCGAAAGCTTGTGGGGGGGGGGGGGTCCGAGAGAGAGTTTCTCGGTCTGCGCACACTATAGCGAGTGTGGATATGGGCTGCATTGGCAGCTGTCTCACGAATGAGATGATTTGGGTGGGACTCTGAAGCTTTGAAAAATCTCTCAGAGAGTGATTTAAGGAACTGCTGGATTGTTGGGAGCTCTAAGTCTCGGTGTAGGTCGGCATTACGGACATAATAGGGCGAGTTAGTGGCCCCACGAAAGAATAGATTTTGAACTATTTCAAGTTCATTTATAACTTTGGGTTTAGCATGTGCGAAAATGGGGGCCGCGTAGGTCATGATAGGTCATATACAGACCTTATATAGGGTTCGCCCGTTGCGGAGAGACATGTTACTGAGCCTACCATGCAACATGCTGTTGAGCCTACCCATGTAAAATCGCGCGGTGCAAGTTACCTTCTTGATATGGGGCTCGAAAGTGAGCCTTGCATGAAGGGTGACGCCTAAGTATTTGGCTTTTGATTGCCATGGGACAGGGGTTCCTAACATCCTGATTGGCGGAGTGGCGGTGAGACGGCGTCGTTTATATTCGAAGCAAACGGCGGAGCTCTTCTCCGGGTTTACGCCATTTTTGGAACCAAGCTCCTAAGTCGTTAACTGACTTTTAGATCTTGTTCCGAATCTGTGGCAGTGAGTTGCTTTTAGAGTAAAGGGCTGTGTCATCTGCGAAGAGGGCTAGTTTAACACCATTCGACGGGATAGGGATGTCGTTGGTGAATAGTATGTATAGGAGGGGGGCAAGCACAGAGCCTTGAGGGACACCGGCTTTGATTTGACGAGTGATTTGACGATAGCGTGCCTTCGTGTCTAAAACGAAAGGTACGATTCTTCAAATAGGAGGCTACAAGGTGGACGAGGCGGTCAGGGAGGCCTAAGTCGTACAATTTGTAGATAAGGCCCTCATGCCAGACTCTGTCGAATTAAATTTAATTATTAAACTATATTAGTATTATTCCAGATATATTATTGTTACACGCATAACTTTATACGTAATACATTTAGTAAGAAAGCACTGGTTATCTTTTATTAGCTGTATTTTATTTCATCAAACTGTCTATTTTTTCGGATTATGAGTGACAAACGAGCATATAGTCCACCAGATAGTAAGTGGAAGCTGTTGACATCTCAATCTTTTCTCGATTAAGAATTGAAATGCAGATAGAGCACGTTATTACCTTTGAGGAGTAAGATGGAATGCCTCGTTTCAAGTTAAAAGGGTTTATAGGTTCCTACACTCACCATACGAAGCACAGCAGCATTGTGCTCCTATTTTATGCTGTTATTTTAAAGAGTGGGGTCCTTCCCAGGTTCGTTACCGCTGCGGCCCACTGAAGTCCACTTCTGAAGATAGGTATACCCCAACAACTGCCTCATGAAGGGGGGAGGGGAGGATATTTGCCATAGTTGCCACGCATGACAAGTGACTTGTCAACCACGTCGTTATTAGAAAGACGTTGCTGACTATCTTCTGACTTGTTTCTCTCTGTCGCCACATTCGTCACCCACTGGATGATATGGGGAGTGGATATTCTTACACCGCCATTGCAGTTTTCCCACATCCAGTCGACCCAATAGTGCTACAACCATAGTACAACTAAAAATGTTGTTTTATACAACCACGTTTGTATCATACAACGAAATGACGTCATGTGGCCATGTTATTATAAAGTTAATAGCAAATGTTACATATATTTCGCCAACTGTTTACTATGATATCTTAAAAGTACCTTGAAAACGAAATAAGTTGCCTTTTTAAGCAATAAATCAAACATCGGCAAGCATATTAAGGTTTGATCAGTCAATGTAGTTGTAATGGTCTATGTAGTGCTTCAGTTCTGGATGTACGATGATTGATTCCAAACTTAACTTAAGGCAGTTATCATTAATTTTATTTACAAATGATTGATCGAAGCTTGTGGTCGAACCAACTCGTATATCATTCGATATAATCGTAAGTCAGTGTTACGTCCAATGGGGTGCATTAGAAATTTTTGTACGCGAGCATGAATCCGACAACCAAAAAAGACCCTATAATTAATCAATCTTTAGATATTACAAATACTCATAAATTATTTCAAGATAACGATACGATACCTTATACTGGCGATGATTCAATCATAAGATCATAACATAAATGGTGCTTTGTGAACCCGTCGCCTCAGTATCGATAAACAATATGGATATCGATTAAATTAACTGCACTCGCGGCGGGAGACTTTTTTCAATATGATAAATAGGGCTGTTAAAGCGCTCGCCCGTGGCATAAAGAAAGAAAATTATGATGTTCGTAGACGAGTAATAAAATAATACATTAGCAACCCTACTCTCGACTGTAATAAACAACTTTTGTGTGGAAGGCGGCTCTCAGACCGATTCATAAATTTCGCGGCGCGCCGTTTAGTTTTATGCACGATATTATCTATTTGCACTTACACTACGGCTGTAGCGACATTTAAACGCTATTAAGACAACGAAAAACAACACAAAGAAAATAAAAATTCTTGTTCTAGGATACATGATAAGGAGACTATTCACACTTATAACTCGATTGTTAGGTTCTGCATAAACACATGTAATTATCGTTAAATGAAAGCCAAGTAAGAAACCAATGCCATGTTTGGTAGTGAATAATCCATTAACGGTGATAGAAGTAGCGGATACGGTCCTGGACCCCTTGTATGGCTGGCATTAACATAATCAGACACATTCGCCGAAGTAATGTATGTAAAGAAGTTTAATGAAACGTCTCTGACGGCAAGCTCGGCGAGACATGAAATCACTATCATTAAATCCGACACGATACGGACGGTAATCATTAACTACGCGCAAAAAGCTATAGAGTCGGTTGTGATGCAAATTGCACACGCCATAAATCAAGTACTTAATCATCATGCCACAAGGCGAGACGCCAGAATGAGATTATTTAAAAATAACACATACAATAGCATTCTGAATTCTTCTGCAGGTGGAAATAATGACAAGTACTATGCAAAATTTAAGAATGATATTGATTTTAGAAATCTTTATTGTAAGTTAAAAGACACTATCAGTTACTATAAGAAGCTATAAACTACGCAGTATAAAAATTAAAGTCACGAAGACAAATTGGGAAAGAGGGGCTTAAAATACCTCTTAGAAAAATTACAGCCTAGAAATGACGTAAGATCTCTATCAGACACGAATACAAAGATTTTAGTTAATAAAATCAGGTGTTACTTTTCAGAAATTCATTAGATAAAAGGTGTTATAAAATTAATATCTTTAACAAAATCTTGGTTTAAACTCCATGAGGCTTGTCTGGATTGAAAGTGATTGGATTATACAGATAAACCAAAAACACAAAGACAACGCGTTGGTAGATGTAAAAGGCGATAATAAGAAATTGAACGAGGTATACGAAAAATTTATAGACGCAACAGAAAGTACAAGCGACGACGATAACTTACAGCTTACAATAAAGAGAGCTATTGATCTCGAGGAAAGCGAATCGGCTCGTAGCAGACAACAAAACACGCTACCGCCGAATGTCGCATAAATCTTTATTATTGCTGCAACAAGCTTATAGCAAGTCAGTTCAGGTACTCGAACCGGATCCCGCTCGGTATAAGCTCACGACTTCGGTTCGTTTTTTCGCCCAATGAAATATACCACATCGCCCCCGGGCCGGAGGAAGGAAAGCCATAAATAAATAATAATGCAACCATTTATATTACCAAAGGGTTTCGCCCGACGTGTCTATTATCATCTGAATTGTTTAAATATGATAATGTATCAAAATAACAGGCAGTTCGAACGCGGCCGCGACTTCTGTTTCGCTATTATCATAAAGATTCACTTAATGGACTGTTTCGAAATTATTATAGTGGTTTGACGCTGTTTTATGGTTGGAAAAGATTATCATCCATACATACATATTTTTTATCGCTTCAACTCATGCTAAAATAAGTGGAATAAAAAATAGTTTTTTTTACATGTAAAGTTTTGGAAAATATACATAGCGTCTCGCTTGTAATACTCGAGGGCGTAGACTTTAGGGAACGTTAGGGCTGTCTTTGCATTCGATTACAAAGTGGGTGTTGTCAAGACAAGAGTGAATAGGGTTTTGTTAACTTTTAAGTGTGCCACCATATTGGGCCGAATCACCACCATCAGATAGGTTAATAGTCAGGTGCTAGCTTAGAATAGATAAAAGAGAGAGTCCAAAAAGCACCTAGTTACTCGGATCAAGTTTAGAACATTACTTTAAGTCTCACGTCCGCAGCATCATGGTCAATCATATGTTGTACTCGTACAATTAAATATGACAGCTAGGTAGCGATCACCTCATTCACAGGGGTCAATATCAATCACGTACTATTCAATAAGGTAATCGTCATCCACGTCACATTCTTGAGCATCTTCTCATATCTGAGAGAAATTTTATTAATTCTACACGATTGATATTTCATGACATCATATTTTATTTTTTCAAATTAAAGCAAAATTAAAATGTAGTGTAGACAATTTTACTATAAAGAAGATCATCATAAGTGATTTAAAAACATAATGGATAAAAAACCTTTTAACTTGCGACGCAGTAACGTAACCAGTAATCATATTTGCAGATTAATATCAAACTTAATTATCACCATCCGGCCGCTCAGACAGTTTAAAACGCAAAGGCAATGTTTCTGCATTTAAGTCGGCATATAAAGGAGCTATAAAGTACCCCTAATAAACCCCGAAATGCACAGACTCGCCTCGCAATAACCGTACGTAGACTAAACAAATGATTCTCTCGATAATAAAAACTTCACAATAAAAGCGCTCACGAAATGTCGGTCATTAAGTGTATTTACGCAGCGAAACGGATATAGGGGCAGTAAAAATGCGAAGCGGCTTATTGAGATGTTGGCAACAGCCATCGACTTAATCTACGGCTTGCACGCCTCGTCGGACTAATTCAAATCTTGGAGTGTCGGGAGCGATGTAAGAAGATTAAGCTATTGATTTCTTATATTTACGCGAACACTACACACTGAAATAATACTAGTTTTTACGGAATTTATCGCGTATATTTAACTTTTTAAATACCCGACGTTTCGAACGCTTTACAGCACTCATGGTCACGGGCGGGACTGAGATGTTCAATGTCCATATGTCATAGTTAACCGCGGTTACCATAGATTAAAATTTAACTTTTGTTCCGATCTATGCAGTATGAACTTATGGTATCTTGAAGTCTTGCAGTTGTATACTTGGGTTGGGATTTAATTTTATTTATTATAGGATCCCAAGCAGATGGTAGCACCCAGCCATCTTCTCTATTGAAATTAGGATGTTTTTTGATTTCAATAGCCTCGCGAATCATCCTTGGAAGGAATCGGTGTTCTTTAGCGAGGATCTGCGGTCTATCAAATCTGATGTAGTGATGGGGGCGATCCTGTACGTGTTCATGATCCTGATGTGAAGAATCGACGCTCCGGGAAGTCTGCAGTCTGTGAACTGATGTGAAGAATCGACGCTCCGGGAAGTCTGCAGTCTGTGAACACGTACAGGATCGCCCCCATCACTACATCAGATTTGATAGACCGCAGATCCTCGCTAAAGAACACCGATTCCTTCCAATGATGATTCGCGAGGCTATTGAAATCAAAAAACATCCTAATTTCAATAGAGAAGATGGCTGGGTGCTACCATCTGCTTGGGATCCTATAATAAATAAAATTAAATCCCAACCCAAGCATACAACTGCAAGACTCCATGATACCATAAGCTCATACTGTGTAGATCGGAACAAAAGTTAAAATTTTAATCTATGGTAACCGCGGTTAACTATGACATATGGACATTGAACATCTCAGTCCCGCCCGTGACCATGAGTGCTGTAAAGCGTTCGAAACGTCGGGTATTTAAAAAGTTAAATATACGCGATAAATTCCGTAAAACTAGTATTATTTCAAGATTAAGCTAGTCTATAAATTATCTAACCATTAATAGCAATCAAAAAACTTCGAAAATACCTCGATCGCATCACAAAACTGTTCTTCCGGGTACAAAATAAGAGTTAAGGAAAAGCTCTAGAATTTTTTACTGGATACGAGGCTTTCCATTTTAGTCCTCAGGGGTGAAAACGCATCTGCGTTTTGATTCTTAATCTAGGATAAATGTAGATGTCTATGGGCCGCAGCATCCATTTACCATCCGGTGGATTGTGTGCTCGTTTGTCACGCTTATTCTATAAAAAAAAAATAGGTATGTTTGAACGTGTTGTTTGATGTTAACATTTGCTTCAATAAGCATTTTGGTTTAGCTTTACATTTAATCGTTTGCATCAGTTAACTACAAAAATGTTGTTCTCAGTTACGCTAAAAACCTAATACACTTTTTGAAATATCTATGTATTTTATTGAATAAGGATGAAACACGAGCAAGCAGTCCACTTGTTAGCAAATGGATACTCAAGGCTTTAGACATCCGCATCAATTCTCGCTTAAAAATGGAAATGCAAATGCGTTGTCACCTCCGAGAACTAACACGGAGTGCCTCGTTTCCAGTAAAAAGTCTACGGTTTTCTTCACACACCATACCAAAGCCAGGAGCATTAAACTGCTATTTTACGCTGGTATTCTGTGAAAAAAACTGTGAAGGTATGACGTTTTCCTAGTCGAACCCATTGAGGTATTACTACTACGTATATTAATATAGTTCGATGGTCGAGCCTACCTATTTGTGCTACCACCATAATATAGCTGCAGCATGGCGCCACCAATTAGAAAATGTCAGAAGTAATTAAGATATTTATGCGGTCTACTCGCCAGTGATTTTGTTTAAAACTAATAAATTAATAGTGAGTGATATTTAATTCTCAGCCACGATCTCGGTAGATCAAAATTTAATTCTATCCAAGATAACAATGAAGATTGAAATGAAGCCGACGTTAAAACGAACCAAGCGGAAGGAAAATAAGTCTTAAGTACAATTGAAATAAAAAAAGCAATACAGAGACCCATATTTTATAGTTCTATTGTTATACGGGACCGCTTTTTGTTGTAACACGAGTCGGAGCTATTCAATCGGAACTGTTATTCCATTCATAATTTATCACTATATTGGGGCTTTGTATTTAAATGTGTGGAAATAAAGTTCGTGTGGACGAGCCGAGATTAATGTGTCCACGGATAATTCATGCTGTACTTTGTGCGATGATTTGTCACAAAACAAGCTCGTCACGGTACGTTAAGATTAGGTAGCACAATAGTTTTTTTTTTAAATTGAAGTGTAAAATGAACTTAGAAACTACCTGATGGTAAGTGCCTACCGCTATGCAGTACAATACTAGTTTTTACGGATTATATCGCGTATATTAATATATTTTATAGTCTTGATGTTTTTAGTACTCAACAGCATCCATGATCACGGTGGAGCCTGAGGTGTTTGACGTCTCATAGTCATAGTTAACCGCGGTTAAATCCAGATTTAAAAAAATTCCGATCTACGCAGTATGAACTTATCTTGAAGTCTTTTAGGTGTATGCTTGGGTTGGGATTTAATTTTATTAATTATATTCGTTGACGCCTCCTCTGTGTTTGTATAATATGTAGTCATGAATTGACAGGGAGGCACAATGCGGATTTAGACCTGGAAGAGGATGCACGGATCAAATGTTTTCTCTCCGCATGATCACGGAGAAGCTTCTGAGTGTTAACCAGAGGATTTTCTGTGCTTTTGTGGATCTGGAGAAAGCATTTGATAAGGTTATAAGGAAGAAAATGTGGGAACTGTTGCCGGGATATGGTGTGGATGGTCGATTGTTAAGGGCTGTGCAGTCACTCTACTATGACTGTAAAGCCTGTGTGCGGGTAGGGCATGACCTGTCACCCATGTTTAGCGTCCAAGCGGGCGTAAAACAGGGTTGTGTCATGTCTTCCTGGCTGTTCATACTGTATCTCGACAGCTGTTTACAGAAGCTGAAAGATAGCTGTTTGGGTGTGAAATTGGGTGACATAAAAGTTAATTATCTGCTGTATGCTGATGATGCAGTGCTTATTGCACCATCAGAAGCAGAACTGCAGGCATTAGTCACGTGTATGAAAGAGGAATGTGAAATTAAAGGTCTCCGTTTGAATGCTAATAAAACTAAGGTTCTGGTATTTGAAAAGGACGAAGAGAGAAATAAATGTGAAATATGGGTAAATCAGGAATGTCTAGAACAGGTAAATGAAATTGTATACTTGGGGAGTGCTTTCAGCCGGGATGGAAGATGTGATTTAGATGTGTATAGGCGTGTCGCTGCCGGAAACAAAGTCAATGGTGCCCTGAATGCATTAGTAAAAAGGCAAGGCGTGGTGAAGAGTGCACGCCTTGCAATACATAACGCAGTGTTGGTACCGACTTTGTTATATGGCAGCGAAACCTGGGTATGCCAGAAGAAGCATAAAAGCAAGTTGAATGCAGTGGAGATGCGATCTCTTCGTAAAATGTGTGGCGTTACCATAGCCGACCGAAAGCGAAACGAAGAGATTCGCAATATGGCAGGATTGAAAGTTGACCTTATCACAAAAATTGATAGGGGCGTACTCCAATGGTTTGGACACGTTGAACGAATGAGTGAAGACCGAATGGTGAAGAAAATATATAGAGCGAAAGTAAATATTAAAAGGTGTCGAGGTAGACCGAGACTAACTTTCGAAGACCATGTGAGCAAATTGCTCGAAGAGGGGAGGGTCAAGAGTACTCGGATACCTAGACGTGCATGTTTGAAGAAGTTAATGAACCTGAAAGAAGCGAAAGAGGTATGTAAGGATCGTGACACTTGGCGATCTGTTCTCTCTGGCTACCCCGTTAGGGATTGTGCGTGACGATAAGTAAGTAAGTAAGTAAGTATGAATTGACAAACCGAATCACACGAGTTTTAACCTTCCGGGGGAAAAATAATATTTTTACTGGTATCCCAACTTATATGAACTCCCACTGGCAACACTATAAACCTCATGTCATTGTGAATTTTTCGTGCCGAATCAGCGAATCATATTTACAAATTAAAAAGCTTAAAATTGGTTTTTAAATGTAAGATCTTAATTTTATTATTAACAACATGTAAAAACTTACTTAACACCATAAATGTTTGGACGATTGCAATATATGTAATTTTTGCATTTAAATAACTTGTAGGGTAGATTAACTATAACATGAAATGTGAAAACTACATTTAAAACAGAACGAGCATCTGTAAGTATATAATTTTTCAATAAACTTAATATGTATTTATGTATTAAATATGTATATTGCATAAGTATTTTTAGAAAAACCTGCAGGGTAGATTAGTAAAATATCAATATATAATCATTGTATAAGACAGAGCAAAAGCCTGTACATTACATATTATCTGTCTTGCGGTGCCACCATACATTGAATTGATTCAAAAAATTGTATTCTACTTTTTATGAATATTCATACATTCATATTTACTACCAAATATGTATAACATAATTTCTTACATTGTAATAAAAGTTCATATATTTCATCGTATAATATCCATGTATGAGACAGAACGAGAGTCTGTACATCACATGTCTGCCTTACGGTGCCACGAGGGGTTACATGAGGCATTGGTTTCTATTTCACATGAATATTCGTATGTTTTTTTTTCTCTACAAAATGTATGCAAGGTTATTATACCCGTGGTACCACTGGCGTGTACACGAGGCTATTTTTACAACTGATTTTACTCACTTTCAGGACAAAAAAGGAGAAAAATTATTTGCTCAAGTTATGAAGAAGATAAAGATCCTTTTCATACAGCACTCTCAACCTAAAAACATATCAGTCAATTTTCTATAAAGGGAAAAATTGCTTTTAAATTCTCCAAATTCCATTATTTTCTAACAAGTGCCAAATCAGAGATAAAAGGTTATGTGAAAAGTGAGCCATATATGTATTTTCATATTTCAACATTGTATGTACAGGTCTTATCAAGAAGACTGATGAAGAAAATAATGATGCTGTAAATAACTGCATTAGACTGTTATGTTCCTTATACAATTTAAAAGCTCCTTTAAGGACAGCATTACTGCTATCAGAGCTGAACAATGATTATAAAGAATGTTCTTAAAGAAACCCAAGTGACTTCTTATTTGGTACAGAATTTTGTTTTAAAAAGATCAAAGAATTTTAATAAATCTAAAACAAACATTCAGAAACCTTTAAAATATTGGGATCTGTCTCCACTGTCTCCATCAGTAACAACTCACTAGACATGCAATAGCCTCCAGCAGTTGCTTTATACAGGCAGAGGTGATAATATCATGTAATATGTGGCAGGCGGCAAGTACAACCGTCAAGGAAAAAAGAATAGAGGTAAACCACAGCTAAAGAGGTAAGCAAATTCACTTGTCCTTATTTTATTCCAAATGGTCTAAAATATTATTAAAAAAAAACTTTCTCATAGTAGGTCGAAAACAGTATATTAGTTAATTACATATATTGAGTTTAGAATGTCAGAAAATATTGTATTTAATACAGCTGCAAAATTAATTAAAAAAAGACTAGTCATAATTTTGTTTTAACGTATTGGTAAATACCGTGATATGATATATACATAGATAAAGAGATTCAGAAAATAAAAGTGAAAGTTCTAGAATTGCTGTTAATTGGATTATAAAGTTGATTTAAAAAAAATCAATACCTTAAAATTACATTTAAATACCTTGGTCTTAACATATAAAATTATAGCATTTTTATACCTGAAGTGAAACACAAATATTTCACATGAATGATAAGCCACAATCCACTACAATTATATAGGAAATTTGCTAATTTAATAGACAAATTAATATCTTTTTGTCCAGGTATCTTTTATGAGTAAATGTATACAAAACAAATAAAATGTATCAAAAGAGAATAATTTTGAATCTAAATTAATACTGAAAAATCATATTCAGATTTCAATTAATCCGATTACGGGGGTGCTTATAAAATGAAAATCCTTTCAGTACATAATGAATGTGATATTGTTTTTTGGTCAAAAAACTACATATTCTTAAGCAAGACGACATATTGAACATATTTTACTTTGGATCATAACGTTTTGTTATAATCGCCATAGCTAAAATTTCATATAACACTACAGCTATATCATATATAAACCACAGGGGTGGCATATAATAACCACATCAAGTGACATAGTCTGTAAAATTGATCTTGTGAAATGTATGTATTTCTTTTTTGCCTTATAAATAAAATCTTACTATGTTAGTTATAGTTATGAAAGTACTCTCGTATGCAAAGAATCCAGGAAAACTAATGGCGAAATAAAATGGGAATCAAATTCCTAAACCTATAAAAAGATT
This sequence comes from Parnassius smintheus behrii, assembly GCA_036936625.1. Taxonomy (NCBI): domain Eukaryota; kingdom Metazoa; phylum Arthropoda; class Insecta; order Lepidoptera; family Papilionidae; genus Parnassius; species Parnassius smintheus. The sequence goes on from JAUPFT010000006.1 coordinate 5,706,991, forward strand.
GTCTATAAGATTTTAACCAAAATTAATAGATATACTTAAGTTCATGCATTTGCTATTAGAAAAAATATAAATGCTAAAATTTATGCACTATTCTCCACAATCTTCAAACGGGATACAGAAGAAGGAATAACCTTCTAGTCTTCATAAGCCTGTTACTGAATCACTGTTAAAGAAAAACCACTTATTAAAATTCTTACCCTGCTCAACAACTATTATGCAAGATCTTCTTTGATCTAAACTTACCTTGCTGTGGCAGTGCTGTCAAGTAGGTATTTATGTATGTAAAGCATAAAAATAAGCCCTTGTCCGTATATACAATATGTCTATTGTCTAAAGTCGTGGTAGATAAAGTGAGAAATTTACTTGTTGTTCTTCCTATTATGATTTGGGCTCATACTGTGAAGTTAAGCAGTTCTTTTCTGGTGTTTATAGGAAGAAAAATAAAAACTAGAATACAATCAAAGCTGAAGTCTAACATAATTTGGTTCACAAAGCTGAATTTAATCAAAAAGAAAAAAAGTAAAGAAATATACAGCAGTAAGAGAAAATGTGGGTATTTTTGACCGACTTCAAGAAGAAGGAGGTGTTAAGTTCGACTGAATGTTTTTTTATGTGTGTTGCCTCATAGTTTTTCTCTGGGTGAGCCGATTTTGATGAGTCTTTTCTTTTATTTGAAAGCTGGTGCTTAAAGTGTGATCGATCCCATGTAGATTTAATCGGGATCTGACTAGTTATTTTTGAGTTGTCCTTAATAATCCTTAACGCGGTTTTTCATTTTTTGTATTTCTGCTACTGCAGTTAATTTCAAATAATGAATGCTACAGATGCGTTGTCATACCTGAGGGTTTAGAAGGCATGCCTTACGACCTGTAATCGTACTTCTATCTATAACCTTCAGACCACAACACAACAGTAAAAGCTCTGCAACTTGACGGTAGAAGCAGGTAAGAGGTGGTTTCTATATAGACAGACTCCTAGGTAAAAGAGGTATCCCACCACCTAGAATCACCTCGCCACGGCTCCGCTTTTATTAAATAGAATAAGGGTGACAAACGAGCACACAGTCCACCTCATGGTAAGTGAATACTGCGGCCCAGGGACATTTGTATTTATTAGAGAACTGAGATGGAATGCCCCGTTTCCAGTAAAAAAGGTCTCCGGTACTCCACAATCACATCCGATACGCAGAAGCATTAAGCTGCTATTTTACGCTGGTGTTCTATGAGAGCGTGATCCTTACCAGGTCGAGCTGACCCATTCGTGCTACAACTATAATATTACTGCAGCATGGCTCTACCACATAAAAAACTAGCACGCCTTACATCCTTTAATTGTACTGGCTGTCTTTATCCTTCTTATAATACTTCATATTACGCTGGCAGGCTTAGCAATGAGTTGCAGCGCTCTAGGCCGCGGGTTCTAATTTCGCACGTAACAAGTGTTTGTATTGCCTACAAATATTTTTTCTGGATCTGGATGTTTGTTTTTGCGGAATTAATATTGGTATACTGCTTCCGCGATACAGGAGAAAATCCTAGTGTGGGTTGTAACGTTTTTTAAACAGATTAGATTTTTAAAGAGATCAGAACCACCTCGTCGCGACTTTCTATTAAAGTTACAGTTATATATCACATTAGAAAATGATTCAACTATAACATCATCGTAAATTTGCATAGTAATGTGATGTTAAGCTTTCCAGATAAATTTGTAAATTTAAATGAACGTCATTATAATTTGTTTCAACTGTCACTTGGAATTTAAGCGCGCGAATATTATGAATGGCTTACATGAAGTGAGGCAATAAATTTAAGGAGATTGTGATATGATTTTCTCGGGGCCTGTGATAGTTTGTCAGTTCTAGGCGGTTGTTAGGGCGTGGGTGGGAACGGGCGCCATCAATCACGCAGCGTGACTCTTTCAACCTGCCGCGCGGGACGCGGGGAAGTAGGGCTGCTACAAACATAAATTATACCCGTTTTTGTCCGACTGTCGAGAGGAGACAAAATTTGTTAGCGACAGTGTTAATTAATTACACGTTTATAATGTTTATCGTTTCAGGATGGCGTCGGGAGAATGATTTTTTATTTATCACTTTTTAAAATAAAATAAGTAATATTAGTGGGTGATAAATTTGATTCCGTGGTATCATATAACAGATGATGTAAGCATTAAATAATTATTCCATTTTCAAATATATAAAATTTTATATAACATATAAAATTAAAAATAATAAGTAAATTTTACTATAAAATCAGTCAAAAATGGGAGACAATAAAGGAAAAAAAGTAATTATCTGCACTTGAAGTCCCTGGTAACTGATAATAATTTTCAGATTGGCATTCAAAATATTACTGATATACATTAAACGACATTATAAAACGGCATTTAAAGAAAAGTAAAAGACCCCAGACATTCTTGTCGATTCTCTGAGAAAGTCTTGTTTATCAAACTGGTGTTGATTTTGATGTAGCTAAGAGCTTTCAACAATCTCAGATTAATTCAATAGTGTTGATTTTGAATAATTTTATTAATATTATTTTTGTAGCAGCGCTGTTGTCGCACCACTAGCGAAACTCACCGAAGCCTAAATCGCGCTATCAACATTCCGAATTATAAACAGTATATATAGAACAGCTCCGATCCATCACACGGAGCGTTGGCCGCTCCCCGGGCAGAACACCTTGCCCGGAGGAAGATCTTCCCCTTTCCTTTCTCCGGCCAAAGTGGTGACCCCGACGTGATCTGAACACGCAACCAACAACCTTCGGAAACTTCAAGCTTCATCATCGTCATAGAATACCCCACCCATTCGCTCCCGAGGAGATATCGTCTGCAGTCTTTATATCCTGCAAGCCATCTAGCTTCACAAGGTTCATCGCAGCACTGGAAAAATAATACCTTCTGTTCCTTCAAGCTACTCTCTGCACTATACAGTATTTGGCAAGGCTCTGAGCCTTACTGCTCGCCTCTGCTTTACGGCACTCTCGCAGATTACTTGCCTTCTTCTCGACTCATCGGAGACTACAAGGCAATCTCCTGGCACTTGCACATTCATCGGCAACGAGGCTGCACTATCGACCTCCGGTCTGAGCAGGGGGTGATGTAGCGGCGCTGTCGTCGCACCACTAGTTTTTTCAAATATTGACGTAATTCATAAAATGAACTTTCTTAACCACAACTTTACTCTCTTGTTTTTAAAACATTTAAATAAAGGCTTGTCTTTGAATTTGACTGTGTATTATTACGAAAAAGAAAATAATTAACCGCGAACAGATAAATGTGTAACACATAAGTTGTCAATCGTAGTAGATGAGCGTAGAAGACATCCTGGATGCTGTTCCCAACACTGCCCAAGCTGTAAACAGGCTAAGCGCGCTAAGACCACAGACACTAGGTGGTTGAGTAGAACTAGACGACCGATAACCTATAATTTTTATGTGGTTTATACGTGATGATTAAGCCGCCATCTCCACAAAGTGTTTACCAAAACACGACAACGACCAATACCTACGATAGTCACAAAACACCGACGGGGCAGTAGACTGTACAAAACACACATAAATAATGGTTTTTTAATGTGCTTAAAAATATTTTTTTAAAAATTTCGTTACGTAAGTTTTTTTTGATTTGGTAATTTTTCTTTTTCCATTAGACCAATTCGTAGGATTTATATCACTTTAAATATTTGCATAAGTCTTCATTTACATATTAATGCAATATGTCTTAATGTTTAGATATTTGTTTTTGTGCAATTTATGTTTGTAAACAGCCTCTACGTTAAAATCCTAGTAATGCAAAAAAAAAACATATTTGGGAAACAAACAGCTGGCAAGACTTTTCTGATATACTCTACTCCAGGTTTTTCCAAACAGCATGACTTACATACCTTCAAGAACAGATCAAATTTCTTCCTCAACACCCAGTCATATATACCTGCAATTTCTCTAATGTTAGATCATATTAGGAAGGGCCTTTTTTCACAACTCCACGTTTAACCGCATAATTTGCGTGTAGGCAGGAATAATGTAATTACTGTCCGTTGTTATAAGATGTTGGAAATGTCGCTGGGCGGCGGTGTTAGTTTCTCATAAGGTGAGCCATATAATTTGTTACTCCTATAAAAAAAACTGTGAAATTTCTTGCCGGGTTAATTGTTTTCTATATACAACAAAACCAGTCACCTCTATATTTTTAATCTTTCTCTTGAATAATGGACAAATTTTATTGCAGTATTTTAGCGTATTAAAGTAAGTCGGTAGCCCTGTACCGTGGTAAAAGAGTACTTGATCATAGTCAGCTGACGTTTTTATACCGCCGCTCCACGATGGATGGCGTCTGTCAGGTGCGCACGAAAAATTGCCTCCGACGCTGTTTGCTCTGGTAACACCGATTGATTCCAGTGAACTTGATTAACGCGTCCTCGAACTATACATTTTAGACTTTCATATACTTATTATATGCGGATTTAAATATTAAACATATTGAGGGTGATGGTGATGAAGTTGGCAGTTTAAATAAGACCTATCGCATGATAACTTCGTAAGAGAATTCATTATCTCATCTTTTCTCATCTAAAGCTCAATTAATGAAATAGTCAAGTATTACATTAGGCTATAGGACTAAGTCGTGATAACATTACGAACATAATATCAAATGACTTCCATATTTAAAGATAATCGTAACGTTTTTCTCCGTGTTTCCTCAACAGAACTGCCGTGAGCACAATGCTCGTTGTTTCGCCCGGGAAATTAAACATTTGATTTAGTAGACGCATCAGTAGACGGTGATGTGACGTCCCGTGGGAGCATGCGTAAAATACACTCGTATATGTTCCCCTTAAAAATGTTGAACACGTATTTTGCATTTCAAGTTCTTATGCCGATAAATGTGGTTTTTTTATTACTGATACGCCTTTGTTAAATATTAAAAGCTTTTAGGGTAGGTACCGCTAGTGTTTCAACAGAAACATAGGTTTTGCATAAAATGTTAAGCAATACCAAAAACAAATTTTTAAATGCAAATGAGTCAATTAATGATCAAAACGAAATCTTAAATATGCACGGCCAATAAAAACACATCACTGACGATCCTATCGCTCACGTTGAGAACCCATAAAGTATTTTTATTTATTCCAATGGCGCTTTGTAAGATGTCAGATATAATGAATATATTACCAGTAGCACGAACGGAATATCCTTTTGAAAAGGTAATTATTTACAGAAAACGATGGTCGGCGTTCTGATAAACAACGCGATAACAATACATCTCCGACATCGTTCACGCATTCCCTATCCCCATCCATTACTGTTTCATCTTCAATAACAAGTTTCGCTGAGGCAGCCTCAGTATTTATTTTCATTACACCAAAATGAACTTTATCGTTCAAGGCCTAAAGCTTAATAACCAATAAAATCTCACCTTCTGTGTAGAAGCGCTAACTCTTTCATCTATCATAATCGTTCATGCTGAAAACAATCAAGATTGATTATTTTGGCCAGTGAATACGATCTTTATTGCGATGAAGTTGAAGTTTACTTTAGCTTGCACATGTAAGACTTTGTCGGTTTATAGCTAACCACCGACGGAGGCGAACGTAGGCGGCAGCGTAACGAAGGGACCCACAGAAAATGACAAATGACATCTGCCTACCGCCTGTCAAATAACGGACAGATAATAAATGACCTCGATTGTTTATCATCAAATATCGCATATATCATTATCGCGTACTCAGCGCTTCGGGCAGAGGGGGCTTTGACTTTGGGGAGTTTGATTAATATTGTTTAGTTAATTTCGGATCTGCGTAATGTAAAAACTTTAGTGAAGTTTTGGTGTCGTTATTGCCTGTTGATTATCTTGTTTGTGACTTGAATATTTAATACACCGAAAGAGTTCAGACATTATAAGTTGATTAACAATATTACGAATAATTATATTTATTCTTATATTGGAGAACCTGGCTTTGCCTGGGTAGGATCTATTAGTGTAGCATTATTTAGATTTAGGATAGTATATATATACTAGTATGGTTTTTATATGTTCGTAAATTTCATTGCGATCGGTTTAGCTATTCCGTAGATTAGCCCTATCAAACAGACAGATATAAAGTAATGTATATATTATCGATAATAATCTATTCACTCAATTATAGATCCCGATTATATATATATATATATATATATATATATATATATATATATATATATATATATATATATATATATATATATACAAGAATTGCTCGTTTAATAGTATAGGATAAGTTACGAAAAAGCCCTCGGTTATTTTGAACATTGACAAACCACATGATGAATGAACAAGTTTTTCGTAGGCTGAAACGGAACTTGTAAAACACGTTTTTTTATAAAATTTGACATGGCTTCTGGAACTTTGGACCATTGTAAAACGCGTTCTGTCTCCAAAAGTCTACAGAGAATGATAAACATAGTAACAATAATTTTACCTGGCTTTATTTGAAAATTCAATTATGCGATACGAATTAAGCAAAAAAATATGCAATTTTTTGAGATATTTTACATAACTAGACGCGTTAGAAAATCTTCAGTTCAATACTGGATATGATTCTTTTGGTCCCGGTGGCCAGTCTCAAGGGAGATTAGCCATCAGCGCAGGACAGGATTATAGTGCCCGATTGTGTATGCAAGCACCATAGTCCCTCCCGTTTAGTTTAATTTTTCGAGGCGCGGGTGTGAAACATCGCCAACTTCCTGACTCCGGGTTACTACTGACAATTTCTTAACAGAAAAACGCAATAACTGACTTTGGATTCGAACCCGGGTCCTTATGATCAACAACTGCATTTACAACTACTGTTCCAACGAGGCATTGAAATACATGATGTTTGGTATATATATCTACATCAGTCGTGTTATCATCTTCGATCCAATATGGTAGCGTTACTAACAATTAGAGGAGTTAAAAACAATAATTCACAGTATGAAGTTCTACTGTGCCGTTAGAATTTTATTAGATATTGCTCCGGACGGCAGGTCATAACCGCGCATTGAATATGGGTCTTAATGTATACCTTGTAAGCCCCAAGTTTCGTACAAACGAAGAGGGTACGCGGAACTCAAGTAAAGGTAGCGTTGAGGCAGTTATTGTGGTTATTATTACATTGGCTGATGCACAATCTCAAATCATTTCAAATTATCAACAACTAGGAACAATCAATGGGAGATCATTCACTGGGAGCTTCCTTTCATTAAGCTATGGTCAATAGGTATTTAGATTACTCTGCATTTTGCGTACTACATGAGTATTAATCATAAACTGAACTTTGTCAGTTTTTTAAGCCTTTTGCGTTAATATTAACTTGACTTTGGTAAAAAGTTATTCCTAAACATCATCAAACTCCAAAATGGCTTGTTGAATGTATAAAAATGAATGTAATAAGATTTCAGATGACATGGTCAATCTAAACAGTAAAATAACATTAACGCGTTTTAGACAGAGAATGAGTTACAGATACAATCAGATTAGAATTTTTTTACGAAAAGTATTGTTTTACACCTTGATTATGACCGACGCTACTTTAGGATAACTGTTAAGTTTAAGAGGAAAGAATTATGTCATCACCATTAGACAGTGGTAGAGCCACGCTGCAGCTGTATTGTGGTTGCGGCACGAATGAGTCAACATGACCGTCGAATAATCACACTCTCACAGAATACAGAATAAAATAGCAAAGTGTGTAGTGAGCTAGTGAGTGTAGGGAACAGGAATAATCACACTCTCACAGAATACGGAATAAAATACAGAATAAAATAGCAAAGTGTGTAGTGAGCTAGTGAGTGTAGGGAACAGGAATAATCACACTCTCACAGAATACAGAATAAAATACAGAATAAAATAGCAAAGTGTGTAGTGAGCTAGTGAGTGTAGGGAACAGGAATAATCACACTCTCACAGAATACAGAATAAAATAGCAAAGTGTGTAGTGAGCTAGTGAGTGTAGGGAACAGGAATAATCACACTCTCACAGAATACAGAATAAAATACAGAATAAAATAGCAAAGTGTGTAGTGAGCTAGTGAGTGTAAGGAACAGGAATAATCACACTCTCACAGAATACAGAATAAAATACAGAATAAAATAGCAAAGTGTGTAGTGAGCTAGTGAGCGTAGGGAACAGGAGACACTTCTTACTAGAAATAGTCCATCTTAGTCCTCAAGTATAACGATGCGTCTTCATTTTGATTCTTAATCGAGGATAGATGTAGACGTTTATGGGCCACAGCATCCACTAATGATCAGGTGAACGGTAAACTCGTTTGTCACTCTTAATCTATACAAAAAAATCACAAATGACAGACTGTATTGTGTAAAAACCTCATTACAAATCGTGTCCTCAATAAATATTTCCTCCCCGAACGATGCAAAACACCTCCAATTTTCCCTAAATTTTAATTTAATACCAATTTAAAGTAATTGTTCCTCCTTATATCAATAAAGCTTTGTTAAAATTCTAAAAATTATTTTGGCGTTCATAATAAAACTCAGGAAAATTAGAACCGTTGCTCTCCAAACCGGAGAATCATTTTTCACACGACCGCCCCAGAAAACGATACGTCAAAATCAGTGTTCCCGTAAATTTCGCCTGCCACCGCACACTATTGAGCGTGAACCTAGGTGAAGGATGCACGTTGTACAACAAGTACACGTTGATAGCGGAAGGCGGAATTATATCAGAATATGCAATTAGATGTTTCAGAGCAATTTTTTGTGACGGCGCCAGTTTCAATGGAGACTAGTCATCAGCGCAGAACTGAATATAGTGTGCGAGTGCTTGCGCAGACGCATATGTATTCTCTATAACTTCACTCTCATACTTCAATGGAGCAACAATCCGACGGTACAGTGAGAGTTCAGAAGCTGGTGCTACGGCTTTACGTGCTTTCTGAAGCAGAATGTGAGTCAAGAAACTTCCTTACTCCAGGCAGCTACTAAGGATTTCTTTACAAAAGAACTTAATAACTGATTTTGTCCCGACCCGGAATTTGAATCCAGGAACCGCAAGATTAGCATTCTCACTTATAGACCGAGGCAGAGGTGTGTTACAGATTTAATAAATGATGTTTCAGAAATAACATTTTAATTTCTTGCGTCGTTCCTTCTTCCTATTTTTCTTTTAATTTTTTCTTTTATTAATTTCCTTTGTTTCAATTAATAAATGGAGTTGTGTATCTGTGACAGAACATTGACAGAAGTATTTGATATTTTATTTTTATTTTAAAGCTTAATAAAATTCTTCTAACAGTGGTAGAGCCACGCGGCAGCTTTGCTGTTGCACGTATGGGCCGGCTCAAACCGGGGTGGTACCACGACCTCACAGAATACCGGCGTGAAGTGGAAGCTCTGCTTCCGCGTTTCGTCTGGTGAGTGCAGGTGGCCGGAGGCCCAAATCCCCCCCCCCCATCAACATGGTAGCGGAAATAAATAATGATAGACTACCCCAGGAGGGTACCAGCACCCCTGGAGAATCCCTCGCTGAGCATCCACGACCATGTTTCTCCACTTCTGAGCGTGGGTGCTTAGGCTGCCCCGCGTATTCTGGGGGGGGGGGGGCAAAATTCCGCTCAAGACTACAACTGCTCGGGGCAAACGGAGCAACAAGACCAAGGCGACCCCTGCCACGCTGTCCGTGAATTTCTGCAATATCAGGGGACTTCACTCTAACATAAACGCCGTCCACTACCATCTCGAGACGGCGAGGCCGGCTCTGCTCTTTCTTACCGAGACGCAGGTGTCCTCTCCGGCTGATGTCTCGTATCTCTCCTACCCGGGGTACAAACTGGAACACTCCTTTGTGCCTCGAGCTGGAGTTTGCGCTTACGTCAGAGAGGACATCTGTTCTCGACGCCTCGGTAGACTTGAAGGTTCGGACCTGTCCATCCTTTGGCTACGCGTAGACAGCCACGACCATCCGCGCGTTTACGGGTGCCTCTATAGGTCCCATGGCGGTAATGCCGAAACAGACCGACTCTTCGACCACGTCCAAGTGGCTGCAGATTCGTTGCTACAGCAGATCCCCTCCGCAGAGATCGTGATCCTCGGCGACTTTAACGCCCATCACGCCGAATGGCTTGGCTCACGTTTAACCGATCATGCGGGGAGATCTGTTCATGATTTTGCCTTGGCATATGGTCTGACACAACTGGTTACTTCGCCTACGCGAATTCCAGATGTGGAGGATCATGCACCTTCCCTGTTGGACCTTCTGCTGATCTCTCACCCGGACGGATATCAGATTTCCGTCGACGCCCCTTTAGGCTCCTCGGACCATTGTCTGGTCCGGAGTGTTGTGCCACTCACGCTGAAATCGCGGTTGCATTCTGCAGGCTGCCGCCGTGTTTGGCACTATAGGTCAGCCGATTGGGATGGGATGCGGTCTTTCTTTGCATCCTACCCTTGGGGGCGGGTTTGCTTCTCGCCGGATGATCCCAACGTTGTTGCGGATTCTGTTACTGATGTGGTACTTCAGGGTATGGAACTTTTTATTCCATCCTCTGTGGTGCCCATTGGAGGCAAGTCTCAGCCATGGTTTGGTCGCTCCTGTAAAATACCATCATGCTATAAGCAGGAGTGCTACCAAGCCTGGGTTGATGCATCAGCGTCCCGGGATGTAAACACCAGCGCTCTAAAAAAGAAGTATAATTCCGCCTCTAGGTCCTTCAAAAGAGTCATTGCCAAGGCAAAGTCAGAGCACATAGGCAGAATTGGCGAGAAACTAGTTTGCCTTCCTTCTGGAACCCGTGCATTCTGGTCTCTCGCCAAGGCTGTCCAGGGGAATTTCTGTCAGCCATCTCTTCCATCTCTGCACAGGGAGGACGACTCACTGGCCCATACTGCAAAGGAGAAAGCCGATCTTCTAGGCTCTTTCTTTGCGTCTAACTCGACTCTCGATGACGGGGGGAGTACGCCACCGACCATCCCGCGGTGTCAGTGCTCCATGCCGGAAGTGCAGTTCACACAGCGCTCGGTTCGCAAAGCACTCCTCTCCCTGGACATCCACAAGTCGAGTGGGCCTGACGGAATCCTCCCAATTGTGCTGAGGACGCGTGCTCCAGAGTTGGCACCGGTTTTAACGCGTCTTTTCCGGTACTCCTACTCCCTAGGCGTAGTCCCAAAATCATGGAAGACGGCTTTCATCCACCCGATCCCTAAAAAAGGCGACCGCTCAAACCCGTCCAACTACCGGCCAATCGCCATCACCTCCTTGTTCTCCAAAACAATGGAGTCCATTGTAAACTGCCAGCTCATGAGGTACCTTGAGGATCACCAGCTGATTAGTGACCGCCAATACGGTTTTCGCCGTGGTCGGTCAGCTGGTGATCTTCTGGTCTACCTCACTCACAGATGGGCGGAGGCAGTAGAGTTCAAGGGGGAGGCATTGGCCGTTAGTTTGGACATTGCGAAGGCCTTCGATCGGGTTTGGCACAAAGCGCTTCTTTCGAAGCTCCCTTCCTATGGGCTTCTCGAGAAATTGTGCGATTGGATCACCAGCTTTCTTGCGGATCGGGGAATCAAGGTCGTTGTAGACGGTGCAAGCTCCGATTGCAAGCCTATTAATGCTGGTGTTCCACAGGGATGCGTGCTATCGCCAACGCTGTTTCTTCTGCATATCAATGATATGTTGCATACCCGTAACATTCATTGCTATGCAGATGACAGCACTGGTGATGCTCTTTACACCGGCCGAGCCAATATTTCTCGGGAAAACGTCTCCGAGTGCCGTGACAAACTTGTGTCAGAAGTCGAGTCTTTGCTGAACAGAGTCTCGGATTGGGGATGACTAAATCTAGTCCAGTTTAACCCCCAGAAGACACAAGTTTGCGCGTTAACCGCTAAAAAGAACCCCTTTGTCGTATCCCTCAGTTTCAAGGCACTCCCCTTGTTGCCTCAGCCAGTATCGGAATCCTCGGCGTCGACATATCGAGTGACGTGCAGTTTCGTGGTCACTTGGAAGGGAAGGCCAAATTGACCTCTAAAAAGCTTGGCGTGCTCAGCAGAGCGGGACAATATTTCATGCCGGCACACCGCCTGCAACTTTACAAGGCGCAGGTTCAGCCGCACATGGAATACTGTTCCCATCTCTGGGCTGGGGCTCCCCAGTACCAGCTCCTTCCACTTGACCGCATCCAGCGCAGAGCGGGTCGAATCGTCAACGACAGAGTGCTTTCCGATCGGCTCGACTCACTGGCGCTGCGAAGAGATGTTGCATCTCTTTGCGTATTTTATCGCATCTATCACGGGGAGTGCTCTGAGGAATTGTTCGGATTAATCCCAGCCGCCAAATTTCGTGAACGCACTACACGGCAAACGTCCCGATACCATCCACACCATCTGGATGCTTGGCGGTCCACCACTGTACGTTTCACAAGGAGTTTTCTTCCACGTACAACCTCTCTGTGGAATAGTTTACCACCGGCGATTTTTCCGGACCGATACGACCTGGGGACCTTCAAGAAAAGAGCTTACTCCTTTCTAAAGGGCCGGCAACGCACCCGCAATTCTCCTGGTGTTGCGGTTGATCATGGGCGGCGGTAGTCACTTAACATCAGATGAGCCGCATGCTCGTTTGCCCCCTCTTCTATAAAAAAAAAATCTATACGTGGTTTAGTATAGTTGGTTGTAGTACGAATGGATCGGCTCGACCGGGGAAGGACCACGCTCTGACAGAATACCAGCGTAAAATACCAGCTTAATACTGCTGTGTTTCGTATGGTGAGTGTAGAGATCCAGTGAGACCCTTTTTACTGGAAACGAGGCAACTAATGTTAGTCCTAAGGGGTGGCAACGCATCTGCGTTTTGGTTTTAAAACGAGAATAAATGTAAATGTCTATGGGCCACATCATCCACTTACCATCAGGTGGACTGTGTGCTCGTTGGTCACCCTTATTCTATTAAAAAAAAACTTTCGTGCCATGAAATACGTTATTAAATACAGAAAGAAAACTAAAAAGGAATCTAAGTCGATTCTCGATTGTGACAATAACCGAAATTGTAAAAATCATTTGCAAACGGTCTTTACGTAAGGATTAAGTAGCTAGCAAAGGTAAATAACCTTAAGTAACATAGAGATCTCATATTGTTATAAAAGCCGTCTATAGAAGGCGCGTGAGGTTATTTAGTTATTTAATTTTTATTTTATTAGGACGACCAGCGACTGTATGTTTGTCCACCTGATTGTAAGTGGATGATGTGGCTCAAAGACTTATATATCTTTCCTCGATTTGTGTTCGATTGACGCCCTTCCTTATGTCTTTACCGATCCGGAACCAAAATGCAGACGAGTTGTCACGTGTTATGATAAGCGCTTTTGTTCCTATTTTATGATAAAAATTAAGATGTATATAAATAGCTGTGTATAGTCAAGTTTTAGTTGTTAATTAAACCGTAACATCGCGTCTGCTTATCGTTGGAGCCGCATCGTTAATTTTCAGAACGGTACAGTAAGCTTGATAAATGAGTGTCGGAATTTCAAAGGGGGCACAATGGAGACCTGACCTGCGCGACAGATCGTTAATCAAAAACGTCTATGGCGTCAAGGTGAGACGGAGAAGACTGTTAGTAATCATCATGGATGTACAAATCAAAATGGAGTTGATTTAGGTTTCTCTTACAGATCTTGTTTGTGTATTTTCTTTTCATTTTGATTACTGTACTCATAAAAATATACCTTTTTACGAAGTCTTTGCTAGAAAAAAAATTTCATTCGTTGTTTGGTACACATACAGCTAGCAATATTATCTATTTTATTAATAATTTTAATTATAATTATTAAAAACATATTGAAAATAAATTTTCTTTAATTGTTATGAATTATCACTTTATTATTCTTTAATAGATTTATTTAATCTACTGTTATAGAAAAAAAAACATTCTAATAATGTGGCTTACATGTAAATAACACACAGAACAAAAACAAACAGAGTAAATATTTTTTAATTTATTTCATAACCAATATAGAGTCAGCCAGTCGAATTATAAAAATGCAACATAATCTGATATGTTTTTCTGTTTTTTAATCTCTTTTTTTTCCGGAAGATTGTGATAACAGCTAAATATATTTCAAACGATTATTTAAACAATTAATTGTAGAAGCAATAATTTATAGGCGGTCAAGTTCCCGCCAAAACTCCCAGAGTTCCTAATTTACTAATATCGTTGCCAGAACCAACTATGTACATTCGAAAATTTATTCTATTACGTCATCGAAATATATTCCTTATTAAATTCGTGTTAGTAATTTGGGGTCCCTATCTAAGCCTCAGTGAAACCCCAGTTTTATGACATATTGAAGATCACTGTCGGGACTAATAGGATTAGTTTACTCCCCCCTATTGTCAGAGGCAAGATTCCGTCCGCGACAAGAACTGCAGTCGGTTTCTTAGAAGAATGAGTCGGTTAAACAGTATGTTGGGGTTTGATAAACTTGAAATTGATGGAGTTGTCATAAGGGATTTGTTATTATACTCGGTTCAATGTTTTTTGTATAAAATAAGAGTGGAAAACGAGCACTCATTAGCAAGACATCTACATTTATCCTCAATTAAGAATCAAAATGCAGATGCGTTATCACCCCTGAGGGATAAAATGGAATGCTCTTCTTCCAGTAAAAAGGGTCTTCGGTTCTCACACTTACTCTCTCACAAACCATACGAAACACACCAGATTAATACTGCTATTTTACGCTTGTGTTCTCTGAGAGCATGGTCCTTCCCGGTCAAGCCGACCTATTCATCCTGCAACCATATTATAGCTACAGCATGGCTCTACTACGTACAATTGTACAAGAGCCATAGTAGCTCAGGGCCTAAGCGCTTACCCTAAAATTACACAGCACGCGAACAACCTGAGTTAATCCCCACTAGCAACAATCAAAATGGTAAGTGCAATTTTAAGTGCTGATTTAACACGTTCTCGATGGTGAAGAAAAGGAAACTTCCACGCCTAAGGAAAAAAATTCAAAGACATGTGAAGTCTGCTGACAAGCATTGGGGTCGCACTTTTTGCCCTAAAAACTCTCAGACAAGTTAGAGAAGGCCTGTGCCCAGCATTTAAACGTTTCTAAGAGTAAGCTGTAACTTTTCAAATTTGTCGGTTTCCTTTATAAAGCTGTTGATTGAGTAACAGTATAATGATAAGTGGCCTGGCGGATAGAGGATCCACTGCGCATTAACTTTCTGAATCCAGTCAAAACGAATAGCATACAATTGTATGAAACTAGATTTTATATATTTTATCCCTTTAATCAACTTACTTCCGACGGTTCGAGTACTGTACAGCGCCCATGGTACAGGGGGAACTGAAGTGTTCTACGCCCCAATATGATAGTTAACCTTGAGCACCTTATTTATTTATTTATTTATTCTTTTTTGTACACCACAATACAGAAACATCAATATAGTTAAAACTAATTAAAGTATGTACAATAGGCGGTCTTATCACTGAAAGTGATTTCTTCCAGACAACCTTTGCGCAGAGGAATGATGCAAACAAAAGTTACAAATAGAGGGGGGCATACAAAATGATAATAAAAAAAATACAATAATACATACAAATAAAAGTAAGTGAAAGTTATATATAAAATATCATATAATAGATTAAATGAAAAGAGTAAGAGAAAGGTAAAGTAATTTATCTGATAGCATTCTAAATAATACGATTTAACAAGAATTTTTAAAGAGTGAAGAGATTTAGCACGACGAATATGGAGAGGTAAGGAGTTCCACAATCGCACAGCGGTTACGGTGAAGGATTTCTTGAAAAAGGAAGAAGAGTGCAAAGGTGTAGAGAGAGAAAGATTGATGGAGGATCGAAGGAACCGATTATGGGTAAGAGAAAGATACTGGAAACGGTTTTTTAAATAAAGAGGAGTAGAAGGATTAAACAGCACACTATACAACGCGGAGAGAATGTGAGTATTTCTGCGAAGGCGGATCGGGAGCCATTTGAGCTGTTTGCGAAATTCGGAGATATGATCATATTTGCGAAGCCCAAATATAAATCTAATGCATAAATTTTGAATGCGCTCAAGCTTATTAAGCTGCTACTCGGTAATGTCAAGATAGCAAATATCAGCGTAGTCAAGGATAGGCAGAAGTAGAGACTGGGCGAGCGTAACTTTAGTTGCTGTGGGAAGGAAATTACGTAATCTACGTAAAGAGCTTAACGCAGCAAACATTTTTCTACTGACTTCATTAACCTGTGAGGTCCAAGATATACAGGAGTCAAGATACAACCCCAGGTTTTAAACCTTATTACTGTAAGGGATTAGAGTGCAGTCTAGTATAATAGGGGGTAGGGAAGACCAGTCAATTTTACCAATTGATCTAGAACTACCGATGACAATGACCTGAGTTTTCTTAGGATTAATCGTTAAACCATAACATTTACTCCAATTCTAAATACAAGTCAGATCAGCGTTAATAGTGTCAACTGCTTTAGATACATCTTCAAGAGAGAACTGAGTATAGATTTGGAGATAATCAGCGTACAAGTGGTAGGAAGAGGACAAATTATGACTTATAGAGTTAATGAAAATTGCAAAAAGGAGAGGAGACAACACGCAACCTTGTGGTACACCAGCAGCTGTAGTAATCCAGGTGGGAATCCAGGAAAACCTCTTGCACCTGAATTCGCTGTCGGCGACCAAACAAGTAACTTCGAAACCAGTCAACTACAGTTGGAGATATGTTGAGAGAGCGTAGGATGCTTAACAAGATATCAAAATCTACAGTATTAAATGCGTTACTAAAATCAAGCAACGTGAGAATAGTAAGCTTTTGTTTCTCCATACCATACCGAATATCATCAGTGATTTGTAAAAGTGCAGTAGTCGTACTATGGCCAGGACGGAAACCGGATTGCAAGGGATTTAAAAGATTGTGTTTTAAAATATAGGTGCTTAATTGATTGTGCACAAGACGTTCTAGAACTTTGGTAAAGAAAGGCAAAATAGAGATAGGTCTATAATCGGAAAAACTAGAGGGATTTGACTTTTTCGGAAGAGGAACTACAAACGCGTCTCAGAATTCAGTGATTTATTCAGGATAGACGTGATTATAGGTAAAAGGAGATCAATGAGAGGTATGACCATTTTCCGACTAATGCAGTCACTACCAATCGAATTTGAATGGATGGACATTATGGCTCTCTTAATATCACAACTGTTAAATTGGCTAAAATTAAAAGCAGGGGTGTCCGGAGTGGGATCTTTTGAAAGAGAATCTAAAGTATTATGTTTTGCTATATCGTTAATGCAAGACGAAGATGAGAAATGCAAATTAAGTTGATTGAGATCAAGGTTATGGTATGTGAGATTTTGTCGTAATTTCCCAACTCCTAAGGACTTAAGAAATTTCCAGACCCTAGCAGGATCAGGATCTTGTACTGATTCATGGATATGGCGTCGTTGTGCTTTTCTACACTGATTGTTGCAACGATTCCGTACCAATTTATACTTCTCTCTATTCAAATCGCTAGGGACTGACTTGTATTTAGCTTTGGCACAATTTTAATGTGGATGATTTTTTTTTATATCATCGGTCAGCCAAGGAGAGGGAGGATGCTTTACACGCACTGGACGAACAGGAGCATGAATGTCGTAAAGCTGAATTAACAGAGAGTTGAACAAAGCAATCTGTTCATCAACAGTAGACGCATTGACGACTACACTCCAATCAATCTTTACAGCGTCATTTTAAAGCTGCTCCAAATCCAAGTCACTAAAGTTAAGCTGAAGTAGTATCCTTGACTTAGCTTTAGGGGGACGGATTTTGTATGACAAGTATAAAAGGTCGTGATAGGAAAAAGAGTCAGCAGCATGTTGCCCAAATTTAAGAACATGGTCAGGTAAAGACACAAACATTATGTCGAGAAGAGAAGGGGCACAGTTCGGGAAAAAGTGTGTGGCAGAAGTAGGAAGAAGTTTTAAATTTGCTGCTTCAATAATAGATTTAAGTTTTATTGATCTAGCGTTGTTTTTTAAAAGACAGGTATTAAAATCACCCATAATAATACTGTGACAATAGATAGGTGTAAGATTGTCAAGAATATTTTCTAACGTGGTGAAGTAGTCGACAGTGAGAGAGGGACTGTAAAAAACTCCAAGAAGTAATTTTGTATGACCAAGAAGAACTTCGATAAAGAGAAATTCAGCTTCGTTTCCAGTCTGCTAACCATTTGAAACTTGAATTACTGAAAAAGGTATATGTGAGCGCAGATAAATAGCAACACCACCACCGCCCCGATCGGTACGGTCGTTACGAATCAAATGAAAACCTGGAAGCGAGTAGGAAGTTGATGGAAGACATGGTTTTAACCACGACTCCGAAACAAGGATAGCGTGTATGTTTTTGCTATTAAAACTTGACAACATGTCGGGGTAATGAGCAGGAATACTTTGAGCATTTATGTGAATAGCGTTAAAGTTTTTGTTAGATTCAGAAAAAGTTGAATCTAACATAATATTTAAGGGTTCAATACTTTCAAAGCTGTCACTACTGCTTAATCCATCAGAGGCAGAATCAAAGGCGAAGGAATTGGAACTCCAAACACTATCATCTGAAGAAATCGTATTAAATTATATCTGATTACTAAATATATGTAAAACTAAGTAAATATGTATTATTATATGTATGTATTATACATATATATAGTATATATGTATATATACATATATATATATATATATATATATATATATATATATATATATATATATATATATATAATTATAAAATAAATAATTCAAAAATAAATAAGTCATCAGTAAACTACCTGCCAGCATTATGGAAAGAAATGTTTAATTCACTTAACAATAAGTGAAGAAACGGAACGTTAACATACCATAGACACAAAAGTGAGAGGTGTTAATGTCAGATGAGTCAAAGTGTCAAAGTTGCAGTACGTTAACTAGCAATTATCTACCTTACAATATACTTTTATCACTAATACTAAACATTCCAAAGAAAGATTACAATAACAATTACCAACATACAAGAAAAATTATAACACTAAATAATAAACACCATAATAATAAACACCTTCAGCTTCAAATTATAATAGCATTATGAATAGTTTACGTTTTCGGATATGTACGGAAGAGTAAGCTAAAGTGGCAATAGACCGGCCGTGAAGCTCGAAGATCCGACAACCGATCAGTAAAAAACGTTCTCGAGTGGCAGCCTCATGCCGGCAAACGAAGTATAAAACGGCCCCCTTATAGATGGAATGACGACATGGTGATAGATGCAGAATGTCGATGCTCAGGGCTTAGCTTTGTGGAAAACCTTGGAGGAAGTCTGCTTTCAGTAGTAGACTACTAAAGGGTTGTAATGATAATGATAATGATGATGTGTTGTATAATATAAGGTGCATCTGTGTGTGAACATAACCTTTTAGCACTATATATATTATAAGTACATATAAACTTGCAGGATTATTTTACATGCGTAGTAGAGATGTTTTCCATTTGTGTTATATGATTTATATTTATACACAAATTTGTGTTAATTTTATTCACAAATCTAGATTTTTTTTGAAAATTTCGCAATCGTATAATATTATAACAATGTGCGTATGTCGAACATAGAATAGTATAGCTGATGAGTTGTCTCACCAAAAAATATCTGAAGCAATGAAGCACAGTTAAAAGTTTTTTTTAATATATAGAAGTGAGGGTGACAAGCAAATGGATATTGTAGCCCATAACAATCAAAACGTAGATTCACCACTAACCCAGAAGACTTTTTTTATATAAAATAAGGATGGAAAATGAGCACACAGTCAAGTAAGTGAAAGCTGTAGCTCATAGACATTTACATTTTTGTTCTTGATTAAGAATCGAAATGGAGATGTGTTGTCAAACCTGAGGAAATAATGGAATGCTTCGTTTCTAGTAAAAAGGGTAGCTGCTATTTTACGCTGATATTCTGTGAGAGTGTAGTCCTACCTCAGTAAGTCGATCCATTCGTGCTACAACCATAATATAGCTGCAGCGTGGCTCTACCACGTTAAAAATCGCCACGATTGACTATTAACGTACCAGATGTCCCGTTTATGGAATACTGCTCGCTTTGAGGCTTAGAATGCAGCAGTATCTCAATTATATTTTCAATTTTCACACGATTCACTGACGTGTGAGACCGCACCTCAACAAACTTGTAGCATGACACATTCTAATGGCCATAAGATCGTAGAAATAATCAAAACACTTGACATGTTTTCAAATTTCTTATGAAGAATCAGACGAGAGTTAAGTTATTTATCACGTTGTTTCCTAGAAATCCGTAGTTACAAAGCAAACAGGATGCGTTGTGAATAAAGACAGACCGGATAAGAAAATCGCTCCATCGACAAATTTATGCTGTTATAAAGGCTGATTTATTTGTGAGGAGGCGACGTGTGAAGCGCCCTGAACACACGGGTGTAGTGAATGGTGAATACATTTGGATGAAATATTCATTCATTCTTTCCTTTATTGCAGCCTACCAAAGTCCACTGCTCAATATAGTCATCCCCATAGACTGCCCCATAGTAGTGATATTGCATGCCGTATCTAACATTAAAAAACACGATAACTTTTGAAAATATAAATTGTTCAACTCAATCTATTTTTTTAATCTATACATCTATCATGTGGGAAGCCATGGAATGTAAATGGCTGTTTAATTTTATTTGTCCCCGTTGCCACGCTTGGTGGGTGGATAGGCAAGCGAAGTTTTTTATTTACTAGTTGTTATTACTCAGGTGCTCCAGCACTTCACCTTGTTTCCCTCTGTCTATACGAGATGATATGGGGTTGTAGATATTCCTACAGATAACATAGACTGTAATTAAAAGCATGAATTGTGCATTTTATTTTGAATATCTTTCAATGGAACTGTAAAGCCAACCCAGCCAACAAAGTAATGCGCATAAGGCAAAATATCAACTATTTTTACGATCTTGTGGGACAGTGGTATAGTATAAATAAATTATAGAATTTTAGACAATTAATTTATGAAATGTTGCTCTCCCTGTCAGCTGATGTTATAAGGAGTAACTTAGGCTACTTTTAGAAAAAAAATATTAAAACCCCAAGTTACACGAGGTCAAAGTCGCGGGGAACAGCTAGTTGTAAAATAAGTATACAATTTACCTTAAAATTATAATATTATATAGACTACGTAAAATAAAAACAAAAAAGGTTATAGATTGCGCGTAATGGACAAACAATTCAACCTAACAAAAATTTATAGACGTAGTTTTTTTATTTTTTTATAATTCTTTCTACCTTTACGCGGCTTCCATAATTTTCTAATAAAAATACAATTATTGTATCAAAATTGAACAAAAAATATATTTCAATCGTCCATCTAAAAATATTGGCCTTCTGTTAACGACTGTGTGTCGCAAAACGCCTTCCAATTCCAAGTCTAATAACGCGCGGAGCTCTCTTTATGTTACCCTGAAAAATTTATTAACTAGAATAATGACATCAAAGAAACGGCATAATGCTAGTAATTTCGTATAAATCTACTTAATTTATTTTCTAGAGAAGCGAACCGAGATGTTTAATTTGCTCAAATGAATTAATACTTTAATAAAAAAAATCCTCGGATTGTTAAAACGCCTTATTTTTTTCTTAAATATATGTTTTAGTCGCTTTGAACCATTGTACTTGAAAAATTATAAAGTAAAATTTAGTACAATGGCTAAACATCGTCAATTCGAAGTTTAATCACATTCAATTATAATATATAAATATACAATTTAGTTCGGTAACTTGATACCGTCTTGTAGGTAGTTACATAATCCTGGTGCTGTAGAGAAATCTTGGGATTTTTGATCAAAACAATGCGACAGGTAGTTTTGAAAGAACTCTTTTGATGTTAACCTAACACTACCTAATAAAGGATCTTGAAGAGACAAAAACAGGTGGAAATCTTACTATGCGGTGCATGCATTAATATTTCCCAACCCAGCTCGCTCAATTTTTGCTGAGTCGACAAAGATGTGTGTAGTCTGGCGTTAACATGATGAAAGACTGTTTTCTGTTGATATATTCCAGGCGTTTTTCTCAATTTCTTGCTTGAGTCTCATTAGTTGTTGACAGTAGAGATTCAAATCAATAGTTTTGCCCGGTGGTGAAAGCTCATAATAAACGATACCCTTCCAATCCCACCATACGCACAGTATCACCTTATTAAGTGTTAATCTTCTCGTTTCTTGTAGGTTTTGCTACAGTCTGTGTAGATTGAATACCATTTGAACATGATCTTTTTCGCACGTTCTTCTCGTAGGTGATCCACTTTTCTTCAATAGTGATAAATTTTTTCAAAAATGGTTCGGTTTCATTGCGTTTCAATAGAGAATCGCAAATGAGTACACGATGCATTGGGTCCTTACTACTAAAATGCCGATCTTGCTCCATTTTTTCAAAAATAGCATCGGCTTTATCCGTATGAGGGCGACTGGAGCGAGCTACATCTTTTACATCAAAACTACCAAACTGAAAAAGCTTGAACCTACTTTGTGCTACTATGACTGACAATGCAATACGTCCATAAATGTCACAAATCTTTTTCGAGGCTTGATTCGCATATTTCCCTTTGTAATTCAACTTCAGAATGTGTCGATTTTCTTCATTAGATTTACTCTTTTTTGCGGACAGAAAAACAATTGAAAAATGGCGAAAAAGTAGTTTTTACTTTTTATTTTTCTTTTTCTTAATGTCCTTTATGTATTGATATTATAACCTGCCAGATACAAACAGTACAACGAAAGAGATTTTTCTTCAATATATACAAACAAAATACGAAGAAACTTTTTGCCGACCTATTATAATATGTGATCTTAGAAGCTTAAGTCTACTGTGGTTTTAAGCATCTGTATTGCTCGTACTTACATATTTGGCAAAACTAAAGAATTTTCTTGTATTTTGGGTACTAGAAAACGATATACGATGCATAATTACAAAAACCGATAACTGTTGGTAATACTTTCATGGTATTGCTTCCGAAGGCAATAAAAGTCGCAAGTTATAATGGTAAAATTCATAAGTTTTGGAGATACACAAGTATTGATGACTGATATTATGTGTGATCATGGGGTGCTGCAACTAACTTAAAACGTCGAGAGTCAAAAAATTGTTTATAAATTAAACGCGGATCTTATTAAAGAAAACAACAATTTTTTTAATAAGGAATTTAATAATAAAAGTATAAAATAATACTGGCTGTTTCGAAAAAGAGAGCAACATAATTTTAAAGGTTTATTGGTGACGTTTATTGACAATTGCGGGTATTTATATTCTTTGAGTTTAATTTTTGAATTTAATGAACATTAGACGTTTTAATACAAAATCAAAGACAGTCAAATACACGAAACATATATAAAATTATGACATGACAAGAATGTATAGTGTTATATAAGTTGTAACGTGACAGTTACTAAGCAATGAATTAAACATTGAGCTATTATGTACTACGTACTAGAGGCGACACTGCATTCAGCTACTCTGTTCCACTCAACTGCGGTGCACACACCGTACTTTAATCAGTCACTCGCTAGGCGCTTGTAGAGTTGTCACGTGTTATGTTGATTTAAAAAAAAATCTCTTGATAAAAATATGCCGTCGTGTGTACTTAGATATTGCACAAATGATTCAAGAAATGTCAGTAAAAACGAAGGAATTACTTTTCATCGGTTAATAAGATACTTAATCAATAAAAAAGTATTAAAGATTAATATTATAACAAATTATTCCTAAGACGCCATCTCGTGTCATGGAATATAGATTATAAAATTAATATGTTCAGATGCGACATTTCTGTGGGTACTTAAGTATGGTTCGAATATATTATTATACACATTTTTTTTTGTAGAAACATGTATGTTATTATAATTAGGCTAACTTTTTCATGTTTAAATCTGCTTATTATTTTTTTATTTTATTTTTCGGTTTCCACATCAAAGTCGAAGTGGAATAAATTCGTCCATTTTTAACTTTCGCGTGCCCAGCATTTATGAACGACTCTTGTTCTAATTTAAATAAATATATTTGTAATTTAAGTGTTATGTTAGTTAGTTTTGTTACCATACATTTAGTACGTTTTTTATATTTGATATAGATAACTTTTAAAATATTTAGATAAAAATATCATTAAAATGTAATTGTGATATTATGTAATATTATATTAAATAAGCAAATATAGTATACAAAATAAATGACAAAATTTAAATATTGTTTTCGATATAAATTACCTATTTAACAATACAGTCTACTATTACCTACGGATCATTCTACCTATGTTTATTCTATGATAAAAAAAACAACCACGCGAACACAGAGTAGCGCACATTTTTTGTTTGAGATAGCTGTTCTAGTACGTAAGTACATATTACTTCAATGGAATTAAATGACCTTTTCTTATGTTAATTGACTTAAAAGCAAACTTAAAATTACGGGTTATATACGTTCCACTGCTGGACTTATGGCTCTTCTCATTTTTGAGAGGATTATGAAGCTGCCTTGCTTCTCCAGTACGCGTTGCTAGACATTACATTTCTACGAAATATTTATTCTTCATTCAAGCAGTTTTCCTGGCGATGTTATTGTTCACCGTCAAACAGCACTAATCACAGAAAGGTGGTTCGCGTACAGTAAAATTTTATACGTATAATAGTCGTATAATTGTAACACGAATGGGTAGGCTCGACCGGGGAAGGAACACGCTCTCTCAAAATACCACTATTTTACATAGCAGCTTAACGCTGCTTTTTCGTATGGTGAGTGTAAGAACAAGAGACCCCTTTTACTAGAAACGAGGTATTCTATGTTAGTTTTCACGGGTGGCAACGCATCTGCATTTTGATTCGTAATCGAGGATAGATGTAGATGTCTAAGGGCTACAGCAACTACTTACCGTCAGGTGTAGGTGATGTGTACTCGTTTGTCACCATAATCCTATAAAAAAATCGTGCACTTCGCCTATACACGAATATTATTGATTATAATTTTCGAATATACCCTCTCAAAACAAAAATAAATAGGATGATTATATTATTGTTACATTCAAAAGCTGAAGGTAGCCAAGCTAACTATGATATCGAAACGTCAAACACCTCAGTCCCCCATTGGTCATGGGCGCTGTGAAGAACCCGAAACGACAGGAATTAAAGATAGGTTGAACGAGTTCAAAAATAAAAATACGTAGATTTTTTTTTCCAGTATGATAAATATACCAAATGGCCTTCAAAAGATACTCAAGTAAACATCAAATCATTTTCAATCCTATTGCGTTTTTATCATACAAAAAATAACTGGTATTTAATTACACGTCCTATGTAGGATCTTGATCGACGTTGATGCAAGAAATTCCAATCAACAATCCAAATTGTAAAGAAACAACTCTAATTTATTCGATAGAAAATATACGCTTAAAACACTCATTAAATTCTTCCAATTCAATACACTTCGTTAGATCATAATAAAAACATACAAAGGTGGGTTTTTACTATCGGTTTTCATTGGTTTAATGAATGTACAATTATACGAACAAATATAACCGCCGTCTAAAACGTCTGGTTAATAAATAATATTCGCACTGTACACCACATATTGCAAGTTGGTAGTGACCTTTCCTGCGGAGTGAAAGATCGTGAGCTCCAGTCTGCTAGCAAAACATTTACGACGAGATAATAAGGCATAATACAAAGTCATAAATTTAATATAGTAAAACATAATATAATATAAAAGCTGTAATGTGATATAATGCTATAAATAAAATATAAAGGGTGTAATATAATATACGGCTGTATACTGGTGACCTTTTTTACCGTCTGAAAAAAATAGCAGTAGAAGCCTATGGAACTGACATTTTACAAAAAATAAAAAAACATAATTTATAATAAAAAAATGAATTTTAATCAAAAAAATGAATTAATTTTTTTTTCATTACAGGCTTTCACAAGTCCACTGCTGAACATAGGCCTCCCCCAAGTAAGGCCACAAAGCACAGTTCCGAGCCAGCTGCATCCATCGATTTCCTGTATGTCTTACCAGGTCGTCACTCCATCTATTGGAGGGTAGCCCTACACTACGCCTACCGATACGAGGCTGCCATTCAAGAACCTTTTCCGCCATCGGTTATCGGTTCATCAAGCTATATGACCGGCCCATTGCCACTTCAGCTTACTAATCCGTTGGGCTATGTCGGTCACTCTGGTTCTACAGCGGATATCCTCATTTCTAAGTTTAGAAACCCCGAGCATGGCCCTCTTCATAGCTCGCTGAGCGACCTTGAGCGTCCTCATACGGCCAGCTGTGAAGGACCACGTCTCAGATCCGTAAGTCATCACTGGCAACACGCACTGCTTTTACAATTTAGTTATCAGGTTTTGAGGTGCACATGATGAGAGTTACGAAGAATTAAAATCTATCGAAATTCAAATCATATCCAGCCAACTTTACAAACGGCAATAAAGCAATAAATTTACTAGGCATATTTGACCTTGTCACTTCGCACGATCGCAGGCTCGAGGGCAAAGGATAAAGTAATTATTAAGAAAGTTTTCAAACTTTTAATTGTAAATTTTTGTTTTTATTTTTCGTAAAATATTAGTGCCATAGGCTTCTACTCCGTTTACGTGTACCACCCTATTTTTTCCGGTGGGTAAAAAGGGTCATCCATTATATATCTAAAATAAAGGCGTAAATATAGTATAATTTCTGTAATGAGTTTGTATACCATGTCTCTGTGGGAGAACCAGTAACGATGATATTCGCAATAGTAGCAGATTATTGGCCAGATTATATACAACCAGAAATTTGGCGGCTGGGATTAATCCGAACATTTTATCAGAGCACTCCCCGTGGTATATGCGAAAGAAAATGCAAAGAGATGCAGCATCTCTTCGCAGCGCCAGTGAATCGAGCCGATTAGAAAGCACTCGGTCGTTCACGATTTGAGTCGCTCTGCGTTTGATGCGGTCAACTGGAAGGAGCTGGCACTGGAGAGCCCCAGCTCAGAGATAGGAACAATATTCCATGTGAGACCGAACCTGCGCCTTGCAAAGTTGCAGGCGGTTTGCCGGCGTGAAATACTATCCCGCTCTGCTGTGCACGCCAAGTTTTTTAGTGGCCAGGTTAATTTGGCCTTCTCTTCCAAGTGACCACGAGACTGCACGTCACTGGATATGTCGACGCCGAGGATTCCGATTCCGGCTGAGGCAACAAGGGGAGTGCCTTGAAACTGAGGAGATACGACGAAGGGGACTTTGTAGCGGTTAACGCGCAAACTTTAGATAGGATTTGTTAAATAAAATAAATAGAATAGACAATAGTATTTAGTTCATTAAAATCAAATAATACAGTACGTGAGTGTAATATCCATATTACTCCGGTCCGGTCCGGTTAATATAGTCACTTCCTAATAACTCAAAAACTACAGCCTTATTTGCATAGATGGCTTAGTGATACGACAGATCAGTCAGTCAAATAATAAAAGGTCAAAAAGGTGCTGCTTTATCGACATCATTTTGACAGTTGACGTTGTAGTAAATATTTTACTCGATTTTAATATGGTGTAGTTTTTTTATGTTGATTTTTCGAAGTG
This sequence comes from Parnassius smintheus behrii, assembly GCA_036936625.1. Lineage (NCBI taxonomy): Eukaryota > Metazoa > Arthropoda > Insecta > Lepidoptera > Papilionidae > Parnassius > Parnassius smintheus. The sequence continues at coordinate 5,734,618 of JAUPFT010000006.1, forward strand.
TTCCTAATGTTTTCCAAAGCTTTTTTGTTTGTATTTTCTTAATATATTAGTTACAGTAGACAACTTTGTGTTTATGTCTCTGTCTTTCTCCTAGTTTTGGTTTTATAGGGCGGCAAAGCTTAAAATGACCGTATTACCCTCACTTACCTTACTAGAAGAATAAAATAAAATAAAATGAATATTCATTTGAAATTAATTAGCTAAAATTGGAAATTAATTTTAACATTTTTAATAATGATGGAATTTCTAACTTCACTACGATGGCAATAATTTGTAAATATAAATCATGTAAAAATATATTTTTTCTATTTCCACCATTGTATACAGTACCACCTGTACATTTACAATGATAATAATCAACACACATCTTACTAATAATACTGCCTTACAATCTCAGCGCAATAAATTACAAGAGACGGGTGAAATTTCTCACACCGGTTATATTCGTTATTTAATTCAATTAAATTAAAATTACATACTCTCTTTCGTTGGCTTCATAACACAAGAAATAAACAGTTCATATGATTGCTTCCATGTACTACGTTCGTGGTAAGCTATAAAGACACTGTGTAATGTATGGTGGGTCATTCATTACGCCGTTGGTCATATAATTTCGTCGCCACACTGTAATTTGCCAGCGAGAGGTTGGAGAGTGTACAGCAGATAATCAGCGGGTCCGAGGCTCATGTTTATTTATTCCTTTGCATGCTGTCTCGAAAACAATCAGCGTCCCAGCGATGATTAAAGGTTTTCGACTTTTTACATTCAGCGATAAGACGTATATAAGTATTTGTATATTCTTTCTTTCTTCAGTTGGTTGTCTTAATTTTGGTTGTCTCTTTTCATTATGGCCTATCTAAAGCCAAAGTCGAATATGCCTCCCCCATAGACTGCCTCTTGGGGTAATTGACAAATAGCACTGGTACATTACTGACAGGCGGTTTAGAAACAGCGTTTTTTTATTATTTAGAGTTTTTATCAGAAATGTGTATTTTACAGTTCCGTAGTTAAACAACAAAGAACCCTTATAGTTTCGCTACCTAGGCTGCACTAAAAGTATCGGGAATGGAATATTTCCACTGTTCCTGTCATATAAATCTTTTTAATTGAAAACTCCTTGGTTTTAAAAATCGATTTTTTTTACTACTTCGTTTACTTTTGTCACTTAAAGAGTTTTATAAAAGAACTTTATAATATATTACAAAAATTATAATAATAAACTTAACTAAAATAATAATTAAAATGATAATATTTACGATTAAAACTAATTATATACAATATAAAAGAAGAAACTATAATATAGAAAATCTAAAACTAAAAATTTTAATAGTCAAAAAGATTGCTCCCCGTGGTATCTCGTAGTGCCAAGAACGCTGGCTGCGTTTCCTCGCTGAATAGATATACTTAGCTTTTGAGCGAGGAAAGAACCAGCCCTCTTATTACCAGCAGCGACAACCAGTCGTGGATACAGTTCCTTTAGAAAGTTCACTGCACGCGGACCCCACGGACCGATAGTCTCTACAGCAAATGGCACAAATATGTAGTCATTTTTCAAAGACTCATATTTGCGTCATTTACTAAATTCGGCTGCCTCTGATGCCGTCCCGGCTCTAAAAGTACCCTTGAGATGAGAGGCCGCCAAAGTGTCAACGCAAGTAGCATCCCACACTAGGGCTATACCTCTCTCCCAAGGGACCGAAGTCATACCGTCGGGTCTCCTGCCATCGTCTCTAAATATCCCGCAAGGCTCTAAAACCGAGGGGACATTTATGGAGACAAGAGCCCTTCGGATGATTTCGTTCAAAGAACCGTGACGGGAAAACCTACCTGCACTTTTCTTGCATGAAAGTCCGTGGAGCCCAAACTCATCGACGCTGCTACCACAGGGGCACTGGTGAGGTTGACAAATTGAAAAAATCGAATACCATTTATTTATTTAAAAAAGATTCTCGGTCTTGTCATAAGGTTTTGTCAAACTTGTTTAGTCGTTGAGAAAATGGAATTGACTCGAGAAAATTCAAGAACGATGATTTATTATGACTTTCGAAGTGGTTTAACACAAAAACAGTGTGTTGACCGGATGATTTCTGCATTTGGTGATGAAGCCCCATCCAAAACCACAATTTATCGCTGGTTTGCTGAATTTCAACGTGGACGTATCAAGCTCAGTGATGATCCCCGTCAAGGTCGTCCAAAAACTGCAGTCACCCAAGAAAACGTCGATGCTGTGCGAAAGCTGATTGAGGAAGATCTACATGTGACATATCGCGAAATATAGGCAATTTTAGACATTGGCATGAGTCAAATACAATCTTGCATGAACAATTAGGTGTAAAAAAGCTGTTTTTCCGATGGATACCGCATTCGCTCTGTGAAGTGCAAAAAGCGGCTCGCGTTACTTGGTGCGTCAGAACTCTCGAAAGATTCCACGCAGGATCCTCAAATGCTGTATACAGCATCGTATCAAGTGACGAATCCTGGATATACGCTTACGAACCCGAAACATAAAACCGGTCACGAGTTTGAGTGTTCGAAAATGAGTTAAGCCAACAAAAATTGTTCGTTCACGGAGTGTTACAAAAAAAATGGTGGCCACGTTTATCTCCAAAACCGGCCATGTTACGACTATTCCTCTTGAGAGATAAAGAACGGTTAATGCATAATGGTATGCTAGCATTTGTTTGCCACAGGTCGTTTCTGAACTCCGAAAAGAGAACTGCAACCGCCGCATCATCCTCCATCACGACAATGCGAGTTCTCACACCGGACACAGAACAAAAGAGTTTCTAGAGCAAGAAAACATAGAATTATTAGACCATCGGCCGTACAGCCTCGACCTAATGATTTCTATACTTTCCCTAAAATAAAGAATAAATTGCGTAGACAGAGCTTTTCATCACCTGAAGAAGCTGTGGACGCCTACACAACGGCCATTTTGGACCCCAACTTCCGAATGGAATGGTTGCTTCAATGATTGGTTCCATCGTATGGAAAAATGTGTCAAATTTCGAGGAGAATACTTCGAAAAGCAATAAATACATTTTTAAATGTTAATTTTGTGTCACTTCCTTGATTCCCGAAATTTTCAGTGCCATCCTCGTATGTTTGTCTGTCCGTCCGTAAGCCGTATTACTGAGACTCTAGGTACTAAAAGCTGTAATTTGGCATAGTTATGGTTATTAATTACGCCTACAAGTATACAAGTATATACATGGATGATTTTTTTACCCGTCTATTCCATAATGTGGGGTGCCGTTGTATAGGTCCCTAAAAATAGGGTTATGGAACAATATTTTCCGATTCAGGGGTCTGTTCGAGAAATATTTAATATTTATTTACTTTACATTGGTATATTTTATTAGAGTCATGTGTCTTCCCCCTCTACCAAATAAACCGCTGTTTTTGTGAACGTAAAAAGTATGCACGATAGCACTACATATGAAGTTACAAGGAAAATTATGATATCTGAGTAGTCTTAATAAGTTAACGAGTAATAGTCGTTAACTTATTAATACGATTTCATAGAAAATGATTGAAAACTAGCTGCATTAAATCTCTGTAATATTATTGAAAACTGTATAAAATAAAAATATGTTAAATGAACCGACTTATGCATTACTACTATAGCTTTACGTTTTCCTTTTCAGGTTAGATAGAGAGGATTGATCGGCAAGTGATAGATCCTGACATACTCCCAATCCTGGGCACAGGCCTCCCTCTTCTCATTTCCGAGAGGGTTTTGACTTTTGAGGCAAGGATGTGTCCGCCGCGCCGCCCCAATGTATGTTGGCAAACTTCACATTTCTTCGATATTTCTTTTTATTATTTCTGAGACATGCAGTTTTCCTCGCGATCTTTTCCTTCACGTCCTTCCTTCCACGATCCTTTCCCAAGCACGTGGTGAATCAGCACTTAAAATTTCAATTAACAATGTCGTTTGTGCCGGCGGGGATCGAACCTGGGTTCGCACTGTGAAGTTTACAACGAGCGCTAACCATCCAGGCCTACAGTTTTACACAGACAATCATCGGGATAGTTTACATATCTTTTTTTATAGGATAAGATGACAAACGAGCACACAATACACCTGATGAAAAATGGTTTCTGTGGCCCATAGACACCTACATTATCCTCGATTACGAATCAAAATGCAGATGCGTTGTCACTCGCGAAGACTAAGTTGGAATGCCTCATTTCTAGTAAGAAGGATCTCCGGTTCTCTACACTCACCATACGAAACACAGCAGAATTAAGCTTCTATTTTACGCTGGTATTCTGTGAGAGCGTGGTCCTTCCCGGGTCGAGCCGCCCCATTCGTGCTACAACTATACAACTAATATAACTGCAGCAAAGCTCTACCACAAATAAAACGGCTGTCGGTTCTTCTAGTTATATGGCCAGCACAAAGTCACTTCCTATTTTCTTGGATTCTACTGCGAATATCTTTGTTGAATTGTTCTGTTAATACAAAGGGCGCTGTTGAAGTTGTTCTCCACAGGTCGCTGAGCTACAAAAACCTTTATTATAACGGCCAGTAGTGAAGGACAAACCTGTAACCTCAATTGAAAACGTGACTAAAGGTAATATTGTTTTAATCGCTACAAAAAACATATCACATTAAAATGTCAATTGAAAACATGTTACATTGTCCTGATACCAATTAAAATAAAAATTCTTTTCTTGTATAAACATGTGACACATGCATATCCAATTGCAAACGAGTAAACGAGTCGAATGCATGCCATGACACGAACGTAAGCCCGAAATGTATGCGTTCCACACGTCTCTATAATTATCAACCTTCGGACACAAATCGTATCAATAAATCTCGGAATAATGGCCCGCCTCGTAATCACCGTGGCTTGTAATATAATAAAGTTCTCAATAAAGACCTGTGGAATACACAGACTAATTACGCTATAGAACGTCACATTAACACTGATATATGACACTCAAACATAAAGGCAATCCTACATATTAAGGAGGAATTATGAGGTCGACATTTAGAGCATTATTTTGGCAGAAAATAGAATCGCCGATAAAATATTGCAGCAATGGAGTTTCGTATTTGAATTTAAATGAAATAAACACAACTACATTTATACATGAATAACTTTATTTTTAATAATGTAAACAGCTATATACTTGTATGTTTATAGCCGCTTACGTTCAAAATAAATTAGCCAAGCAGATATATCTTAAAAGTTTTTTTGTTTATTTATATACTGAAGCCTGTGACCAGTACGGACGATGAGTAAAACGAACGCAAAATTAAAATTCAAAAAATGGAATCACTAATTTTTTAAACAAAGTTGAAGTGACAATGCAAAAAAATGACCGCGAATTACAGTAGTCGCTTATGACGTGTTACATCTGACATCTCACCTTAGTAATAAGTAACATTAACATCAGATCCTGAAAAAGCTATTTGTGTTTTTTCATCAAAATTATAAATATCAATTGAGCAGCGACAGAAATTCACCTCAAAATATATAAAATCCAAATACTAAAATATTTATTCGAATTATTCAGTATTAGTCACTTGCATTTTTTATCAATGATCTGCGCTTTTTTCAGACACTTATTATCAACAGTATATACATTTATCAATATAGTTTACACATATAAATTGATCAAATTAAATAGCTGGCGCTTCCCCGGTTTCCTGTTACACACTTCCGTCCCTTTATTAAATCACTCGCACTGATTGCGGGAAAACGAGAGGAAAGATGTTACACATCAAAAATGATCTTTATTACATAGTTACAAATTCTGAACTTTTCATTACTGACATTGATAATTTAAAAATGTATTGTTCTTGGATTCCTTGAAACAAAGTTGTCTCTGCATTTTTATTATTCTGTTACATGTTAACTCTCTCACGGATCGATTAAATCGATTCAATATCGATTGGCGTTAAATAGATTATTTTGAAGTACGTCGTTAAATCGTCATATAAACAGACAGATATCGTAATATTTCAAGCTGAAGTGCCAATCCATTTTTATTTTTGTTTCTAGAAAAGGAAACATTAAAGTTGAGAGTCAATAAACTTATGACCATTTTAAGATTGTGGAAAACCGACGTCGGCTATTTCGATTTGACTTTGAAATAATATTTATATGGTGAATTTAAACGAGTGTTGAGAAACAGTTAAAAAGGACTTAATTATATGAATTTAATATGGTATAAGTACGTTTTCTTTTTCACGACACATTACTGGTAAATTAGTGATAAAATTAGCTTTTTATTTATATTGCTTTGATAAAAAAAAATTCACTGAGTTTATTGCTGGTTTTTCCCAGAGCAAAAGTTTTGCTAGACTACTAAAAAGTGATCTACAAGTTGTTTTTTGCATTTTACGTCAAAGACAAATAAATTTATTCTTTTGTTATTGGGTCGGCTCGATCTGGATCTGGTCGATCACATAATACCACAACAGTAGGTACTGTAGTGTTTCATATAGTGAATGTAAATAGCTAAAAATCCATTTCACCGGGAACAGTATTCCATATTAGTCCTCCGGGTTGATATTGCATATTGATATAATATATGTGGGTCAAGATCCTAGCATTCCACTTACTATCTTATATATATATATATATATATATATATATATATATATATATATATATATATATATATATATATATATATATATATATATATATATTATTTTCCATCTTCATTAACCCGTAAAGAAACTACTGTTTGTTACTGTTACATATTACAGACAACGAATTATTTCGTAAACATTTTCAAAATAATTAAATGAAGATATAAACCTTTATATATAGAATACTGTAAAATTATTATCTCAATATCTTTCGCACGGTGGAAATGTCAGTGGTTGCCATTAAGGTCATAATTACTGAAGACTTGATGAAACGACGCGACAAAACAAATTAGTTTCAGATCCGCGTTGATAAAATAATCGGCGCTAATTACGCAGTTATTGTTTTTAATAAAGGCATGTTTACAGTGGACGAGGAAACTAAAATATAACATAAACATTTATAAGAGAAAGAAAGAGAAAAACAAATATAGCTATTTCTGTCATAAAATTTGGCAGCAGCATTGGCTAAACGATTTTCGACACAGCGAGACCGCAAGTTCGAATACTGCAATCCACAACAATTTTATAAATAGTTAACAAATAATTGTAACAGGTCTAAGTGTGTTTATAAAAACCGACATCGGTTAGAACGAAATCTCACGCTGCTGTCTCGATCACGAAATGTTAGGATAAGTATTATACTAGGCTATAGATCCTTCACCTTCACAAATAAAAGACTTTATCATTAATAGCTTTAAATAACATAAATGTTGTATTTTAGCCTCCGTTTCTCGTCGTTCTTTTTATCGCCGTTATTATACAACCAATGGGTAGAACCTAATATGTGTTGCTATACAGGTTTATTTTTACAATAACTGGCCAAATTCTTAGAGAATAAGAAAAAAAATTAATTAAAAATACCTCATACTTTCTGTCCTTTTTATATTTTAAATTCAAAATGCCTGGTAAAATCATTGTTTTAAAAGATTTTACTGCGCACGCGTACATTCGATCGTCGATCGATAGGCAAAAACGTTGTTTATAGATAATAAATCACATTAAATTTGGAATAATTTCTTTTGTAAATTGTATTGTTATGAGTTCCGCATTCAACTACCTCGTTAGACTAGTGGTCATAGACATGGTTGTTGACCATGAGTTCCCGGGTTCGAATCCCAGGTCGGGCCAAAATCAGTAATTGGGTTTATCTGTCGAAAAATTCTCAGTAGCCCAGAGTCAGAACGTTGGCGATGTTTCATCTCTTGTGCCTCGGAAATCATGTAAAACCGTTTGTCCAGCGCTTAATCTCTCTCTGGCAGTGTCAGTTTGCTTTGCATTTTACATGCGTATACACTCGGGCACTATAATCCCTGTCTGCGTATATGGCTACTTTACATTCAGACTGGCCGCGGTGACAGAAATTTCGTCTAGAGGACATTATATTATTAGCCCCGCTAACCTACCCGCTTGTCGCTTGTAAAGCGACCACACAATAGTAATTTACGACCCAACGTCAAGTTGTTCGTACGCAGTGGGTATTACGACACTCGTCTTGCGCCATTCACTTTGACAGGCCTCAAATTATCTCTTAAAATAATGTCGGCCATTTATAAAAACACCGCACGGTCCCGCGGTGCCGCTCGCGGCCATTTACAGTACGCTGCCAACGAGGACTTAGAGCCAGCAATGTTATAAACACTTTGAAAAAGGGAATAAATAGTCATTACATTTTGCAAACTTCTAACATAAATTTACTATATTATGTAAATTTAGTCATTTTATCAGATAAATAGGTGCTTTATGCTGTGCAAAAAGTACTGAGAAAGATATACAATGTAATAGATTTGGTGGATCTTAAATAAACCTAATTTTACGGATTTTGTCACTTTTTATTTGACTTTTTAATTCGCGAAGTTTCGGTAAATGTTTCGATCGCGAAGTAAAGCATTACAACACTCATGGTCACGGGTGTAACTGATGTTCCTATGTCATCATACTAAACTAACAGCTACCTTCAAGTTTTGAATATTTATTGAATTGATTTTAAGGAATTAAATTAAACGCAATAGAATCCGTACAAGACGTTTCATTTAATTTGTGTGGTATTCGCGTAAATATGAAAAAATCATTTGGTGGAGCATGATCAAGTATACTGACTTTTAGATATTAAATAGTAAGTACACAATGTGCGAATTACTCTTTGAGATGAATGGCATTATTCCATTTCGTTTATTGTTCTTTGGTGAACGATTTCGGCAGTAGCCGCTATTCACGGAGGGAGCATGAGGACATATATCTATAACAGACTCCTACAAGTCCACTGCTAAATATCAGCCTGGGAACATCACTATCATCATCATCATCATTACAGCCCTTCACAAGTCTACTGCAGAACAGAGAACATAGAACAATGCCACTAAGCACAGTCCTGTGCCACCTGCATCCATCCACCTCCTGCATATCTTACCAGGTCGTTACTCCACCTAGTGGGAGATCATCCTGCACTACGCCTACCGCTACAAGGCTGTCACTCGAGAATCTTTTTTCCGTACGTAACGTAGGTAGGTAACGTAGGGTTTTTTTACATGTTAAATGGGCTGTAACTTAACCATGAACTTTAGATACATATATCATGTCGTCACTCCTGCTATCACCTAGGGGGTACGAAGAGTCCAATAAGCACGAGTTACTCGGACCACACTTAGTCAAAATTATAAGCTCTTATGGAACACCGTGGAATGTGTGCTAAGTAATCAGCCCATTACTAACACGCTCAGGCAAAAACTACGAGTTTAGATAAAAAAAAAATATTAAAGAAGTGATAGATGGAAGAAGTCATAGGTGGCTAGGCGATTGCCTAAACAATCACAAACCCAATAATTTGCAAGTAATGAACAAACATCGAGTTCGAAACCTGGAATATTTATTTGAAACCTCACTCCACTTGCTCCAGGGTCAATATTAAATTTAAGATTAGTTAATATTTTAGTTATAATTCAAAATAATCAATTCCTAAAACAAGAATTTTTTAAATATTTAATTAATAATGCAAATATATATATACGTAAAAATTTTGTTGATACCCAAACATTTTGTATAACTTCAACTTGATCAGTGTTAATTTTTATTCATAAATCATCAAACAGATAAACTAATCACCCAACTTGAGCGTTTATATGCAAAATAATTTCAAAATGGATTTTCGATAGTTATTTATAAATTTTAGTGGCATTTTGTGTCACATTATATATGAGTGATGATAACGGTGAACTAATTTGGCTTATACATATTCAAGGAAATATTCTAGTTGAGCAATATCCGCCTGAGTTGTGTCATTACAAGTCCACTGTTGAACATAAGCCTCCCCTAAAGTTATTTGGCGTAGTTGCCACGCTTGTGCTGGCGGATTGGCAACCACCGTTTTTTAGTTGTGATTATGAAAACGCTGTTACCATCTCCTGGTTTCTTTCTTGTTCTTGAACTACTATTGAACCTAATAGTAAGTGGTGTCCACTCGAATACAGTAAAGCGAAATGACTTAGCTTAACAAACGCCTATTCACTCTTGCTTTATAATAATAATAATAAAATAATAATAATAATAATAATAAAACAGGACAGCAAATCAAATCTTTAGAGGAAAATGGAGTGTATAAGTATTTAGGATATAATCAGTCTAAACAAATACATCATAAAGAAATTAAAAATACATTAACAGATCAGTTTCGATATAGACTTCGCTTAGTATTAAAATCTCAATTAAATTCTAAGAATATATTTAAAGCTATTAACACATTTGCAATTCTCATACTAACTTATTCCTTTGGCATAATACACTGGTCCAAAACTGAACTAAAAAAGCTACAACGCGAAATAAATACATCTCTTACGAGACACCGTAAACACCATCCAAGATCATGCATACAAAGACTAACATTGCCACGAAATGAAGGAGGAAGAGGGGTAATAGACATAATTAACTTACATAACAGACAAATAACTACACTCAGAAATTACTTTTATGACAAAACAGCAATATCATCACTACACAATGCCATAGTACAGAATGATTATAAATTGACACCGCTTAATATGCATGATAAAACATTGCAAAAAAATGAGTTACTTACAGATAACAACACAAAAATTGACATATGGACCCAAAAGTCTCTACATGGAAGACATCGCCATGATTTGAACCAACCTACCGTAGACAAATTAGCGTCGAACGCATGTTATTTTTCCCTTTATATATTTATACAGCCCAACCAGATGTGACTACTCTATTAATATCCCAATAATAATAATAATAATAATGCGGATATCACACAGAAACTAACGGAGCGCATAGATGACCTGAAGCAAAAAATCGCTGCTTGGGGGAAGCGGATTCGACGATTTAGCGAGAGGTCAAGGCGGTTCAACCAGAATCGTCTCTTCCAGAGTGATCAGAAGAGGCTCTATAAATCATTGGAGCGACCAGAGGTATGTGGAGCGGGCCCAGGACCGGATCAGGCTGACACTGTCGCATTTTGGCGTGGCCTGTGGTCAGAGCCCATAAACCACAGCGAGGGCCCTTGGATGGAAGTTGTGGCGAGCCAGAGTGCAAGTGTTACGCCTATGGACCCCGTCACCATAACGCCTGAAGACGTGGCTGAGGCGGTCCGTAGGGCCCCGAACTGGAAAAGTCCGGGGCTCGACGGGCTGCATCATTACTGGCTGAAGGGGTTCGTAGTGTGTCACAATGTGCTCTCCCGACAGTATCAAGAGGCTCTCGATCAGAAGTCGCTCCCAAGCCTCTTCACTACTGGGATCACTCACTTGGTTCCTAAAGATCGGGATACCACAGACCCGAGCAAATACCGCCCCATCACGTGTCTACCCACTATATATAAGACACTGACATCCATTTTGAGCACGAGAATCACTCGTCACCTGGAGCTAAATCAGGTGATGTCACGCGCTCAAAATGGATGTCGGGGCGGTGGTCGTGGAACCAAGGAACCACTCCTCATTGACGCGGTCATTGGCAAAGTGGTGAAACGCAACCGTCGGAACTTCTCCGCCGCCTGGATAGACTACAGAAAAGCATTCGACTCGGTGCCCCATACATGGCTAAAGAGGGTCCTCGAGCTGTACAAGATTGACTGTACAGTTAGAGACTTCCTCGAGCAGTGTATGGGGCAGTGGAGTACGATCCTCTGTTATCTGGGCGAGCGGATGATGGCTGCGGAGAACCACATAAGGATAAGAAGGGGTATCTTCCAGGGCGATTGTCTGAGTCCAATCTCGTTCTGCCTCTCTCTGAACCATCTCAGTACCTTACTGGAGGGCTCCGGCAGAGGATTTCAGCTACGGAAGGGAGGAACAAAAGTGACCCACCTTTTCTATATGGATGACTTCAAGTTATTCGCCTCCAGTCGCTCCCATCTTGTGGAATTGCTAAAAATCACTTGTGAATTTAGCAATTCTATTGGAATGGAGCTGGGGACGGATAAGTGTGCGGTCCTCCATGTTGAAAGGGGAAGGGTTGCTAACTCTGAGGGCATAGATTTATCTATGCCCGTCAACTTAAAGACCCTTTCCGAGGCTGAAACATACCGATACCTGGGTATGTCACAGAACATCGGTATCGATGAGGCTGGTATGAAACAGTCAGTTTGCGACGTGTTTTATGCACGCTTGACCAAAGTGCTTAACAGCCTTTTGTCCGGTGTGAATAAGACACACGCATATAATGGTTGGGTCATGCCTGTCCTCATATATACCTTTGGCATACTCAGGTGGACTCAGATCGAACTTAACGCCCTGGATAGAAAAGTCCGCACTACCATGACGTCCCATAGGATTCATCATCCGAGATCGTCGGTAATAAGGCTGTACTTGCCGCGAAAGCACCGTGGGCGTGGTTTTCTGAGCGCGCTCACCATGCATAATCGCGAAGTGTGCAGCCTCCGTGATCACTTCCTGGCGAGATCGGATGATCCATTCTACAATGACGTCATTTCCAGTGATAAAGGGCTTACCCCTCTATCCTTAGCCCACGAGCAATGCCAGGACCCAGAAGTGCTTAGCATTTCCGACCGGGAGACCGTATGGAAGGAGAAAGAGCTCCACGGGAGGTAATACAGGGCTCTTCATGAGCCCTTCGTAGATACAGTCGCCTCCCTCAACTGGCTACGTTACGGTGACATCTTCGGGGACACCGAGGGTTTTGTCTGTGCAATCAGGTTATTAAGACCAACAACTATCGGAGATACATCCTAAAGGATGGCACCGTCGACGTCTGACGAGCTTGTCGCCATCCCGGTGAGTCTAACCCTCGGCCGTTTGGTCTCCCCTGCTGAGGGCCTCCATCTGGTTGGGCTTTTATTTATTTATGTATTTTAATATTTATTTTATGTTATTGATATTTATGTATATTTATCTTCTCATCTTCATTTATAATTATGTATTATTAGAACCCAACCAGATGAGAAAACTATAAAAAAAATAAAAATAATAATAATAATAATAATGAGATGAATATGAAAAGAATGAGAATAAGAATGGCGTAGGGAAGTGACGACCCCATCGCCCGCTGATGTAACGGTTATGTGACAAAACCGCTACGTCAGCGCAGTCAGTCAGCACCTTGCCAAGAGGTGTTAGTGCCGTGCCTCGGCAAAAATTGAAGGTGCCAAGGCCCGCTTGTGCACATGGCCTAACCATGAAATGGCGCCGGGTCTGGGCGTCTCCCGCTGAATGACGCCCTAAAATGGATGATGGAAGTAAATGGAACGCGCAAAGGGCCGCTGCCTGAAGGTCGCCAGGGCGCGTCTGGAGCTGGCGCTGGACGCGACAGCATGCGAACCGCCAGCCGAGCGCGAGGTGCTGCACGACCACCCAGCAGCTCCTCGCATCCATAATCCCCACCAGCTGGCTTGGTGTCGGCAGGGTCTTCGCGGGCTCAGCAATCGGCACCCGCCACTGGTGGATTACGCCGCATGCGTTGGACAACCCAGATGAACAGCAACGCATTGCGGGCGTATTTTAGGGCGAAGGGGGGAGAAACTGGAGGTTTTGCGTATCGGGCAAGGATGCATCGACTTTTTGCTGAGCTGGAGCCATCTGTAACCGTCACCGAGCAAAACCTGGCAGACCGAGTTCGGTATATCTTGCGCTCAAATACATTTGATGTCACCGAACTCGAACGGCTACGACGTGAGGCTGTTCCTTCATCGAGTGAAAATGCTGCGGCTGAGGATGCGGTGCCACAACCTGCTGAGCAAACGGCAAATGTGGATGCCGCCGTGAATACGCCAGTTGTGGTTGATTCAAACGATGATGGAGCAGTCGCCCAGGAACTGGAACCAGAGCGAATGAGGAGTACATTGGAAGAGGCGATTGTGGAAACGCGCAGTACGCCTCTCGAAAATCGACCGCGACTTCCCCGCTTAGCCCTAAGCAAGCGGAATCGGGCTGTCGTAAGGGCTCTGAACCCTATGCTGGTTACCTATTTGGAAGCCAGCCGGGACCTTTGCGAGACGGACTCAATTCTTTTTGGCGCCGCACTGGCAGTCTGCCGTATTATAGGCGCCAAACTTTCCACGGCTGGACGCGCTACTGGACAAAGTAGTGCTATCCCAGCCTGGAGAATAAGAATTGAAGAACGTATCGCAAAGGCTAGAGCCCTCATCGGCAGACTGATATGCTTCAGGTCAGGCAATACCAGGCCAAGGATTGTGCGCACCGTCAGGATGGCGTTTGCTGGGACAAATGTTAGTTTGTCCCAGCCGGATATAATGCAAAAACTGACGGAGCGCATAGACGACCTGAAGCAAAGAATAGCTGCTTGGGGAAAGCGAATTCGGCGATATACCGAGAGGTCGACACGGTTCAACCAGAATCGTCTCTTCCAGAATGATCAGAAGAGGCTCTATAAATCATTGGAGCGACCAATAGTAAGTGGAACGGGCCCTGCACCAAATCAGGCCGACACGGTCGCATTCTGGCGCAGCCTGTGGTCAGAGCCCGTAAACCACAACGAGGGCCCTTGGACGGAAGTTGTGGCGAGTCAGTGTGCGGGTATTACGCCCATGGACCCCGTTATCATAACGCCGGATGACGTAGCTGAGGCGGTCCGTAGGGCCCCGAACTGGAAAAGTCCGGGGCTTGACGGGCTGCATCACTACTGGCTGAAGGGGTTCATGGTGTGTTACGCTGTGCTCGCCCGACAGTTTCAAGAGGCTCTCAACCAGAAGTCGCTCCCAAGCCTCTTCACTACTGGTATCACTCATTTGGTTCCTAAAGATCAGGGTGCCACAGACCCGAGCAAATACCGCCCCATCACGTGTCTACCGACCATATACAAGACACTAACATCCATTTTGAGCGCGAGAATCACTCGTCACCTGGACTTAAATCAGGTGATGTCGCGCGCTCAAAATGGATGTCGGGGCGGCGGTCGTGGAACCAAGGAACCACTCCTCATTGACGCGGTCATTGGCAAAGTGGTGAAACGCAACCGTCGGAACTTCTCCGCCGCCTGGATAGATTACAGAAAGGCATTTGACTCGGTACCCCATACATGGCTAAAGAGGGTCCTCGAGCTGTACAAGATTGACTGTACAGTTCGAGACTTCCTCGAGCAGTGTATGGGGCAGTGGAGTACGATCCTCTGTCATCTAGGCGAGCGGATGACGGCTGCGGAAAGCCACATAAGGATAAGAAGGGGTATATTCCAGGGCGACTGTCTGAGTCCAATCTGGTTCTGCCTCTCTTTGAACCCTCTCAGTACTTTACTGGAGGGCTCCGGGAGGGGATTTCAGCTTCGGAAAGGAGGTACAAAAGTGACCCACCTTTTCTATATGGATGACCTCAAATTATTCGCCGCCAGTCGCTCCCATCTTATGGAATTGCTAAACATCACGTGTGAATTTAGCAATTCTATTAGAATGGAGCTGGGGACGGATAAGTGTGCGGTCCTCCATGTTGAAGGGGGAAGGGTCGCTAACTCTGAGGGCATATACTTATCTATGCCCGTCAACTTAAGAACCCTTTCCGAGGCTGAAACATACCGATACCTGGGTATGTCACAGAACATCGGTATCGATGTGGCTGGTATGACAGTCAGTTTGCGACGTGTTTTATGCACGCTTGACCAAAGTGCTTAACAGCCTTTTGTCCGGTGTGAATAAGACACATGCATATAACGGTTGGGTCATGCCTGTCCTCATGTATACCTTTGGCATACTCAGGTGGAGTCAGACTGAACTTAACGCCCTGGATAGAAAAGTCCGCACTACAATGACGTCCCATAGGATGCATCATCCGAGATCGTCGGTAATGAGGCTGTACTTGCCGCGAAAGCGTGGTGGGCGTGGCTTCCTGAGCGCGCTCACCATGCATAATCGCGAAGTGTGCAGCCTCCGTCATTACTTCCTGGCGAGATCGGATGATCCATTCTATAATGACGTCATTTCTAGTGATAAAGGACTTACCCCTCTATCCTTAGCCAACGAGCAATGGGAAGACACGGCAGTACAGAGCATTTCCGACCGGGAGACCGTATGGAAGGAGAAGGAGCTCCACGGGAGGTACTACAGGGCTCTACATGAGCCTCACGTAGATACAGCCGCCTCCCTCAACTGGCTACGTTTCGGTGACCTCTTCGGGGAAACCGAAGGTTTTGTTTGTGCAATACAGGATCAGGTTATTAAGACCAACAACTATCGGAGATACATCCTAAAGGATGGCACTGTCGACGTCTGTCGAGCTTGTCGCCATCCCGGGGAGTCACTTAGGCATGTCATCTCCGGTTGTTCGGCGCTTTCTAACTCTGAGTACTTGCACAGGCACAATCTAGTAGCCAGAATTCTACACCAGGAGCTCGCTCTGAAATACGGTCTCGTGGACGGAAAATTGCCGTATTACAAGTACTTGCCGAAAGCCGTGCTCGAAAATGACCGCGCCAGGCTCTACTGGGACCGGGCCATCATCACAGACAGGACTATTCTTGCGAATAAGCCTGATATTGTGCTGATGGACCGGGCACAGTCAAGGATATTTTTGATCGACATTACCATTCCGTATGACGAGAACCTCGTGAAAGTCGAAACGGATAAACGAACAAAATATCTGGACCTGGCTCACGAGGTAACCGACATGTGGGGTGGTATGCCGACCGAAATTATTCCTGTAGTCGTCTTTGCGAATGAGCTAATCCCAGTCAGCCTCTCGGGTCATCTGAGGCGACTGGGACTCCGTGACGGACCGCTCCGGGCTCAAATGCAGAAGGCGGTGCTTCTCGATACCGCCCGCATCGTCCGCCGGTTTCTTTCCCTTTCCCCCTAACCCTCGGCCGTTTGGTCTCCCCTGCCGAGGGCTCCCATCTGGTTGGATCTTATTTATTTGTGTAGTTTTTGTATTTATTTTGTTTTATTGATATTTATGTATATTTGTCTTTTCATTTTAATTTATAATTATATATTTATAGCACCCAACCAGGTGAGAAAATTGTATAGATACTGGAGACGCCAGTAACTTAAGGTATCTTCGATAAAGATTTAGTGGACTGTAATTTTGGTGCATACGGCAAAGGGGAAAATAAATAGGTGGGATAGCACGCACTGACCTGATGAGGGCTGCCGCGCCTTCCTCCTGGAGTGTCTGCTATACCGCGAGCTCGCCACGTGGTTCGGCGCACACGCACTCTCGGAACAGTCTCGTGAAGTCCCACACTCTCCACCTTTGCCCTTACGGGGGCGTCTCACACTTTTATGAGTTACAAAGACACAATGTCTGATGCGGTGAATATTAAACATAAACAGGAGAACTCAATGTTCGTCCTGCGCGGTTTGCGGTTAATGTACATAAGACGCGACGGGTGGCCGTGCGTTGCGGATGGCGTAATATCACTTAGTATAATGACGCGCGCCGAGATCCTCTTTTTCACCACGGCGGCAGCGCGTGCGGTAGGAAAGGGTAGGAAGGAAGGAAACAAAAAATATGCACTAGTCATGTTGATAAAGTAGATATAACTTAGGACGAACTCAATGCGATATGTAATGTAATGTTGATAAAGTAGATTGTTAACTGGCGTTACCATTTCCTCCCGCCCTTAAAGGGTCACCTTTAAAAGACAACCGTAATATAAAAAGTAAAAGGAAAACAAATAAATAAGCGGTATATAAAGTGAGAGGATGCGCTCAATGCGCATGTCTCATCTACTAACCTTACTTGGTAAGCGAGAAAATGTATACATAAATATAATATTGCGGTTTAATACTTTTTTAATATATATAAATATAAACTTAATTCCTAATTTAGATAAATAATTATAATCAAAATAATCGTGATTTATTGTCTTGGGAGAGGGCAAATACGAGCAACAGGACGGAGATATGTTCCCTTAGTAGTTCTCACGGTCACTACTCGAACTACGCCATCCTTCGAAGGATGAACAGACTCGACAATCGCTAATGGCCAAGCAAGGGGCGGTTCATTATCATTTATCACAATTACAACCATGCCTGGTACGATAGCCGTAGACGGGGTGTTCCACTTCTGACGAACTTGTAATCCGTGAAGGTATTCCGTCCTCCACCGGTCCCAAAACGACTGAACTGAATTTATCCAGTAAAGAATGCCTGTATAACAGACTGGTAGAGTCAGATTTGACTTTGGGTGCGGGTAATGACAATAAAGGTGCGGTATTCAAAAAATGACTCGGAGTAAGAGCTGAAGGCTCTGCAGGATCAGAACTTAATACTGTCAAGGGCCGCGAGTTTAGCAAGCACTCAATTTGCGCAAGAACAGTATTAAGCTCTTCGTATGAAAGTAACTGATGTCCGATAACTCGGAACAGATGCGTTTTTACGACTTTGATCATACTCTCCCAGGCGCCTCCAAAATGAGGAGAGTTGGGACAGATGAACTTCCATGTTATACGATTCTCAGCACACTCTTGCTCTAGCTTTGGGCGGTATTCAACGTTTAGAAATTTATAGAAATCGCGAAGATACGAAGCGGCACCTTTAAAATTCGTTCCATTATCCGAATATAAAAACTGAATCGGCCCTCGTCTAGAGAGGAAACGTTTAAGCGCAGCGAGGAAACTAGAACTACTAAGATCTGTAGCGATTTCTATATGTACAGCTCGAGTCGTGAGGCATGTGAAAACACATAAGTACGCCTTCTCGCTGCGTACACCACGACGACGTACAGGAGTGTATGCGATAGGACCGGCATAATCGCAGCCCGTGTGTGTAAATGCCTTAATAGCTTGTCTTACATGACTATGGGGAAGATCAGCCATCAAAGGGTAAGTTGGACGGGGTCTAAGCCGGAAACATATATTACATTTGTAGACTCTGCTTCTCACAGTGCGGCGTGCGGAAAGTATCCAAAATTTTTGACGGAGCAATGACAATAACAATTCAGGCCCAGCGTGTAAATTTTTAATATGATAATAGTCAATGATCATGTTCACTACATGATCACTGCGCGGGAGTATAATTGGATGTTTTTGCGTGTAATCTAATGCGGAGTTCGAAAGACGACCACCAATGCGGATTAAACCGTTCTCAATAAAAGGCCTTAAACGATTGAAAGCGGGCGAGCAAGGTTTGTTACCTTCAATATTTAAATATTCCACTGCAAAATGCTGTTTTTGCAGGGCGCGGAGGATTATAACCTCAGAGAAACTGAGATCATCAGCAGTCACTACAGTAGTGCTGCGGCGGGGCAATAATATAGCAAACTTACACACGTACGCAATTATACGTAGAAGTTTACTCCAAGAGGAGATGCGGAATGCGAGCTCATAAATCGCAGAATTACAGACGGATGTGCACACAGTGTGTGACAAAATCTTCTTCTCAGGCATATTTGCAATAACCTCATTGTCTAAAGTACGAAGAGGCCATTGAGATGGATCTAACGAAGTCCACTGAGGCCCATGGAGCCACAGGGGGTTTGAAACTAATTTATTTGGCGTAACGCCACGTGAAAGTATGTCAGCGGGATTCTCAGTACCTGCGACATGATAAAAGTTATCAGCGCGAATATTGTCGGTAATCTGAACAACGCGGTTTGCAACAAAGGTCTGCCACTTGTGTGGCGAACTCTTTATCCAGTACAGAGCTACTTTTGAATCTACAAAGGCATAGACTGATATTGCAAGGTCAAGAGAATAATTGTCGAGTACTCTGCGAAGCAATTTTGAGAGTAAAACCGCTCCACAAAGCTCAAGGCGTGCAATAGATAGTGGTTTCGTCGGTGCGACTTTAGTCTTTGCACAAATCAACTGGACGGTGTTACCATTGACGCTCTTTACATGTATGTAGACTACGGCACCGTATGCGTGCTCGCTGGCGTCGGAAAACCCCAGGAGTGACGCAGTACAGTTTTTGGATACACCAACATGTCGCGGGATACGTAAATCATTAAGAGCTGGTAATTCAGCACAGAATTGCCTCCACATCTTAATAATTGGCGGTGGTGGTATGTCGTCCCAATCTAAATTAAGTTGCCAAAGCTGCTTTATTAACAATTTGGCGTACGCGACTGTGGGAGCAACGAAACCCATTATGTCCCACAGGCGAGCGACAGTAGATAAGATGGCGCGCTTAGTGCACGTCACATCAGCGGGAACAGATATCTTAAAATAAAAGGCGTCACTATCGATAGACCAATGCAAGCCTAGTATTTTATGTGGCATTGATTTATCGAACTCTACTTCTCCTGTAATTTTATGGGAAGTAGGGAGGTCATCTAAAACAGATCGACGGTTGCTATGCCATTTTATCAGGTCCCATTGGGCACCCTTGAATAAGTCTATCAGCTGCCGAGAGGTCTCACTGACCTCGGATTCACTGGGTATAGAGAACGCGATGTCGTCCATATATAGCGAAGTAAATGCGATACGACTCGCAAGCGGATACTTTGCGCCGTCGTCATCAATGAGCTGTCTTACCGTGCGCAATGCATGGTATTGTTACGAGCTTAGGGTTCGTGACAATAAAAATTGCCGATAAAATTACCTAAATTAACACTTTAATTTACTTTATACAAATTAAAGTAAAAAAACACTAATAATTAAACACACTAATTCACTTAATTTCACTCCGAAGCTTCGCTTGTGTCGCCGAGTTAAACTCTGTCCCGATCGCATCTTGCGCCATCTATTTATTCAAATCAGCAAAACATCCGGAATGTTCAAGTAAACACGCGCAAGGTACCGAGAAATCGAGTATAGATTTTCTAGAAACTTAGTTCTTCGGGCGGCGCTGTCGGTCGAGAGATCCGCGATGTCATTCTCTGCAAAGCCGCCCCCCGCTCTCGCTCCTGACACTAGATGGCGCTAGTTGACTTATTCACATAACACTGCCCCCTCCTAAGACATGCTCGTCCCGAGCATTATCGGTCCCATAATAACGCGCCAAGCGATCCACATGGACGATCTTAGGAGTCCCTCTTGCGCCTTTCTGTATCCGGTAGGTCACATCGTTGATCCTGGTTACAATCCGGTACGGGCCGTCCCATTTAGCTTGAAGCTTAGGAGATTTCCCTGTGCTGCGGACTGGATTGTGCAACCACACTAATGAACCTTCGTTGAACCCTTTATTGTTCATTTTGCGGTCATACCGGGTTTTCATTTTCTCAGACATTTGCTGGCCCGATTGTCTGACGTGCTCATAAATGTCATTCATTTTGTTCCGCAAGTCATATGCATAATCGGTTATACTGCGTGGGGCATCAGGTGGTATCCCAGTGATCAGATCTGCAGGCAGCCGTAATTCTCTTCCAAAGTTTGCGAAAGCTGGTGTCACTGCCGTACTTTCGTGAACAGAACTTCGATATGACAACAAAAACGGTTGTATGTGCTTGTCCCAATCTCGTTGCCGATTGTCCACAACTTTTGCTAGGTACCTCTCCAATGACTGATTAAATCGTTCCACCATTCCATCAGATTGCGGGTGATAAGAAGTCGTTCTTGTTTTATGAGTACCCATAACTCGGCAAGTTTCCTGGAATATTTGAGACTCAAAATTCCTTCCTTGATCGCTGTGAATCTCTAAAGGTACTCCAAAACGACAGAAGACTTCATGAACTAGTTTATCTGCAACTGTTGAAGCTTCTTGATTTGGAATGGCGAAAACTTCTGGCCACTTAGTGAAGTAATCCATTACAACCATGAAATACTTGTTACCGCTTTCACTCTCCGGAAACGGCCCCGCCACGTCAATGGCTATTCTCTCCCATGGTGCACCAACATTGTACAACTTCAATGCACCTCTACTACGAGTCTGAGGTCCCTTTACAGCCGCACAACTTGTACATTTGCGACACCAGTCCTCGACATCGTTTCGACAGTGGACCCAGTAAAACCGTTCTCGGATCTTCAGTAGAGTTCGTTTAACTCCCAGATGGCCTCCTGAATAATCATTATGGTACAGCTGTAGAACATCCGGTACTTTAGCTTTAGGGACAACCATTTGTAAATGACAGCTGTCTCCCCGAACATTTTCCCATTTACGGCACAGAACTCCATCCTGAAGCAGCAAGCTATCCCACTGGGCCCAATAGCTTTTAGTGATCGAACTCATCGCTGAGACGTCGCTCCACTTGGGCTTGGGAGCACTGGCCTTCATCCATTCCAGGATCGGCTTGATGTCCGGATCTTCCTGCTGTGCACGTTGTAAGCTGTCCTTCCACTCGTTGCTGAGGTGGTCTGCCCTGAGCATCCTCACGGATACTACTCCCTTACTCTCTTGCCTAGTACAATGTTTGCAATCTTCAGGACAAGGTCTTCGTGATAATGCATCTGCGTTGCCATGAGATTTCCCGCTGCGATGTTCGATCTCAAAGTCGTATTCCTGCAGTAGTTCAATCCACCTCGCAACTTGTCCTTCTGGATTTTTAAACTGCAATAGCCATTTTAGTGCAGCATGGTCAGTTCGTAAGTGAAATTTTCGCCCCAGAAGATATTTGCTAAAATGCTGCAACGACTTTACCACAGCTAGCAATTCGCGTCTTGTGACACAATAGTTCCTTTCCGGTTTTGACAACGACTTGCTGAAGTACGCTATCACGACCTCTTGGTCACCATTCCGTTGAGACAACACACCGCCAAGTCCTATATCACTTGCGTCTGTGTCAACTACAAATTCTTTGCTTGCATCAGGGTATCCCAAAATAGGTGTTTTGCACAGACGGTCCTTGAGCTCCTGGAATGCGATATTACAACTTTCATCCCAGCAGAAATGTCGCTTCTCCTCGGTTAGCTTATGCAGAGGTTTGGCTATATCTGCAAAGTTCTTCACAAATCGCCGGTAATAGGAGCACAAACCCAAAAATGCTCTAACCTGCGTCTTGTCTTTTGGAACCGGCCAATCCTTTACAGCTGCAATTTTCTCTGGATCCGTGCGGATACCTTCTTCCGACACTACATACCCCAAAAACTTGACTTGCCGTTTGAACAGTGAACATTTCTTCGGACTCAGCTTGAGATTGGCACTCTGAATCTTCATGAGCACGCGTCCCAGGTTTTCAAGGTGTTCCTCAAACGTACGGCCCACGATGATGATGTCATCCAAGTAGACCAGACAGGCATCGCCAATTAGCCCGGTAAGTACAAGTTCCATCAGCCTTTCAAACGTTGCTGGAGCATTGCACAACCCAAACGGCATTACTTTGAATTGCCACAGACCCTTTCCCGTCGAGAACGCAGTTTTCTCCTTGTCCTTGGGGTCAATTTCAACTTGCCAGTAGCCACTTTTTAGATCCAGCGTGCTAAACCATTTTACTCCTGTAAGCATGTCCAGCGTGTCATCAATTCTTGGCAAGGGATAGCTGTCCTTCTTTGTAACGTCGTTCAGATGGCGGTAATCAACACAAAACCGCATGCTGCCATCCTTCTTTTTCACCAGCACCAATGGCGAACACCATGGACTAGAGGAAGGTTCAATAACACCATCCTTCACCATTCCTTCAATCATGGTTTCCACTTCCTTTTCACGTGCTACCGGCAATCGTCTTGGCCGCTGACGGATAGGCAACTCTTCACCTGTGTTTATTTTGTGTTGAACTAAACCAGTCTTTCCTATGTCAGCATCGTTTGATGAGAATACATCGGCGTACTTGAGTAACAACTTCTTCGCCTTGACCAATTCGTTCGGGGAGAGAACACTGCGACAGTCTTCCAAAAGTGTGGTCACTCTCGTTTCTGCATCCTTGCTGGGGGTCCCAGTCGACAGATATTGGCACCGACGTAACCAATCCACTTCCTCACAAGTACCAATCAGTGTGCCTTTTTCTATAATCTGTTCCTGGTCGCAAAGGTTCAGCACACGTACTCCTGAGATGTCAGTGGTCCTGACCAAGGTTCGAGCTACTTTCCAGGGAAGGTCATTGTTTACCCTTTCCACAAGTACACAACGGTGAGCTTGCCCAGTGTTCCGAGGAAGACTAACCGGAATAATCGTTTCCGATCTAGGCGGAAGAACAATCTTCTTGATGCTGTACACGTTCCCTGGTAACGCACCTTCCATAAAAAGTTCCTCCTGTCCACATTTCAAAACACCTTGCTTAACGTCGATCTCGCAACAATTATTCCTCATAAAGTCTAAGCCTAGGATGCAGTCGTCCATTATATCAGCCACGATGACATTATGCAGGTAGATCACGTTGCCTAGCTTCAACTCCATCTCCTTCTCTCCACGGACGGGTATACGCTGACCGGTGGCTGTTACCAAATTAATGCGTTCTCGGTTGTATGCGGAGTCCCCAAGGAACTGACTTATAAGTTGGGAACTAACAACCGTACGAGAGGCTCCAGTGTCTATGGTCAGTTTACACGGCATTCCGTTGACCTCACCCTTGATGATTAGACTGTTCCCATCATGGGTTTGAGAGATCGAGATCCTTGGGGCTCTTTTAACATCAGCTAGCACCCACCCCGCAGTTCTGGCTTTTACTCGTTTCCCTGCTGCTGCTGGGCGGTGCGGTTGGCCGCACTACCCTCCTGAGATCGTTCACCTTCCCTTTCTAGGGTTCGCTTAGGGCAGCTGGATCGAAGGTGGCCCTTTTCCCCACAGCCATAGCACCTTGGGCTGTATCCTTTGTTGCGGTCGCGAACTGTAGCTGCTGCAACCTCCCTGACGCGATGGGAATGATGATCCTGCCGCACGGCTTCCACTTCCAGTGCATGGGCCAAGGCGTCCTTAGGTGTCTCGTGGTGCCCGAGCATCACAGCAGCTCTGACTTCCAGGTCGCGGATGCCGTCGATGAATGTCTGCACCAGGTTCCCTTCAATGAGCGCAGGTACAGACCGGTATGCTTTTCGCACCAGCTTCTCCACTTCTAGAGCCCACTGCTGCAGGTTTTCGTTGCTGCGCTGCACACGATCTTTAAGCTGCGCACGAAAGACGTGTTCCAGGTGAGCGTCGCCATATCTCGCCTCCAATGCCTCAAGGAGTTGCTCATAAGTCACTTCCTCACCGAGAGCTTCCAGAACTGTTAAGGCCTGGTCGCGCAGGCCTAGTGTGAGAGCAGTCATGGCCTGACTTTTATTCCAGCCATTCGCTTTCATAACAGCCTCGAACTGGATTTTGTAGGCTGACCAGGAAGAAGTCCCGTCGAACGGTGGCACCTTGAACCCACGTAGCGAAGGTGCTGAAGCTACTACGGGAGCTGTAGTTCCATCCCCAAGTTTGAGTTCATCCAGCGTTTTCTTAACTTGGTTGATTTGGGTCTCAGCTTCCGACAGGCGGTTATCATGTTGTGCAACCTTATCCTTCACCTCCCTTATCTCTTTCCCGAAGGTCGCGTGAAGGTCCTTCATAAGAAGCATCTGCTCTTCCAACCGACGGGCCTGTTCATCCTGTCCACCCCGCAGCTGCTCTTCCAACCGACGGACCTGTTCCTCCTGTCGGCGAGCCTGTTCCTCCTGCTGCTCTTTCAACAGACGGGCCTGTTCCTCTCGTCCGCGCTGCAGCTGTTCCTGTAGCATGGCCATCAGAGCACCTAAGTCAGGTGCCACAGACGTAGAAGCTGCTGACGGACCGGCTTCCGTGGCCGGCGGCTGGCCCTCAGACATCTGCGGCGTTGCACCACCAAATCTCCTCTGGTCCGTCTCCTGCTGGCGTTGACTTCGGGTACGGACACCCTCCGTTTCCTCCTTGGGTAAAATCGGCATTATTTTATCCCACTTCTGACACCAATTGTTACGAGCTTAGGGTTCGTGACAATAAAAATTGCCGATAAAATTACCTAAATTAACACTTTAATTTACTTTATACAAATTAAAGTAAAAAAACACTAATAATTAAACACACTAATTCACTTAATTTCACTCCGAAGCTTCGCTTGTGTCGCCGAGTTAAACTCTGTCCCGATCGCATCTTGCGCCATCTATTTATTCAAATCAGCAAAACATCCGGAATGTTCAAGTAAACACGCGCAAGGTACCGAGAAATCGAGTATAGATTTTCTAGAAACTTAGTTCTTCGGGCGGCGCTGTCGGTCGAGAGATCCGCGATGTCATTCTCTGCAAAGCCGCCCCCCGCTCTCGCTCCTGACACTAGATGGCGCTAGTTGACTTATTCACATAACAGTATGGACTCGAAGTTAAACCGAAGCACACGCGATTGAAGTGGTATAACACAAGTGGGTCTTGTGGACGGAAGCGGTATAGGAAGCATTGGTAACGACGATCAGAATCGCGAACAACTATTTGCAGAAATTGTTGGCGACAGTCGGCTGTCATAGCGATTGGATGTAAGCGGAAAGTTAAAATTATATTGAACAAGTCGCCTTGCAAATTTGGTCCTGAATGCAGAATATCATTTAATGATCGCTCAGTGGTAGTCTTACTGCTAGCATCCAGGACGATGCGCAGACGCGTTGACTTCTTATCTTCGCGTAAGACTCCATGATGCGGTATGACATATATTGGAGCGGGTTCATGAGAGTCATACGGCGGTGCGGGGGATATATAATTTTTAGCTAAGTATTCCTTTATGACGTCATCATATGCTAACCTTAATGTAGGCGAGGCTTGAAGTTTCGTCTCCAAGCACATGAATCGTCGTCGAGAGGTTTCATAAGAATCTCCGAGAGAGTAAACGTCATCTTTAAATGGCAGGCCAACAATATATAGATGTCGTAGATTTATAAAACTCTTCACATTCAATGTCTGAAGGACACTGAATGGGCGGTGCGGAGGGTGGCTGTTCAAGCTCCCAAAATCGTTGCACTAATTTGTCAACGATAGGAGACTCTAGAACTGAGCAGCACGTTAAAGAATGATTTACCTGAAGTGTCGGCACTGAGCCCATAATAACGTAACCAAATACCGTATTCAAAGCCGAGGGCCCGGACAAGTCGTTAGACGAATAAATTACGTCTGGACACAGTAAGTGCGGGAAAAGGGATGCGCCTATCAAAATATCAATTTTATTAGGCATGCTATAACATTCATCAGCGAGTCTTATGCCATGGAAGTGTGATAAGACGGATGTGTCTACCACAGCGGTGGGCAAAAGGTCGGTGATTTGATCAACAACTAGCGTTGAAATATTGAAGTTAATATTCGAGTCGAATCGTGAGAAAATTTTAATATCAATCGATTTCGATTTTACAATTTTTTCAACTCCACCGAATCCCTTTACTACAGTACATTCGGTATCGTGTTGTTGAACGCCTAAACGATGACAGCACTCTTTAGTCATAAAATGGCTTTGAGCCGCGGAGTCTAATAATATACGAATAATTTGTTTCTCTCCCTTAGCATCGTAAGCAAATACTTGAGCGGTTGATAATAAAACAGTTCTCTGCGAACGACTTGCGCGCGCGGGAGGCGGTGAACGTTGAGAAACATTCTTGAACGAAGTACACAGCGCGACGTCTGAACGCGCACCTGCGGTGAGGGGTGGCGAGTGTGCGGGCGCGGGGGTTGTAGACTTCAGTGTAACTGGCTGAAGCGGTGGAGAACGCGCCAGCGCAGGGGAAGCATTATCGCTTCTGCGGTGGAAGTGCAACAATGTGTGATGTTTAAATTTACAAAAACGACAACTATAATTTGAAGAGCAACTAGACACTCGATGACTTAAACTGAGACAATTCACACATGCATTGTTACTCTTTACGCATTTAAATCGTTCCTGCGGCGTCATTTTATTAAAGTCTGCACACTTAAATAGGTGTTGATGCACAATATTATCGCACAGACACTTTGAGCAACTAGTCGTCGTGCTTACGTACGCCTGATACTTCGGCGACGAAGTATTATTACAGCGACGATTATTACCGTTACCTCGTCGATTGTTTGGTGCGCTATTAGAATTTTTACTAGAATCGGTGCGTTGCAAAACTTTGGAGCGGGTCTTAATAAAATTTACTAAATCATCAAAGGTAGGTACCATCGAGTTATGACTATATTCGAAAGAGCGAATGGTATCCGGGTCCAGCTTCTTAAGCGCGATATGAAGAACAATTAAGTCCGCGAGATTATCTAACTTTAAGTTTTGTAAAGCGCGCACTGCACTTATAAAGTTATCAGTAAATAAATCAAAATTATTTGCGGTGGCCGATTGCAATGGCTTAAATTCGAACATCTGATTAATATATGTAGATGCTAGCATACGCCGGTCTTCATATTTGTCAACGAGTGCTTGCAATAAAATTTTATAATTTTCAGCGCAAGGAGTTATACCTGAGCATACAGATAGGGTTTTGCCCGTTAGTTTACCTAGCAAATAGTATAACTTTTCAGCGTCGGTAAGCGATGTGTTGTCATGGACGGTTGATTTAAAGCTAGCATAAAATAAAGGCCATGAGCGAATGTCACCCGAAAATGGCATAAGTTCGAAAGGCGGAAGTGTGAATCTGGCTTTAGACGGTGTACTAGTACTTTGTGAATTAGATTGCGAATATTGTAAATAAAGCCTATTTATTCTACCGCAAAGAGACTCAAACGCAATGAGGCTGTTATAATCATGTTTAGCAATAGGGTTTATTTTTAATAAATGTGAATTATAATTATCTAAGACCTGTTTAAACTCAATACGTAAAGCATTAATATTAGAACTTCCATCAAGAAAACGCTCCATCGTGGAAGTGTTTATGTGGATGTCCGAGGACATATCATATATTTTTTGCACTATTTCAAATAAAGCATCTCGTTTAGCCAACAATAAAACCAATTCAGCATCAGGTGTGCCCTCATTATCCGAGGAATCGCTATTATTCGATGCTATTTGTTTTTAGGCGGCATTACAACTTAAGTTATGCGGCAAAAATAATATAATTATAAGCGGGTAGTCTGTAAGCGACCTCGCTACGCGGTTGAATTATTAAATATTAGATTTGTTAACGATGAACTTTAATTGTTAACTTTTATAATAATTATGAAGTTATTTATAACGATATAATGCTTAAAAATATGTGCAAATAATAAATGTAATTTAACAGTATAATCTATAGATGTAGTTAAAAGTTGATGACGTGATGTGAACATACAACAAATAATTTATATAGATAATTATATGCTTATTCATTCTATGAATATAGTTTTAAAATTACTATGAATGTCACCTATTAGGACCTATTAGGACCTATTCTAGTGTTCTAATAAGGGCGGGGTTAATCCGAAGTCGGATTAAAATATAAATAATTAATTATATAAACGCTTATTACGATAACGATCTAATAAGGGCGGAAAGTCAAGGTCAATCCAGCGAGAAGTGACCATTAAAAATGGAGACGGCAGTAACTTAAGGTATCTTCGATAAAGATTTAGTGGACTGTAATTTTGGTGCATACGGCAAAGGGGAAAATAAATAGGTGGGATAGCACGCGCTGACCTGATGAGGGCTGCCGCGCCTTCCTCCTGGAGTGTCTGCTATACCGCGAGCTCGCCACGTGGTTCGGCGCACACGCACTCTCGGAACAGTCTCGTGAAGTCCCACACTCTCCACCTTTGCCCTTACGGGGGCGTCTCACACTTTTATGAGTTACAAAGACACAATGTCTGATGCGGTGAATATTAAACATAAACAGGAGAACTCAATGTTCGTCCTGCGCGGTTTGCGGTTAATGTACATAAGACGCGACGGGTGGCCGTGCGTTGCGGATGGCGTAATATCACTTAGTATAATGACGCGCGCCGAGATCCTCTTTTTCACCTCGGCGGCAGCGCGTGCGGTAGGAAAGGGAAGGAAGGAAGGAAACAAAAAATATGCACTAGTCATGTTGATAAAGTAGATATAACTTAGGACGAACTCAATGCGATATGTAATGTAATGTTGATAAAGTAGATTGTTAACTGGCGTTACCAGATACCCTAAATAATAATAATAATAATACTAATAATAATAAATAAAATGGATGATGGCACAAAGAGGAACGCGCATAGGGCCGCTGCCTGGGGGTCGCCGGGGCGCGTCTGGAGCTGGCGCTGGACGCGGCAGCATGCGGGCCGCCAGTCGAGCGCGAGGAGCTGCACGATCACCTAGCAGCCCCTCGCATACATCATCCCCACCAGAAGGCTTGGTGTCGGCTGGGTCTTCTCGGACTCAGCAAGCGGCACCCGCCGCTGGTGGAGCACGTCGCATGCGTTGGACAAAATCTATGAATGAAAACGCATTGCGGGCGTACTATAGGGCGAAAGGGGAAGAAACTGTGGGAATAGCGTATAGGTCTCGGATGCATTGCTTTTTTGCTGAGCTGGAGCCTTCTATCCCCGTCACGGAACAAAACCTGGCAGACCGAGTTCGGTACATCATGCGCTCGAAAATATTTGATGATGCCGAACTCGAACGACTACGACGTGAGGCTATTCCGTCTTCGAATGAATCGGCTATGGCTGGAAATGCAGCTCCACATACGACAGACCAGCATCCACACGTGGAAGCCGCCATGGATCTTCCAGTTGTGGTTGATTCGAACGACGATGAAATAGTCTCCCACGAACTAGAGAAAATGAGGAGTATATTGGAAGAGGCGATTTTGGAAACGCGCAGCACCCCTATCGAAAATCGACCGCGACTTCCCCGCATACCCCTAAGCAAGCGAAATCGGGCTGTCGTGAGGGCTCTTAACCCAATGCTGGTGACCTATTTGGAAGCCAGCCGGGACCTTTGCGAGACGGACTCAATTCTCTTTGGCGCCGCAGTGGCAGTTTGCCGTATTATTGGCGCCAAACTTCCCATGGCTGGACGCGCTACTACACAAAGTAGCGCCATCCCAGCCTGGAGAAAAAGAATCGAGGACCGTATCGCAAAGGCAAGGGCCCTTATCGGCAGACTGACAAGCTTCAGGTCGGGTAATAATAGACCGAGGATTATGCGCACCGTTAGGATGGCGTTTGCTGGGACAAATATCAGTTTGTCCCAGCCGGATATCACGCAGAAACTAACGGAGCGCATAGACGACCTGAAGCAAAAGATCGCTGCTTGGGGGAAGCGGATTCGACGATTTACCGAGAGGTCAAGGCGGTTCAACCAGAATCGTCTCTTCCAGAGTGATCAAAAGAGGCTCTATAAATCATTGGAGCGACCAAAGCTATGTGCAGCGGGCCAAGGACCGGATCACGCTGACATTATCGCATTCTGGCGTGGCCTGTGGTCAGAGCCCGTAAACCACAGCGAGGGCCCTTGGATGGAAGTTGTGGCGAGCCAGGGTGCGAGTGTTACGCCTATGGACCCCATCACCGTAACGCCGGAAGACGTGGCTGAGGCGGTCCGTAGGGCCCCGAACTGGAAAAGTCCGGGGCTTGACGGACTGCATCATTACTGGCTGAAGGGGTTCATAGTGTGTCACGCTGTGCTCGCCCGTCAGTTTCAAGAGGCTCTCGACCAGAAGTCGCTCCCGAGCCTCTTCACTACTGGGATCACTCACTTGGTTCCTAAAGATCAGGATACCACAGACCCGAGCAAATACCGCCCCATCACGTGTCTACCCACCATATATAAGACACTGACATCCATTTTGAGCGCGAGAATCACTCGGCACCTGGAGCTAAACCAGGTGATGTCACGCGCTCAGAATGGATGTCGGGGCGGTGGTCGTGGAACCAAGGAACCACTCTTTATTGACGCGGTCATAGGCAAAGTGGTGAAACGCAACCGTCGGAACTTCTCTGCCGCCTGGATAGACTATAGAAAGGTGTTCGACTCGGTGCCCCATACATGGCTAAAGAGGGTCCTCGAGCTGTACAAGATTGACTGTACAGTTAGAGACTTCCTCGAGTAGTGTATGGGGCAGTGGAGTACGATCCTTTGTCATCTGGGCGAGCGGATGATGGCTGCGGAGAACCACATAAGGATAAGAAGGGGTATCTTCCAGGGCGATTGTCTGAGTCCAATCTGGTTCCGCCTCTCTCTGAACCCTCTCAGTACCTTACTGGAGGGCTCCGGGAGGGGATTTCAGCTACGGAGAGGAGGGACAAAAGTGACCCACCTTTTCTATATGGATGACCTCAAGTTATTCGCCTCCAGTCGCTCCCATCTTATGGAACTGCTAAATATCACTTGTGAATTTAGCAGTTCCATTGGAATGGAGCTGGGGACGGATAAGTGTGCGGTCCTCCATGTTGAGAGGGGAAGGGTTGCTAACTCTGAGGGCATAGACTTGTCTATGCCCGTCAACTTAAGGACCCTTTCCAAGGCTGAAACATACCGATACCTGGGTATGTCACAGAACATCGGTATCGATGAGGCTGGTATGAAACAGTCAGTTTGCGACGTGTTTTATGCACGCTTGACCAAAGTGCTTAACAGCCTTTTGTCTGGTGTGAATAAGTCAACCGCATATAATTGCTGGGTCATGCCTGTCCTCATGTATACCTTTGGCATACTCAGGTGGACTCAGACTGAGCTTAACGCCCTGGATAGAAAAGTCCGCACTACCATGACGTCCCATAGGATGCATCATCCGAGATCGTCGGTAATGAGGCTGTACTTGCCGCGAAAGCATGGTGGGCGTGGCTTTCTGAGCGCGCTCACCATGCATAATCGCGAAGTGTGCAGTCTCCGTCAATACTTCTTGACGAGATCGGATGATCCATTCTATAATGACGTCATTTCTAGTGATAAAGGGCTCACCCCTCTATCCTTAGCCAACGAGCAATGGCAGGACCCGGCAGTGCTTAGCATTTCTGACCGGGAGACCGTATGGAAGGAGAAGGAGCTCCACGGGAGGTACTACAGGGCTCTACATGAGCCTCACGTAGATACAGCCGCCTCCCTCAACTGGCTACGTTTCGGTGACCTCTTCGGGGAAACCGAAGGTTTTGTTTGTGCAATACAGGATCAGGTTATTAAGACCAACAACTATCGGAGATACATCCTAAAGGATGGCACTGTCGACGTCTGTCGAGCTTGTCGCCATCCCGGGGAGTCACTTAGGCATGTCATCTCCGGTTGTTCGGCGCTTTCTAACTCTGAGTACTTGCACAGGCACAACCTAGTAGCCAGAATTCTACACCAGGAGCTCGCTCTGAAATACGGTCTCGTGGACCGGAAAGTGCCGTACTACAAGTACTTGCCGGAAGCCGTGCTCGAAAATGACCGCGCCAGGCTCTACTGGGACCGGGCCATCATCACAGACAGGACTATTCTTGCGAATAAGCCTGATATTGTGCTGATGGACCGGGCACAGTCAAGGATATTTTTGGTCGATATTACCATCCTTTATGACGAGAACCTCGTGAAAGCCGAAACAGATAAGCAATCAAAGTATCTGGACCTGGCTCACGAGGTGACCGACATGTGGGGTGGTATGCCGACCAAAATTATTCCTGTAGTCGTCTCTGCGAATGGGCTAATCCCAGTTAGTCTCTCTGGTCATCTGAGGCGACTGGGACTCCGTGACGGACCGCTCCGGGCTCAAATGCAGAAGGCGGTGCTCCTTGATACTGCCCGCATCGTCCGCCGGTTTCTTTCCCTTTCCCCCTAACCCTTGGCCGTTTGGTCTCCCCTGCCGAGGGCTTCCATCTGGTTGGGCTTTTATTTATTTATGTATTTTTGTATTTATTTTATTTTATTAATATTTATGTATATTTATCTTTTCATTTTCATTTATAATTATATATTTATAAATCCCAACCCGATGAGAAAACTATATAGATACCCCACCTAATAATAATAATAAAATAATAATAAAAGAAAAAGTAGAGCAAAATTATTTTGATATAGATGTGGGTTCCCAAGACAGCGAATATATGAAAAGGACTTTCGAATGTTCCCTTCTGGAATATAAAAATACACCAGTAGAAAATAGACCAAATCTATCTAAACTTCCTAACAACAAAAAAACTTTTCTAACAGTAGCATCAATGAATATTCTATGTAAAGATTATTTTGAAAAAAGTAACTCTATTTTGGAAGCTATGTCTCTTCTATACTGTTGTGCCCATGCTATATGTATGATAATGAAAATTCCTGTCATTTCAGTACAAAATTTTAAGAAAAATAATACAGAACCTAAATGGAAACAAAGAATTCAAAACGAATTGACAATACCCGCAAAATTATAGGAAAATTAATAAGCTACCAAACAGGTAACAGACGTAAAAAAATAATTACTTTAGTAAATCAAATCGCTAATGAAAATGATATTAGCCAATCAGATCCCCATTTTCCGGATAAAATTACTGAATTCATTGATACACAAAAACAAAAGTTAAAAGCATGGGCCAACCGTATTAGACGATATTCAGAAAGATCTAAACGGTACTTCCAGAATCGCACATTCGAAAGTAACCAAAAGTGGGTGTATCGGTCTTGGGAGAACACTACAACTAATAGTTGTACTCATAGCAGCCCAAGCTTAAATGATTGTCTAAATTTTTGGAAAAGTATTTGGTCTAACGAAGTTTCTCATAATGAAGGCGAATGGATGCGTGTAACCGAACGTAAGTTTTCTAATTTGGCTAACATGGGTTCTATTTCAATTACCGCTGAAGATGTACACTCAATTACTCATAGATTACACAACTGGAAATCACCTGGACCAGATGGTATAGACAACTTTTGGCTGAAATAGATCACAAGTAGCCACGTGCGTTTGGATGCACAGATTCAAGAAGCCATTGAGTGCTGTGAGCTCCCGAGACTTCTTACAACTGGTATTACCCACTTACTATATAAAAATGGAAACACAACGGAACCTAAAAATCACCGACCCACAACATGCCTTTCAACTGTATACAAATTAATAACTGAAATTTTGAATAACAAGATCTATAAACATTTGGAAAATAATAACATTATTTCAACTGCACAGAACGGATGTCGGAAAGGATCACGTGGTTGTAAAGAACTTCTTCTCATTGACACAGCTATTTGCCGACAAGTCTTTCGTAAT
The DNA here is from genome assembly GCA_036936625.1 of Parnassius smintheus behrii. NCBI lineage: Eukaryota > Metazoa > Arthropoda > Insecta > Lepidoptera > Papilionidae > Parnassius > Parnassius smintheus. Next base: position 5,769,523 of record JAUPFT010000006.1, read on the forward strand.
CGCAAAAATATGTCCGCTGCTTTGGTGGATTACAAAAAGGCATATGACTCTGTTCCACATTCATGGCTAAAGAGAGTTTTAGAAATATATAAAATAGATGACAAAATTTCTAAGTTTTTAAGTAAATTAATGGGTCAGTGGAACACTGTTCTAAATCTACCAGGTGAGTGGCAAAGTAGTTCGATAGACTCTATAAATATTAAACGGGGTATATTCCAGGGCGATAGTTTGAGCCCAACTTTGTTTTGTTTAGCCCTGAATCCTTTGAGCACTCCTATTGAGGAATCTAATAAAACTATTCACATCAAAAGAGAGTAATCTACTATTATTGTTGAAATTAACACATAGTTTCAACAATGATATTAGAATGGAATTTGGAATAGATAAATGTGCTGTCATCAACGTAAATAGGGCAAAATTAAAGATTGTAATAATTTTGCAATTACAAATGACTTACATGTTAGTTCTCTTTCTGAAACAGAAACCTATATATAATTGGGCATGGCAGTAACGCTAGGAATTAATGATAAAATATTAAAGAAAATTCAAAAGTAAAATTTATGTCAAGGTTAAAAAAAGTTATCAAAATTCATTTATCCGGCGGAAACAAAATTAGAGCATATAACTCTTGGGTAATACCTAGCCTTCTATATACTTTTGGTGTTACAAGATGGTCTCAAACGGAATTGGATGACTTAGATATACGAGTCTGTACATTAATGACTACGCACATAATGTACCACCCACGATCATCTGTAATGAGGTTGTATCTTCCAATAAAAGATGGTGGACGGGGCTTATTAAACATTAAAAACCTACACAACCGTGAAGTATACAACCTCAGAGACTATTTTATTAAAAAAAAAAGACACATCACACTTTCATAATGACGTAGTGATTAATAACAAATCATTAACCCCGCTTAATATGTCGGCAAAGGACTGGCAGAGGCCTCATACTATGTCTATAGATGAACGCAAAAAGGTTTGGAATGACAAACAACTGCATGGTCGATTTTTAAAGCATTGACTAATCCTTATGTAGAAATGTTTGCATCAGTATATTGGTTACAATTTGGTGACCTTTTTGCAGAAACTGAAGGTTTTATCTGTGCAATACAAGATAAAGTAATTAAAACTAACAACTACCGGAAATACATTTTGAGGGACGGCACAGTTGACGTATGTCGCGCATGTCACCACCCTGGAGAGTCCCTCAGACATGTTATTTCCGGTTGTTCACAACTATCAAATGGTGAGTATTTGCACAGACATAACCAAGTAGCTAGAATAATACACCAACAGCTTGCTATTAAATTTGGCTTTACTCAACAGGATGTTCCATATTATAAGTATGAACCAAAGCCAGTCCTTGAAAAAAGAAGTGTCACGCTGTACTGGGATCGGTCAATTATCACAGACAGGTTTATAGTGGCAAATAAACCTGACATTGTGGTGATAGACCGAACTACACGCAAGGCAATAATAGTGGATATCAGTGTTCCTCATGACGAGAATCTCGTAAAAGCAGAGAATGATAAAAAAAATAAAATATATCGACTTGGCTTATGAGATTGTCGCTATATGGGACGTTGATTCTACTATTATTGTACCAATAGTTGTATCAGTCAATGGACTTATTGGTAAAAATATGGACGATTATCTGTCCAAGTTAGGTTTGGGCAAATGGCTGAAAGCATTAATTCAAAAATCGGCCTTATTAAATACGGCTCGAATAGTAAGAAGATCTTTGGATGCCTAACTTCACCGATGGCTTAGAATTCCTCGCCGCGGTGGATAATAGCCGAAATAATAATATTATTTATATATATTGTATTTATATTTATAATATAATAGTTTTGTGATAATATATGTGATCATATAATATTAATAATAACAAACAATAGAAACTTACACAAACCACAAACAGACACAATCGATGAACGTAACACACATACACCTAACCTACCTACAAAAGAACAACTAGAAGCTTATTGGGCGAGTATTTGGGAAGAACAAAAACAACATAATGACAAAGCATCTTGGATAATTGAAGAGGAAGCAAAATGGAGAGATATTGACGAAATGGAATTCGAAGAGGTAACAGAGTTAGACATATCATTACAGCTAGGTTACATAATTGGAAATCACCTGGTATAGACAAAATTCATAATTTTTGGTACAAAAAATTAACATCTCTACACAAACCTTTAGCAAGAAGTTTAACAGATATAATAACAGGACAACAGAACACTCCCGAATTTATACAGGAATTACTTATATGATACCTAAAACAAAAAATTCACCTCAGCCTTCCCAATACCGACCAATTACATGCCTACCCACAATTTACAAAATATTGACATCTGCAATCACAAAGAAAATTCAGTCGCACATTAAACACCACAATATAATAGCAGAAGAACAGAAGGGATGTAGACAGGGGCACATGGGATCTAAAGAACAGCTGATAATTGATTCCACTATTCATAAACATGCCACCTCTAAAAATATAAATTTACATTGCACCTATATTGATTATAAAAAAGCGTTTGACAGTGTTCCTTACTCATGGTTATTAAAAATATTTGAAATTTATAGAATAAACCCGAAAATAATCGATTTCTTACGCCGAATAATATTACAATGGAAAACAACACTACAAATAAATTGTAACCAAAATACTGTCACCACGCGACAAATCTCAATCACAAAAGACATCTACCAAGGTGACTCCCTGAGCCCACTGTGGTTCTGTCTCGCCCTAAACCCTCTGTCTCATTTGCTGCAGAGCTGCGGGGCCGGATATTGCCTCAAACTTAATACAGACGAAACAACAATATCGCATCTTATATACATGGACGACATCAAATTATATGCAAAAACAGACAAGGATATGAAGAAATTAATAGATATAACAACGCAATTCAGTAGCGATATTAATATGCATTTTGGTTTAGATAATTTGTAAAACACTTCACATTGTAAGAGGCAAAGTAAGGCCCGGCGACTATGTAGTAAATGAAACGGAGGCTTATATTACAGCAATGGAATCGACTGACTTATACAAATATTTAGGGTATGTCCAACTTAAAACTCTTAAACGAATTAAAAATTCACTCACTACGGAATACAAGAGAAGACTTAACGCCGTTTGTAAAACTCAACTTTCAAGTAAACATCTCATCAAAGCCATTAGCACCTATGCCATCCCAATATTAACGTACTCATTCGGAGTTATAAAATGGTCCAAAACTGACGCAGAACAATTAGAGCGAACTACACGTACAACACTCACGAAACACAACAACCTAAACCCTAAATCCGCTATAGAGAGACTAACAATAAAACGAGAACATGAAGGGAGAGGCCTAATAGATATCCAGCACCTATGGCGGAAACAAGTTAGTCGATTAAAATCATTCTTCTATACAAAATCCCATACTAGCAATATTCATAAAGCCATCGTAACGAATGATATTAACTACACTCCACAGCAATCAGATTGAATCCCAAAACACTACCAGTGATAACCCACAGACATACAAAATTGACGAATGAAAGAAGAAAGTTCTCCACGGTCGGCACCCTCATGACTTAGAACAATCCCACATAAATAAGTTAGCTTCAAATTAGTGGCTGAAAATAGGCAACTTATTCCCAGAAACAGAAGGATTTATAGTAACTATTCAGGACCAGATCATAAACACAAAAAATTACAGAAAATATATAACCAAAGATCCTACAGTAAATAATGACAAATGTCGCAAATGCCACACACATCCAGAAACCATTCAACACATATAAGGCGCATGCACAACTCTTACACAGACTGACTACACTCACAGACACAACCAGGTGGCCAATGTCATTCACCAAAAACTATCACTCAAACACGCACTAATTCAAGATGCCAACACTCCGTACAACAATTATACACCAAAACCTACTCTAGAAAACACCACACATAAACTTTTTTACGACCGCGGCATTCTCACCGATAGGACAATCCACTATAACCGACCAGATATAATTCTACAAGATAAAATAAATCATATTACTTACCTGATAGACATTGCAGTCCCCAACACACACAACTTGCAGAAGACGATAACTGAAAAAATTTGTAAGTACGCAGAACTTAAAGATGAAGTGACTAGAATCTGGCAACAAGAAAAAATATATGTGGTCCCTTTAGACCTCTCCACAACAGGTGTCATCCCAAATCATCTCCTCCATCAATTATTACAACTAAAAGAAACTCTATATATTACACTTCAAAAAGCAGCTATATTAAATACATGCGGAATAGTTAGGAAATTCATGCAGATAGAAGAAAACGAAATAGGATCTCATCAAATCACATGAACTACACTACACACCACACGCTGCATTTGCTTTGGCTTCAGCCTGTATATGTAGTTGAAATCCAGTCTAGAACTGAGAAGTGAAAACACTTACCGTAAATAATAATAATAATCTTTATTAAAGCTTTGAAGACACCCACATTATAATCGGATGAAAGGACAGATGCTGGCAAATTTTCCACTTTTTTTGTGTACAGTACACATGACTACATGAATAAAACTAACCTTTTGATTTGAATGCCACCTTTGACGATGTGGCCCATCATACCAATAACCTAATTATTCGAACAGATTGTAACTGAAATTTGTATGACGCCCCAAATGTGTGACGTCTTTGGACTTGTGCTCAGACCCCTTTGCCTATCCTGCACGTGAAAATATTTAAAGAAATATACATGTGCAAATAAATCATACTTAGCTTTTGTTACCGGCGACATTAATAGTTGTTTTACACATTGTTGCAGTGTGTGGGTTGCACTTGACTAAATTGGCTCCACGCAATCACTGGCAAAAATATAAGCACAAATATACAGTTGCAATTCGCAATTCAATAAGCATCTATACCGTTGTAAATGTTACGTTATGTCACACTTTTATCGTAAGTAATTATGCGACTAATTTATTAAGTGAGCAGGTTTCTGTTTTGTGTTGACACATAGTGAGTGAAATATATTCTACATAAATTTTGTAACATGTAAAAAATCCTTAACTAATATATATATATAGAGGCCGCCTTATATAGCATAGATATTCTTCGCTAAAGATGAAATAAAAGGGTACGTGAGAGTAATATGGTTACTTTAAGCTTTACCGCCCTATAAAACCAAAACTAGGAGAAAGACAGAAACTGAAACACAAAGCCGCATACCATAACTATTTATTTTATTTATTTATTTATTCTTTTTTGTACACCACAATACAGAAACATCAAGTTCAGTTAAAACTAATTAAAGTATGTACAATAGGCGGTCTTATCACTCTTAAAGTGATTTCTTCCAGACAACCTTTGCGTAGAGGAGTGATGCAAACAAAAGTTAAAATAGAGGGGGGCATACAAAATAATAATAATAAAAAAAATACATACAAATAAAAATAAGTGAAAGTTATATATAAAATATCATATAATAGATTAAATAAATAGAGTACGAGAAAGGTAAAGTAATTTATCTAATAGCGTTCTAAATAATACGATTTAACAAAACTTTTGAAAGAGTGAAACATTCATAACTAATATATTAAGAAAAAAATAGCAAACAAATTTTGGCAATAATTGGGAAAACTTCGAAAAATTTACTTAAAAAAATTAATTACACTACACCATACTAAAATCGACTAAAATATTTTGATACTTATAATGTTAGGTGTCCAAATGGCGTGCATAAAGCGTCGCCATTTTGCCTTTTTAATTATTTGATTGCAAACAAGGCTGTATTAAATTTCAGTTACAAGAAAATGACCATATTAACCGGATGACCATACTACCCTCACGTACTGATATAAAGGAACATTACAATAACAATTACACATAATAATTTCAAGTCGCTACTAAATCACCTTGTAGTCGTTATAGCTGCGTCTCAGTAACTCTTCTTCCACTAATAATTTCAATTAATTCTTACCAACTTCTTGCTATTTTATTTCTACATTGCGCATTCATCTCGGTAAAAATTCCAATAGTGTAAACTATTTACAAATTGGCTTTTATGCTAACATAACCGGATATTTACACATTAATTCAAACCAATTATAGCTTGAGTTACGTATATAGCTCCATAATTAATAAAACAAACTGAAAATGCATGTAAGGTATGTCTTGAGATCAATGCTTTTTGCTGATCTAAAATACAGAATTAAGTTTTTTCTTTTGATCTACTTGAATGGGTACTTGATGAGTAGAGTATAATATTTTAGCCGACGCAAAAAAAGGATAACAATCTGACTGTTCGTTTTATTTTGTACGTATATTACGCGATATCTTAGTCAATTGTGAACCGATGTAGATGTTTTTTTTTTATTATTTAGTTTACACTTGAGGGTTAGGTATTGTATAGGATTTAGAGTCCCAACTTCAGAATGTGAAATTATTTTATTCGTTTCAATTTTTTTGGTTTAGCTTTTTTACTTTTTAGTAACCTTGTTAATTTCAGTAACAATATCATAAAATAAAATTTACCAGCGTGCTAATGTAATAAGGAGTAGCGCTTTAGTAGCGCTTTTTTTTTTCTTTAAAAATATTATGGTTATAAATATTGTTTAATTGAATGTTATGTAAATATTTACAGTTAAACTAATTCAATTTTCGAGTTTTTAAAGTCGTGAAAAAGGCTCGAATCCAACGAAATCCTGTCCGTAAACAAAAAAATCATAGCTCTTAAAATTGACCTAAGCAGAACCACGGTCAAAAGAGTGATCAAAAAAGACCTAGAACTACGAGCTTATCGTAAGAAGACCGGATATTTTTGAACGAGCGTTTGAAAAAAATTAGGTTGGATAGATCCCATGCTTTGTTACGGCGGTACGCGGGAAAAATACCGCGAAATTTTGTTTTCGGATGTTTGAGTTATAATAAACAAAATGATAAGGTGTATGCCCACAGCAGTGAAGAAGCCAGCATGCGTATTCCGGGGGTTCAACGAGCACATAATCCTTCGTCACTCATGGTTTGGCTTGGAGTCTCATATTCGGGTTTAACTGGAGGTGTTTTTCTGTGAAAAAAGTTATAAAAACCAGTGCCGAGGTGTACCAAAATACCGTCTTAAGAAACATAGTGGAACCTCTTTTTAAAACAATGTTCAAAAACAGAAATTGGATATTCCAACAGGACTCTGCAACAGCTCACAGGGTACAAAGAACGCAAAATTTGTTGACCGCACATGGAATTGACTTTATCGGACATAAAGACTGGCCCTCTTCTAGTCTAGATTTATGACCACTGGATTATAAGATATGGCAACATTTGGAGGAGAAAATCTGCGCTAAACCTCATCAGAATTTGGAATCTCTCTGAGTATGGTTGGCTAAAGCAGCGGCAGAAATAGATATGAGTGTGGTGCGTGTTTCGATTGATGATTGGCCGCGTTTATTAAGGGCATGTATTCAGAATAGAGGAGGGCATTTTGGATAATGTAAATAAAATTGTATTCTAAATAAATTTATATTTCATATATAATTATCAAAAAGTGTATCATTAATTTTATAAAAAGTTTTTGACAGAACATAACCTGACTAAGTACATGTTATAAGATTGAAATTACTGAATTTTAATTGATTATTGAAATTACTATTATTACTTAGCGGTTGTCATAATTTGAGTATTTTTTGTAATGCAATGTATTTGCTATAGTACGTATCCTCCCACTAGAGTTTTTTAAATTTGTACCTGATCAGTTACAGACCGACCGATTTACGAAGCCTAAAATTCTGTAATATAAATACACTTTATTGAAGTTGACCGTTCCTCAGGCCAACTACGGAGATTTCACTTTTTTTTAATTAGCCAAAAGCCTCGTCATTCGAATCAACATCTAAAATGTTCACAAATTAAAAAAGAAAATATTTTAATTTTTTTATGAAATACTTTATAAAAAAATTCCACTTAAAACCATTTCAAATGTCCTATCTTTTCTCACTACCCACTCGTCAAAAACCATATAAAGTCATACATGTTATCTCCCGTTTTAATATCATGCATTTCCGGTAACTTTTACCGCTCGTTATACTTTATATGTGGTAATAAAGGCGTACTACTTTATCCACTAACAAGCTGCTAATTACCAACGAAAATCACTCGCCTTCAACCGGGAGAGATAACCAGTAACCACATGTCGGCCGTGTAATCTATGTGAGTGAGATATCTTAATTATTTGGCGTCGCCGTAGTCGAGTTTGCGATAGGGTTGTGCTCATAATATACATGAGGTCTGTTTCACTAAAACTAAACTTTGAAGCATGGAATTAGACTACTAATATCGGATTTCGCAAAAACTATGTCTCCGCGTCAAAGAGACTTGTTTCGTAAAAAACAAAATTAACGGTAACTTGAAAATTCAGACTGAGCGAAAAGATATATTTTGTATTGTTTCTTTTACTACAAGTTTTTAACCCAGGCAACAGTTTTAATGTTTATTTCTAGGATGTCTTTTCCTGATTAAAATCTCATGGTTAACTCGATGACGAAGGAAAGAGGAGACAAAAACGCATTACATTATTTGATTGCAACTACTTATTTCTAAAAAAAACTCCATAAATAAACGCAGCCGTCAGTTTTCAAGCGAAACTAAACTAATTTTCTCGGAGAAATTTGTTTACATAAATAAAAAATTGTATAATTTAATATATATATATATATATATATATATATATATATATATATATATATATATATATATATTTATATATATATATATATAAACTGCTTGTAGAAGGCAAGAAGAAATAAAAAGAAAAGTAAATTTACTTCTTCGATGTCGTAAATTATATTACCGATTGTCATAAATTTTTTATCCAAACCTGCTACCGTTCCGAAAAAACGGTCCTCTAATCGCTACTAATAAATGAGAAAGATTCTGGAAATGCTATCTAATATAAGAGATCTAATATAATAAATAGGAAGGCGTGATTTTCTGCATCATCAACATCATCAGTCCGTCAAAGTTCACTGCTAGACATGACCCCCCCCCCCTCATTACCTCAACAAGCGCCACAAAGCCAGAGAATTTTTCTTCAATATAATCTATTCAGACGTTGTCAGATAGAACTAAAAACCTTCTTATTCTTTTTGTTTTTATGTCTTAAAATTTGAATAAAATGATTTATGCTATACAAAACTTAGATAAACGCAGGGTTGAGCGTTGCAAATAGTAGCCACGGGATCAAATCCGTCGAAATTGATGCGTTGAATTTGCTGTATAATCCGTGCTCAAAACATCTTTAGTGCTCCACCTAGTCACTGTCAATCTTGGCTATGTATTTTATTTAAATTTTATCTTGCAGCCTTGTAATTGACCCACCTAGAATTTGCTTTATTGTATTTTTCGTCGGCTGTAATATTCGCCAATCGCCAAAAGGACCATGTAATTTATGTATTTATTATTTATTTATTTAGCTATTTCATATATTAAGTGTAAAATTTTCCGAAACTTCCGTCCCTGTTTTGAAAAATTATTTTACCCTTCAGTGCCCTTATCTGTCTGTTGCCTGACAAATGCATCGTGTTACTTCAGCTCTGTCGTAATTTAGATAGTAAATAACTCGATTTATCGAGTCGTAAACGTTATTTTAATCGTATCTGCGTTAATGCCTACTGTAAATAGGTTTAAATAAAATAAATTAATAGAAGCCAAAATAAAAATGGTAAAGTAGTACCTAATTTAAATAGTTTTTTTGCTTTTCTTTTAATTGCTACACCTACGACAAACTCTCACCACTCTATAGGTTGACCTGTAGAGAACGCCTTTAGGCATTGAGTCCGCCCTTTGAATACTTTTTTCTAAGGGAACGTAATAAAGATTTTAAAATAAAATAAAAATATACATTTAATATTGATGTTACTTAATATGTAGGACAAGTTTTGAAACCGTGTTTTGTACAGGATTTATTTTTAAATTAACTAAATATTTGAAAGATCTAGTTGCCTCCGATATGACCTCAGTAGAGTATTATATTATTCTTTATCATGATGGAGTAAAATATTATATTATTATTAACTGGCTTTACGGCTCTGGGTTCTAGCCCTTCTGATTCGTATGGAGTGAAGATATAGATCTAGACTACAGAGTACCTACATTGAGAGACACATAATATAATCTGTTCAATGAGATTTTATGTAAAGTAAATGGGTATATTGTGGGTGTAATGAGGGCATCCACAATATTTTATGCCACCTGGGAGGCGCCATTTAAAAATGAGGTGTAATATTTGACAGATTTTTAGCGTGGAAATAAGGTTAATGCTTCTTTCTGTACCTTTAAATAAATTTTATGTTAATTAGATTAAAAATAAATAAAGCAAACCACAGGTATTCATACAAGTAGAAAAGTTAAAAAGTAAAAACAGTGCAAAACGGGCGCAAACCACTGAGGCATTGTTTTCCGTGTTAATATAATACTGTACAAACTGATAAACTTTTATTTAAAACTTAATTCGCAATTGAATTACACTTTGTAATAAAAAAGTAACCTCAATGTCAACCAGCAATCTGGTGAGCGAAAGATTGTTAGTCCTCATTAAGTTATTGTTAAAATACATTTGAAAAAAAAAATTTGGTATGTACAGAACTACAAAAATATCGTACCCATATAGGCTTAATTCATTCTTTTTAATTTATTAAAAAAGACCTAATCTTGTATAAAACTATTTCATCCATTCATTCTGTCTAACAAAAGTCTAAGTCCGCTGCTAAACATAGGAATATTTACATAGTAGTGCCATGTTGCAGCTATATTCTAAGATGTTTTTTATACCTCTTTGGCTCTATTCGGGAAATCGGGAAAAGGTCACGCTTTTACAGAATATCTGGCTAGATATTGTATTTCTTACGGTGAGTGTAAGTTGAAACCGGAGATCTTTTTACTGTAGCTGAGTGAGGATATCCCTGCCGGTATTAATTACACAATTATAATTTAATAATACCTCATCGGTGAAGGAAAAATTGTCTGCGAAATAAAATATTTTGAGGACATGTAAGGTCCGCCAACATTCACTGGAGCGGCGCCCTTGATCGAATGTGGTTAATTCGTTCAAGGCTTCACCCTATCTAAAATGAGAGGACACCAACCTAAGCCCAACAGGCGTATAAATCATGTAACTTTTTGAAGTGAAAGCTTCTTTAGAATCGGTGTGATTTGTAAAACTCGATTAATCGAAAAAGCGACACTAAAATAGACAAACATATACGTTTATAGGATTTAACCTGTGAGAGAATGAGATAGAATACAGTAGGTATACAGTGTTTCCTATTATATCGGTCTCCTTTTCTGACGAAGGGAAGGTTTCACTTCTATCGCGTGTGAACTACACATATGCTTTTTTCTAGTTATTAATTAAATAAATCACGATTTTATATCACTCTTTCAAAGCAATTTTCATCATCATAAACTTCTATTTGAATTTACGACGCATTACGAATATTTATATGAAGAAATTTTATAATGATTTCTTAAATTTACGCGAACACTACACATTGAATAAAACTAAATTTACGGATTTTATCGCGTTTATTTATAAACGCGATAAAATCCGTAAATTTAGTTTTATTCAAAGAAATTTTATATCACGTTGGTTATGAATCTGTAATCAATCTTAGTCATCAAAATAGGTCGTAAAAGTCGTTTTTAATCATTAATGGTACTATTACGATCGTTGAGAGGCAGTTTCGTAAATCATTGCATGAATAATGGGCAAAAAGAGCAATTAGTGTTGTGCCAACGTCGATAGTTTAGCGGATGTCGATAACATTCCACACGGTGCGACGTGACTGCACACCGAAATAAGACAATTTTTCTTGTACTGTCGATTTGTAGGAGAAGGGACCATTTCTAGTCGGCATAAGGATGTCGTTGGATATAACAGGATATGTGTAGGTGTGTTCAGACGTGAGCTCGATTAAAAAATGTGATTTGTGGTCGGCACTCCGCACGTGTTTTATTTTGCGACTTGTGTACGTGACGGGCAAGCTAAGAGTTTGCGGTTAAAAAAACAATAAAGACGCAGCCTGTAAAAGAATCTAAATCGTTTACGTTTTAAAATTTTAAAACATTTTGTTACGTATTAAATGATAACACGTAACTCAAAAAATTATTTATAATTTAGAGTTGTAGAGTTTTATTGAGCCATATCATCCCATGGGTGTCGTATATGAAAACCAGGAGCTTTTCAAGCGCAAACAACTATGGAAAGTTCCTTTTTATCTGGAAATCTTTAGGGGAGGCGAAAACGGATTGCCACATAGCACATTTGCCGGTATATTATTATTATAATTCTATCTGAATATCGATAATTAACGCAGGTACGTTTTTAGTATTTACGTACTTACACGTAAATAAAATTAAAGTGTCTGTCTGTACAACCAAAATAATAATTTGTATAAATTTTGTTTGCCTATCTGACCGGGATTATCTTCGAAATGGTACGCCAATTGTGATGAAACATCATGAACAGATAGACAGCATTTTCAAGAGTTTATCATAATAGGATGAGGGTGACAAACCCAGTCACACACAATCCAAGCACACAGTCCACATGATGGTAAGTAGTTGCTGTGGCCCATAGACATTTACATCTATTCTCGATTACGAATCAAAATGCAGACGCGTTGTCACCCGTGAGGACTGAGATGAAATTCCTAAAAAGGATCTCCGGTTCTCTACACTTACCAAACGAAACACAGCAGTGTTAAGCTGCTATTTTACGCTGGTATAGTGTGAGAGCGTGGGCCCTCCCCGGTTGAGCCGAGCTATTCGTGCTACAACTATACTACTGATATAGCTGCAGCATGGCTCTACCACGTATGAGAGTGATCTAAGCTACATTTTATTTTAAAAACTTGGAGTTTTTGTAAAAAAAAAGTTTAAATTAATATAGGACTTTTTCAATTCATGAAATACAATGTATACGTAACCAGTACAAATATTCAATAATACAAAGTCATTGCAATCAAATTTATTATCAAACTTTTAATTAATAATTAAAACTTTATTTGGATCTGATCTGCGCAATCAATCAAAGCGTCAATTTTTTCACATGGCATCCAAATCACTCTTATAATCTTATCTCATCATTACGTAGAATAAAAGTACCTAATATAAGTATTAGTGCTTTGAAAGCGCAGACTAGAAACTCGCCTTAATCGTAATCCTCTAGAAACTGGAGTTTAATCATCGCACGGACCAATGGAACTCATTTTATAGACTTTTTTTACTTTTTCTCTTTAACAGACGAATTTACAGTATATCTGATCCATCGACCGACACGAGCTGAGCAGTCAGAGACGGGGGTCCGCACTCCCCCCCTCGGGCTGCAGTTAGATAGCTCAAGAAACGCCTAAAAAAGCAACATGATGATTGGTAACAATATCAAACCATAAACCACTTATCATCATCCTTACCTCGTTGCCTTTACCTTTTTAATTAGCTAGCTAGCCCTGAATCAGATGAAGCTGTAAGAGTCGTATAGACTAACAGTGCTAACATCCAGAAAATAGATATACCTGATGGTAAGTGGCTCTAGCGACCGACTTCAAACAAAGAAGGTTAATCATGCGTTTTGTCTCTGAGGACTAAGTTGTATATTTTTTATAAAATACATTAGGCTACTGTGGCATAAAAACATTGTGACGTGACACCTGTTCTTCTAATACTTAACAAGTATATGAAATTCTTTAATCAGCGCTAAAGTAGCGCAACGATTGACCTCATTCAAAACTCTCTAAAAATCAGATCTAGACTGAGCTCACTCTACTAGGTACTCTACTCTAGTAATCTCATTTGAGAGTACTTTATGTTTAAGATTACCTTACCGCGTTATTCTAGAGGTCAAAAGCGCAATTAGTCATGTGATCCTGGGTTTGATTCGCGGGTTTTAATACAATCAAAATTATCTGAGTTTTCCTATCATGAAATTATCAGTAGCTGCTGAGATTCAGAAATCTCGCGGTATTTCGCCCCCACGTCTCATGTGATCTCAGGTCATGTCTGTCATGTGAGTGAAGCTGTTTTTGCCGCACCTGATGTCTCGCGGGCTGTAATCCAGTCCCACCGAACTATAAAATCAGAAAACAGAGAGTATACCCGTGCTTATACACACACTCACATAACTTAATCCCGCACTGCACACGTGACTAGTCTCCCAACGGTTGCTTACATTTAAGCGAATATTACACGTGGAATAAAACTAATTTTACGGATGTTATCGCGTTTAATTTTAACTTTTAATTCCCGACGTTTCGGGCACTTTACAGCACCCATGGTCACGAGGGGAAGGAGTCCCCACGTCGGGAATTAATAGTCAAAATTATAGGCGATAAAATCCGTAAAATTAGTTTTATTCCATGACTACTCTCCGTTGAGACTGACCGCAATAACCAAAATTCGGTCTGGAGGAAATTATTAACGTTACTCGGTAAATAACGTCTTTTCGTTGTCTAAATCTGCCACTGAAAGAGGTTCATATCTATAGTGCGTTCAATTGTGAGTCGCCGGGCGTCTAGTGTTACCGTCGTTCACACCTGTAGATGAGTGTCCGAAGTGACAGCGGGTTAGGAAAAAAATAACGCGTCAAGAACAATAAGTGAAATTTTTAAGAATAAAAATTAGGTAGATTTAGAACTAACAAGAAAAGACCATTTGCCAAACTGTGAATACGAATTTAAAATTATAGGGTTGTGCTGTATTTTCTAACTAGTAACTCCTTTGATTAAAAGTACTTTTACGGATTTTATCGCGTTTATTTTACTTTTAATTACTTTTATTTTTAATCACCGACGTTTCGGGCGCTTTCCAGCACCTCTTTCTCAGCAGCATCTTTGTTACAGAGAGCACGAGGGATCTGTGACAGCAAACACCTGGCTGCCGAGCTTCAGCACGTCAAGCAAGTTCTGCACGACATCAAGCTTCGGGTCCCGCGCCTACGTCACAGTGATCGAGTGAAGCCGGCCACAGTCGAGCGTGTGCCTGCTGTACTACCATATGTCAGAGGTGTCACAGACAAAATTGGCTACATCTTGAAGCGAGCTTCTAATAGAACATTCTACAAGCCGCCGAAGAAGATTAGTCAGTTCCTACCATCCGTCAAGTGTCACATTCCTCTACAAGATGCAGGGGTGTACAAGCTTGATTGTGAATGTGGTCTCTCTTATATAGGACAAACAAAAAGATCAATTAGAACCCGCGTAAAAGAACATATAGCTGATGTGAAGCATCAACGTTCCGGGAAGTCTGCAGTTTGTGATCATATCCTAGACGGCCCCAACCATTACATCAGATTTGATAGACCACAAATCCTCGCGAAAGAACACCGATTCCTACCAAGGATGATACGTGAGGCTATTGAAATTAAAAAAAACATCCTAATTTCAATAGAGAAGGAGGCTGGGTACTACCACCTGCTTGGGATCTTATAATCAATAAAATTAAAACTAAACCCAAGCATACCACTGCAAGAACTCAGGACATAGTCATTTCATTTTGCATAGATCTGACCATAAACAATAATTAAAAGAGCTGAAGGTACTCCGGGTTTAACAATCACATCGGGACGTCAGTCATCTCAGTCCCCCGTGACCATGGGTGCTGAAAAGCGCCCGAAACGTCGGGAATTAAGAATAAAAGTAATTAAAAGTAAAACAAACGCGATAAAATCCGTAAAAGTAGTTATAATCAATGTGTAGTGTTCGCGTAAATATAAGAAATCATTATAGTAACTCCTTTCCTGTCTAGAAGGACATCTGGGTATATATTACCATCTTACTACTACGTTTTTGCCGCCAAATACCTGAATTTCTGAGTTCCGGTCTTATAGGAATAGAAAACCTTTTAAAGTGAAACAATTTTTTACGAATTTTTAATTAAAACCCGCGTTAAAGAACATATAGCTGATGTGAGGAATCGACGCTTCGGGAAGTCACTAGACTGTGAACACATATAGGATCGCCCACGTCACTACATCCGATTGATAAACTACTAATCCTTGCAAAGGTACACCGATTCCTTCCAAAGATAATTCACTTGGCTATTGATATCAAGAAACACCCTAATTCCAATAAAGAAGATGGCTTGGTGCTACCAGCTGCTTGGGGCTGCATTAAATCCCAACCCAAGTGTACAACTGCACGACTGTGTATATCGGAAAAAAAATTAATAATTTTATTCTGTAGATAACCATGGTTAACTGGACGTTGAACACCTCCGTCCCCCATGACCATGGGCGCAGTTAAGTGCTCGAAACGTTGGGAATGTAAAAAAGTTACTATACGTAATAAAATCTGTAAAAACTAGTTTTATTTAAATGTGTAGTGTACGCGTAAATATAAGAAATCATTATATATATAACATATATATAATGATTACATAACATAACATAAGCCCGTTTAATTTATAGGCTGTGAAGAATTCCTTCTTAATCCTCAGAAACAACATATATACGTATCTATCTGTAGCGTTCTTTGTTTGGAGTTAGCTGTAGGTGTCTATTGAATACAGTAGCTACCTACCAACCTACCATCAGGCGGATTGTAAATTCGTTTCTCACTCAAGTTTATTAATAATACGTATTGGAGTACTTTTATGCCATAAGCGTGATTAATGAACTTGTAGTATGATCATAACACGTGGACTCTAGTTGATATGCATCTGCAAATATTTTAAAACAAAGAATGCAACTGATGTTTTGTTATTCGTAAGGATAACTATTGAACACTCACAGCTTATTATTATTCCGGATATGTAGCACTTATCGATACCCTTATCTCGTTACCTCAGTGCAATTGTATTAACAATGATATACCTAAATGTAAAATAGATATTAATAAGGGTAATAAGTGTCTACCTTTGAATTGTTTCATTTTGTAAATATATTATACACACTAAGTTTATTAGATGTGTATGCTCTATATAATATATGGAACATGCACATCTAATATCATATTATGAAGAACTTGGTCCAACGGCACCTAAATTGTTGTTACGATACAGTCGACAGTCGTTGTGTTGCTGATACCCCATTGTTTTTATACCCCTATTCTCGGTGCTCAGTGCTCAGCCTCTAGCTACAACGCCTCTATATTCTTTTTCTAATAGAATAAAGGTGGGAAACGAGCACACACTCCACCTGATGGTAAGTGGATGCTACGACCAAAGGCATTTACATCTATCCTTAATTTCAAACTAAAATATAGATGCGTCGTCACCACTAAGGACTAGAATGGAATGCCTCCTATCCAGTAAAAAGTGTTTCCGGTTATTTACACTCACCATATAAGACACAGCTGCCATTAAGTTGCTATTTTTCACTGGTGTTGTTAAAGTGAGTACTTCTCCGCTCGAGCTGACCCATTCGTGCTACAACTATATTATAGGTGCAGCATGGCTTTACCACGTAAACAATAAGTACTAAAACAATAATTTTAAATGCATTGTTGTGTAACACTAGGCAATGTAATAATACAACACAAAGTACTCACTTTCGTAGTGTGTGCTGGAAACTTTTTACTCGACATTTGTTCTCATTGAAGTCTGTTTCCGCTGCTCTCTCAAACTACGGACGTACATTTCGACGCGTCGAGCGGCTGGACGAGCGGAGACGGGTCACGGTTGCTAGTCACCGATTTGTATGGCGTGAGTAAATCACTTTTGAAGTAATTTATGACGACGCGCTGCTAGTGACGCTATATAAGCTCATGAATTATCGACATAATATATTGTAAGGATATTTTATTTAAAATAAAGGCAAAATTTTGCTACTAATAGCTAATATCTTTGTTTAATGTGAATATATTACTTTTTGTAAACTTACGTGACAATTACCATTTTTTTATTTTTGATTACATATTATTAATAAATTTTTTTTGCGTCATACATTGAGGTACAATTTTTTTTCATTTTTTGACTCGTAGGAACTGTTTCATAAATTCTATTAGATATAAGTAGATGCAAATAAACAGACATGTAATGGACCAGATCGATAAACCCATTCCATCTTGTTAGTGTCGTAACAGAAAATTGTGAGAAATGTATGTACGAAAATATCAGAAATGATATGAATATGGCTTTCGATAGACGACAGTTTAACCATCTTGATTACAAGGATGTCCTCGTATAATACCCCGTCTAGTGACCTTAAACGCGGCTGCTAAACATTAGGTCCCGTGCTGTAACCCCAGGTCAAGCCAAAATATATATCATGGTCAGAAGTTGTAAGCGCGGTTGCTATCATCCCGCGTTCGAAATCCGGATCGAGCCAAAATCTATCCAAAAATCTGTCACTGACTTTTCTGTCAAAAAATTTTCTGTAAAGCTTGGTGATATAAAGTTGCGATGTTTCAGCCCTGTGTCTCGGACAGCACGTAAAGCTCCTTATGTAAAGGTCATGCGCTTGATCTCCCTCGTCATCTCGTGTGGGGTTGTCTTTCCATCGGAATATATGTTAAGGAATGGAGAGTGCACCTGTGCTGACGCACTTGTGCACTAAAACTCTGGCCAGCGCAGAACCCTGATCCCCGTTGAGAATTGACGCCGTGGGGCCCATGTCTTGCAGATAAGTTGTAGACGGGCTGGTAACAAGAAGGATAAGATATAGATATATATATTTAGCTATGTTTTGTCATTTACTTGTGATAAAGCTTAATTGCTTTTTCTGTCTATAAATATATCATCGAAGCTTCACCATTTAAAAAAATAGCCTTTAAACCGTACTTATCGACAAATTGTTACCTATCCAAAGGAACTGGCCGGCGTTCTTTGTTTGACAGCTTTTGTGCTTCCACAAAAAAAAAGAAAACATCGCTTGGAGCGGGGTAATCAGCGCAACTATTTATCATTTCCAAGCCGTCACTGTGACAGCTGACGTTTAATGACAGCCTGTCGCTTTGATGTGTCAAGCGCTTCACTAATGAGTGGCCTCAAAGGCCGAATGTGAACGTTTCCTCACTTTAGAAGACAGATGTAGATTATTAAGCTTAGTGTCGTTCCGCATTAGGGAACGATGTCCGATCTTTCTGGATCATATTTACTATTTTGTATTAAAATTTGAATAGGGCACATCATGTTTGTCTTTAATAATTTAACAACCGTGTGGTTAATCAAAATATTGATTACCGTGTCGTGGGTCCCGTATTCAAAACTTAACTGAAGTCATTATTAATTTATTAAAAAGATTTATAGTATTCGGCCATGTACAATAAAGTGAATATTGTTAGTGTTATATAGCGATAGTAGTCTAATGAGAAGGTCGTGGGTTCAAACCCAACATTCAACTATTTAGAAAACCACTCCTTTTCGTATGCGTTTTCGAACACTAGAAAGGGCGAGTAGTGCATCTCCATAACAACACTCCTCTTCCTCCACGACTTCACCTCGGCTTCAGCAATAGCGGGAGAGGACACCACTCTCGCCGCAGTCCACCAGCATACATTTAAAGTGGGCTCTCCAAGCCCACTCGGAGTGGCCACCTCGGGCTGGCCTTTCCACCTCGGGCCAGCCATGTGGGTTCCTATTTGTTCACCGCGAGTGACCAAGCAACTACTTAGCCCCACCGCGACGACAAGGCGGGAACCTGTTAGGGAGGGGGGGGGGGATTATAACACATATACAGCGTGGCTCAACCACATTAAAACGTTAGCAGTATAGGTATGGGCTTATAAGACAAGGCCATGTTCGTTCTCAAAATCAGTTTCTAACATCGAAAATGCTTTCTCACATTTACAGTGATTTCAGTTGTGCACAAAGCACATAATAATATGTCGGAAGCCACGCAGCGTTTTTCATCGGCCGTGGGTGGAAGTTCGAAACGCGACGGTAAATCACCCGCCGGAGTAACAGCGCCCGTTTTGTCCGAGTAATTGATGACTGCGCCGGCACATGATTTGTGTTCCATTGCGCACACACATACATGTGTTTATTTGCTTACATGCTTTAGGTACGAAATAGAAAATTGATGTTCCAAATATGTAATTTAGTTTTGTTTTTGCTAAGCTTATTAGATATATGGCATTATTCTATAAAACTTGCATATTTTTTATAGAATAATGCCATCTACCCGACAGCATTGATTAAACAAACGCAACTATGATTCTCTGTGAAACCTACTATAATAAGTCTAAGGTTAGTTTGGCGGCAAATTACTGATATAATATTTTTAATTACCTATATGGTAAATGCATGGTTAGGCTCATAGATATTTATATCTATCCTCAATTAGTTCTAAAATCTCAAATCAAAAAATTATTAAATCTCAAAATGTAGATGCGAAAATCCAGTAATAAGGGTCTCCAGCTTAGATCGATCGAAATCGATTCCACAAACAAAGTCTTTATTAATTCTGTACATGGCCTTTATTTCAATACGTCATAAATTTTATGAACGTCTCTTTTGCGTAAAAATAACACATTCATTTTTTTTTAAGTTTTTTGAGGCACGTTCTTGAAACTGTCTCAAATTAACAACTCTTTTGTCACTTATTTAAATGCAGCAAACCTTGCACATTTCTAAACCAGTTCATGCTTCGGGCTCTGACATTAAATGCGAAAAAAGACGACGTGGCCGAAATTTACGACCGGCGGCAAATCTGTATTCTTTTGTGCGGACAATAAAATTTAAATGTGTGGCGACGAAGCGTGAAACCTATAACGCAATGGGGCTAGGGTCATCAGCTTGAAGGTGATCATAATAAGTAATTGTGACTTTTAACTATCTATCTTTATAAAGAAAGGAATAAGAAATAAATAAATATATACCATGAAAGAAACATTTTATTTTGACGGACCTGTGATGCAAACCACAATACGAGTACACAACGTTTATACGAGGTAGAGGTACGCTGAAGCCATTTTATGGTTGTAGTACGAATGGGTGAGCATGAGCGGAGAAGGACAACGCTCTCACAGAATACAATCGTAAAATAGCAGCTTAACGCTGCTGTATTTCGATTGGTATTTCGATCCTACTTAGTTGATACTAGGCTTTCCGTCTTAGACTTCAGGGGTGACAATGCATCTGCTAATTGATTTTTTTTATTTAATATAGATTATTGTATAATACTTATTGAAAGTCATTTTTTAAGTACCACTGGTTCGGAAAAAAAAAAACCACTGTCCTGGGAAGAACCAGCAAGAAACCCAGCGGGACTTTTTTAACATATTTAACAACTTTACAATAAATTTGTTTTTTAGCATTTTTGAATGAATATTTATAGAACCAGCATGGTGGGGATTACCTCATTCCTAGGCGTTATTTTCATTTATGTATTCTTTTATATTATAACAACCCTTTTCGTACAATTTTTCTTTAATAAAATATTTAAACTTGCTTAATGACAAATTGTGTGTATTTTTTGGGATTTTGTTGTAAAAGCGTGTATACATTGCCCCATAAATGAATTACTAATTCTGTGGAGGCTACTCCACAGAATTAGTAATTCATTTTTTTACTTTAGTTAGTCTGAGTCTAACTGCTATTTCAAGCTTATGTTTGTTCCTAGTGTTTGAAGTATGAACATCTTTATTCTTATGAAAGCTATTTACGTTTTTATGTTAATCGATATATATATATATATATATATATATATATATATATATATATATATATATATATATATAACGACATCATTGGCACCAGCAATAGAGTCCTCATACAAAACTTTTTTTATGTCAAAAAAGCATCCAGCCCTAAATAAAACACACTAAACGTATTGGCGCGATGATTTCATTATTGTGTCAACTTTTTTTGAAAGTTATTGTGTGCGTGATTTATGCGAGGTCACGTGAGCAATGCATAATGCACCAGCGTATCGTTGGTGAGGAAACGACGACCGGTCGGCATATTAATTTCCACAATATAGAGTAAGGTCCACTGTTGGTGGTGTAAAACGTACGACGGCAATAGTCCACCTTTATACGTGGCAGAGTCACGCTGCAGCTATATTATAGTTGTAGCATGAAAGGGTTGGTTGGACCAGGGAAGGAACACGCCCTCACAGAATACCAGCGTAAAATAGCAACTTGTTGCTGCTGTGTTTCGTATGGTAAGTGTAGAGCTCTGGAGACCCTTTTTACGGGAAACGAGGCATTTCATCTTAGTCCTCACGGGTGACAACGCATCTGCATTTTGGTTTTGGTTGGATAGATGTAGATGTCTATGGGCCACTGCAACCACTTATCATCATGTGAACTGTGTGCTCGTTTATCACCTTATCCTACAAAAAAAAAAACACAGCATGTTCGCAACACAGAAGAGCAGGCACTGCTATTTGGCCGCAAAAATAGGTAAGAAAGAAAGAAAGGAAGAAAGACCTTTATTCACTGGAACTGTACACATCACAAAAATAAAAAAATAAACAGTTAAAAGTATGGTAGAATTACAAGTGATGTGGTGTGTATCGAGCCAGTGAAATGGTTATGACTCAGCGTAATGCTGCAGGGTAACCCACAGTGCGTAATGCTGCAGGGTAACCCACAGTGCGTAATGCTGCAGGGTAACCCACAGTGCGTAATGCTGCAGGGTAACCTATAGCGCGTAATGCTGTAGGATGACTTACAGCGCTGATGATTCTGTCATAACCACAGATACATGCACGATACGCCTGGATGAGTTTAGGAAATACATTTCAATAATTACTTGTGTAATTTTAAATATTTCGTTGGTCATAAATATACATATATATATACTCAGTGGTGTATATATATATACATTTGGCGATATACACACATACATACAGGACTTATTATACACATACATTCTAAATGTATTCTAAGTATGTAGGTATAGTAAGTCGGTGGTAATAAGAAAAGGGCTACCCTCTAGATTGGCTTATAGGGCGGATATTTGTTATAGTTGCCAACCTTGGCAGAAAGGTTGGCAACTGGAGATTTTTTTACTAAAAATATTGATATTGGAAAGACGCTGCCGCCATCTTCTGGTTTGTTTCACTCTGTCGCCTCTTACGACACCCAGTAGTAGATATTCCACCACTAGACTATTACCTAAATGGAGTTAATTAAGAACCTATTTCAAAACTCCAAGTGGCCGGCAATAAGTTCGGTTTTGCATATTATGTAACCACCGAATTATATTAATATATTTAAATAAGTAATGCAAAGAATAATTACGATTTAATGACACTAATATCATAAATAACGTCAGGCTAATAGGGCAATAAATAATGCACAAATAAAAATAACTTGTCTGATAACAAAAACGAAATAGGGTCATAAAAAGCTCCACCAAAAAATATACCATCAAAACATCAAATAGATATTATTTATTTAAAAAAGGAACACGATCTATCATTGTTATTCATAGCATATTTTAACATTTGCAAAATTTAAAGCAATTTGATTCTTAACACATTGCAATAGAGTAGACACTACCAGCATTTAAACCTAAGTCAATTATCTTCCACAGCAGTCACGGTCGGTTAATTTCTTATACCATAAAAGGTGTCATCGTATATGCTTTTAAATTAGTGGGGTGATTATGACAGAACATTTTTTAATTGGATAGACAATAATAATTAAAACAGTGTCTACGTGCGGACCCGCTTAGTAACATAACCATTAGTTCTGCTGGCTCTAATCTAGAAAAAAAATACGACTTGACGTTCTTGAAAGTCTAATTACAAAATAGTTTTTGCCATTAAACACAAAAGTTTTGACAGGATGACAGAAATGTGTTTTGAATAAAAATAAAATAAGAGAACTATCTCGGGATGTAGGCATAAGCAAACTTGTTAAAGAACAATGAAGTGTATGTCGAAATGAAACAGTAATTGGCTTCAACTTTCCGTCATTTTGATTCGGAAGAACTGCTTTGTAAATTATATTCGAAGCACACATGCAAATAAATTAACACGTATTAAATATGTAGTGGTGTGACGGCATAAGAGAATTAGTCCCACTTTTTCATGTGTATTTTAAGAGCCATATTTTAGAATTTTATACGTGGTAGAGCCATGCTGCAGTAATATTAGTAGTATAGTTGTAGCACGAATGGGTCGGCTCGACCGGGGAAGGACCACGCTCTCACAGAATACCAGCGTGAAATAGTAGCTTAATGCTGATGTATTTCGTATGGTGAGTGTAGAGAACCGGAGACCCTTTTTACTGGAAACGAGGCATTCCATCTTAGTCCTCACGGGTGACAACGCATCTGCATTTTGATTCGTAATCGAGGATAGATGTAGATGTCTATGGGCCACAGCATCCACCAACCATCAGGTGGACTGTGTGCTCGTTTGTCACCCAATGTTATAAAAAAGTGGACATCCTTACACTGCCACAACACGACTTACTAGCGTGTGTCTCGGTTCCAAGACAATGTAATTAAATTTTCCGTAATAACATTAATTATTTTATCGTATGCCCATAATAATGTCAAAGCCATCCGATTGTATGATTACGATGTGTATTAGACACCTACAGCTACTCTCTATTGAGACATATGAAAATATAGTTGCGTTTTCATCCCTGAGGATTCAGATGAAATACCTGGTTGTTTTAATCTGTAAATGGTTACAAGTAAAATGCCACAGGAAGAGCTTTAATACTAGGTTCAATTTTTGTTTATATCTTTTGTGTCATTAGAACATAATTAAAATGAACTGGTCTTACATAGGCAACTCAGAAATATCAATACTATGTAAATTAAATTAACGTAGTAATAATCTCATCGCAATAGTCTCAACGGGAAGTAGCCATCTGCGCCAGTACTGTATAATGCACCGGTGTGTGCGGAAACACAGGTGCACTCTCTATTCTCTTATTCTCATAGTCCTCAGGGGTTAGACACGGAGAGGGACTAGACGCAGTACCAACGGCTATACGTGCTTTCCAATCCAATCTTACTCCTGGCTGCTACTGAGAATTTCTTGACAGAAAATCACAAAAAAATGAGTTTAGCCCGACCCAGGATTCTAACCAGGGACATAATGATCTGCAGTCCCGCTTATAACCACCGACTAACCAACAAAATAGATGGACTAAAAGATTTTAGAACCATGTGTTGCATTCACCGTTCTTAGCAGAAGCATAGGTCATTCATAAACCTTTACACTTTTGATTTTTTAATATTTATCATGTCGTGTTCTCCAAAACAAGAAATATTCTACAAAATTTTTTTCGACCCCAAAATTATAACTGTCAAAAAGTCTACTAAAGCAAACAGACAGTTATTACATAAAAACACGGCTAACTGGTCCCTTATCTGTGCATCTTGACAGTTAGAATTGCGGGTCCACATTGTTACAATTTAAGGGCGCTAGTAGCCGTTTTAATTAAGACCATGGTGTCGTTATGTAGTTTACTAATTCCTTCGTTTTCCTTTTTTTCTTTTTTAGGAATCCTTATCTGAAATTTGTGACATTGATTAAATTTAAATCACGTCTTCTTTTGCTAAAATTATCCAGACTTAAAAATAAAAAGTTAAAACTAAATTTGAATAAGTGTTGATAACAAAAAAAATGTTACTGTAATTTTAAATACTGATTAGCCACATGCTAAAGTAGACACACTGAGGGCGCCTATGAACTTAACCCTTCGATCCCCATAAAAATCCAATGCAGTCGCATGCGTCTGTCAAATCCCGAGCGATCGCATATGACCGCACCCACCCACAGCATTTTTAACCGTTAAAACTTATACTTAGAGACTAGTTTTCTACGAAGAAGTTAGGCATTAAAATCTATACAAAATTATCTATGCCGTGGTCTAAACAAAATTCAGGTTTTACTTCATTACAAAAAGACTTTATTGTATTTTGATAATAAAAAACGGGCACATACCAAGTGGATGTCGGCAGCGTGAAAATCACAATTATTTCCGTATCAATTTATGAAAATCACAATTATATCCGTAAAAAGTTAAATTATATTCACACAAAAACTTTCATAACCATTTTATCATTAAATACTATACTAAAACACGAATAAAACACTTGAAAAATACAAAAATCAACACAATAATATTCACACGAAAATGGCGTACGAAATAAACGTAGATTATAAATAAATATCCATAGACTAACCGACTTTTTCCACTAGAGGATAGAAAATTTTATATTCATTCTATAATGCCGAACTTCTTCATGGAAAAGTAGTCTCTAAACACAAGAATTTATGGGTTAAAGTGCTTTGCGTGGGTGCGGTAACATTTGATCTCTTGAATTTTGACGGAATATCGCCGCGGTCAAATTTGGACGGTTAGTAGCTAAGAGGACAATAAACATACTCGTAATAAACAATATGACAACAAAAATAAAATTGTAGGGACACGTGAAGTCTGCCGATACAATTCATTCATTAGATTCCATTATTTTTTCTATCGTTTCGTACGATATTCGCGCGGAAAGATATTCCTTACGCTACCACTACCTTCTTCCACCGCATATCAGCAGATAACCTACGCTGTGTCTCGTTTTTTTAAAGAAAGAGGGTGACAAATAAGTACAAAGTCCAACTGATGTTATTTGGATACTGTGGCTTATAGACATCTACACTTATCCTTGATTAAGAATCAATATGCGGATGCGTCAGTCAGCAGAGGCAGCTAGGAACAAGATGGCAGGCCCCGTATCCAGTAAAAAGGGTCTCCGATTTCTCTGCGTTCACCATACGAAACACAGTGACATTTAGCTGCTATTCCCCGGTCAAACCGACCCATTCGTGCTTTAACGATGATATAAGTGCAGCAAGGCTCCACCACGTCCGTAACTGGTTGAAGATTAGCATACTATCGTACAATTGATACTTAAAATGCATCTTCATATTTGTTACTTGGATATACACGTGTACTTGCTTCATTAATATT
Organism: Parnassius smintheus behrii; assembly: GCA_036936625.1. Lineage (NCBI taxonomy): Eukaryota > Metazoa > Arthropoda > Insecta > Lepidoptera > Papilionidae > Parnassius > Parnassius smintheus. The sequence goes on from JAUPFT010000006.1 coordinate 5,796,395, forward strand.
TTTTTAATTTTAAATTTATTAACTATACAAATCCACCGGTTTCGGCTTAAGATACCATCAGGGTATATAATTATGTAAGTATATCATCATAGACCTCAGGGGCGAAAACGCATCTATGACTGCGGAACTGGACTACTATAGTCAGTTACTAGTTAAAATGATAGATAGGTTTTTTTTTTATAGAATAAGAGTGACAAGCGAATACACAGTCTACCTGATGGTAAGTAGATGGTTGAGGAAGCGCGGGAAGTTCTTAAGTAGGCGGGCGTCCTTTTTTGGCTAAACTTTTGAAAATTAAATTAAATTGATATTACAGGATCAGTTAAGTTGTAAAGTATATATATTAGTAGTTATTGTTGATTATTTATAGTTTTAGCTTGATTTCTTCATCTGGTAAGTCATTTCATTGTATAATATGTAAATAGGATTTTTCTCTTGGCGTCCATGTTGGAGCCCGAAGACCCTGGAGGGACATCCCTCCAAGTGTCTCATGTAGTCACAATCGATGCGTCGGGAATGGAAACGGAAGGTTCAATTATAGATACAGACTGTTCGGAAAACACGAAATCGGTGAAAAGAAAGAGAATTTCAGCTAGAAACCAAAAGAAGAGAAGGAATCACAGACAAACGGGTCTATCAGATTGCCAACTTTCCCCTAACGGTTTAAAGGATAATGTTATTACTAAATTGCTTGATTCTGATGATAAAAACACTGAAATTCACCATAATGATGACACTCACTCTAACAATATTACAAGTAACCCCCGCGCTGCTAGGTTGCTTTACCAGGCATCAGATCCTGCGCCTTATGTTGTCCATGTCCAAAAAATCTTACAACCAAATCAAACTGGATCTATTCACCCAGTACAATTTGGATTATTCCTTAAAAAAATTTAATAAAAAGCATTGTAGAGGGAAGCATCAAAAAAATTGGAAGAAACAGATTGTATTTACAATTTGAAACATTTCAGGATGCTAACACATTTCTAAATCACAAATTTCTTGATGTTAATAAATACAAAGCATTTATTCCAGCCTTCACTATCACCCGCATGGGAATAGTGAGAGGTGTTCCATGTGATTGGGATGAGAAAGATATAATGGAAAATATAGACCTTCCGCAGAACTCTGGAAGTATTTTGAAAGTTCGGAGATTAAATAGAAAGGTATATGACGGCGAAACGCCCAAGTTCATTCCAACTGAGACTGTAGTTTTAACCTTTGATGGGAAGGTGCTACCTCCCAGGGTCTTTATATGTTTCAACTCCCTATCTGTAGAGCTTTATATTTACCCCACGCTGCAATGCTTTAATTGCTGTCGTTTTGGTCACACCAAAATGCAATGCAGAGGCTCTCCAAGGTGTTACAAATGTGGAGACAACCATTCAGGTATAAGCTGCGAGACTGAAAGAGATGATGCTGTGTGTATCTTATGTTCTGGTTCCCATTTCGCCACAGACAAAAAGTGTCCGGAGTACGCTAGGCAAAAAGCTATAAAAGAAACAATGGCTAGAAACTCTATATCTTATTCAGAAGCCAGTAAAATCCACCCACCAGTTTCGAAATCTTATGCTGACGTTACTGCTTCTGCTTCATTGGCCCCTTCTGGTCGAACTATTACTTATTCCGGCCCCTATAATTCAACAAGCCCTTCTAAGAGTCACACACAGTCATATAGGAAAACAGTATTCTCGAAACCCAAAGCTCGTCCCAGAAATACTAGTAAGGGATATGATCAAAAAGCGCATGCAGAGCTTATCCAAGATTACAGCAACATTCCTTCCTCTTCTACAGGTTGTCTCAAAAATTACAAAGATCTATCAGAAATAATAACAAAGGATCTCATCATTTCTATAATTCAGTACCTTTCACAATATAACCTAATTAAAATACCGTCCAACGATGCTGCTTCTTCAAAAAGTTTTTTAACTCATGGACAGTCAGGACCATCCACGAAACCAGTCTCTGGTGATTCAATGGAATTGCCGGAGTATTAATAGCAAAAAAAGTGACCTAATTTTCTTATTGAATAGTTACAAACCATTTGCAGTCTCTCTTCAAGAGACTTGGCTTCGTCCCGGATTCAACTTTAGAATTCCAGGACATATCTGTCTTAGAGAAGACAGAACAGATGGGTATGGAGGAGTTGCACTAATTCTGAAGGGCGGTGTGCCCTTTGTCCACATACCCATACCTAATCACAGTAATAAATTTTCAATTATTGCTGTTAGTGTAAATAATATTTGTTTTGTAAATATGTATATACCTCACCCTTCCACTGAAGTCTTTGACGATATTCGTAGCATTCTATCTTCCCTCCCACGCCCTATATTGGTCATGGGAGACTTCAATGCACAACATTCTATGTGGGGAAGTTCTAAGTCTGACCATTATGGGGCTATAATGTTAGACATCTTAGATGATAATAATTTATGCCTTCTAAACTATGGTTGTCCTACTAGAAGGACTCGGCCCCATGAGGGTATTAGTGCACCAGACCTTACCCTGTGTAGTCCCTCCCTAGCTCCTACATTAAACTGGTGGCCTCTATCGTCGTCATATGGAAGCGATCACTTTCCGTTAATTATATCATTTCCTCAAAAAATTGGCGAAAAGATGTATAAGGCTCCTCCCCGGCTAAAATATAAACTTAACGATGCCAACTGGTCATTATATAGAGATAAAGTTCAACAAAATTTATCAACTATACCTTCACTAAATGACAACAATAATCATCTTTGTGCTGAAGCTTTTACACGGGCCCTACTACAGGCTGCTGAGGAAGTTTTTCCTATTAAAAATAATAGTGGCAATGGGTATATTCCATCACCTCCATGGTGGGACAGTGAGTGTTCTGCTGCGATAGCCGAGAGAAAGATAGCTGAAAAAAATTACAGGAAAAATTCTACAACACAAAATTTTAATATTCTTTGTAACCTTATAACTAAAACACGTAAATTATTAAAACAAAAAAGATTTAATGGCTGGAAATCTTTTTGTGCCTCAATTTCACCACACATTTCTCCATCTGAAGTTTGGCAAAATATTCGTAGATTCAGATCCGCTTTTAAGCCTCCAAGGTTTCCTTTTATGGATAGCAGTACAGTTGATTTGTTTCTTGACAAATTAGCCCCACCATTTGTCCCATCTATAGATAATATTTCTTCTGACCTACAGTCTTCTCTCCTCTCCCAGCATGATAGTAGCGATTCATTCATTTTCTTTAGCCTTTCAGAACTCAAAGGGGTTCTTTCAAAACTTAGGGGCTCAGCCCCAGGTTGTGATGGAATCCCATATTCTTTTCTTCAAAACCTGAACGACTCCTGCCTTTCTTATTTTCTTAGTTTAATTAATTCAATTTTAACAACAGGTAATATTCCTCCATCATGGAAAATTCATGAAATTATCCCAATACATAAGCCAGACAAACCGATTAATGATCCATCATCTTACAGACCAATTGCATTAGCTTCAGTTATTTCCAAAATTTCTGAACATTTAGTTAAAAATAGGTTAGAATGGTTTAATGAGAGTAAGGGGTTACTATCTCCAAACCAGTTTGGATTTAGGAAAGGTAGGAGTACAATGGATAGTCTCAGCATTTTTATGACAGACTTAAGATTGGCATTTTCACACAATAACTCTGTGTTAGCAGCATTTTTAGATGTATCTGCAGCCTATGATAATGTCAACCTTTCAATTCTGAAACAAAAAATGATTAATTTGGATATCCCACAAATTTTTATAAGATTTACAATCAACCTTCTCTCTGGTAGAATGCTTAAAGTAATATCAGAAGACTCTTACCAATCCCGTATTGCCTGGAAAGGTATACCCCAGGGCTCAGTTTTAAGTCCTTTAATTTACAATATATATTCTCATGATCTGGAAGCCTCCCTTAAGGGTAAAGTTAGCACTCTCCAATATGCAGATGATTTACTCCTCTATGTCTCTGGTGATTCTGTTCACAACATGTCTGATACTATGACATATTCCCTTAAGTTACTAAAAGTTTGGCTTGACAATAACTGTCTCAGCCTTTCAGTTTCTAAAAGTAGTATAGTCTTATTTTCTCGTATGAGGATTCCACCTCCAGTGTCTGTACTTTATAATAACATTAGAGTTCCCGTTAAAAGCGAAGCAACATTTCTTGGAGTAATTTTAGACTCGAGACTTACAGGCATCCCTCATTGCTACTATATAAGTGCCAAATGTGAGAAGATTCTAAATATACTGCGCTGCCTCTCTGGAGTTTGGTGGGGAGCCCACCCTTTCTCTCTAAAGCTTCTATATAATGCCCTTATAAGGAGTATTTTAGACTATGGAACATTTATTCTTGAACCCTGTAATGCAGTAGCCCTCCATAAATTAGACATTATCCAGTCTAAGGCTCTGAGAATAATTGCTGGGACTATGCGTTCGAGCCCTATTAACGCTTTGCAGGTTGAATGTTCTGAAGCGCCCCTGCATCTCAGACGACAATTTCTTTGTGACAGGTTCCTGTTTAGAGCATTCCAAGTCTATAATCATCCTCTTTACTCTAAGTTACGCTCTCTGTTGGAATGTATGGATTATCCGTACTGGGCTCATAAATCGTCGCCATGCCTTATTGTTAGTCTCCAAAAATTCTTAGCTCTTCAAGCTCCAACACATAGATCACAATTTCTTCCTATATTTTGTGTTAACTATGATGCCTTAATTTTAAAACCATCTATTTTGTTTGATTTCGGTGTATGTAAACAAGATACTTCTGCCAACGTCAAATTTATTAATATAGTTGACAGTGACAGCCGATGGAAACACTGCCATTTAATTTTTAGTGATTCTTCCAAACCCGGTTCCGAGAAGTGTGTGGGAGTTGGTGTTTTCCATCAACAGTTTGGCATTGTACAAAAAATAAAATTGCCTCCAGAGACTTCAGTATTTACTGGAGAATGTTTTGGTCTGTTGAAGTCTCTGGAGTACATTTTAACTATGAAGTTAAAAAACTCAATAATTTTTACCGATGCTAAAAGTGCCCTCCAAGCCTTGGAAAGATTTCCTTTTAGCAATAACAGAAATAATCATCCAGTTATTATTGCATGTCGTGATTTATTGTATCAATGTTACATCAAAAATTACACAGTTTCCTTTGCTTGGATTCCGGGGCATTCAGGTATCTTTGGCAATACTAAGGCCGATAGCCTTGCCAAAGCTGCAGTCAATGACGGAGATCTAGTTCCGTACAAAAACTTTTGTTGTGATTTGGCTCTCCTTCCTAAATCCCAGTTATTGAATTCTTGGACACATATTTGGCGTTCTTCAAGTCAGACTATAGGTCGATATTATAGCACGATCCAGGTGTATATACCTCATAAACCGTGGTTTTCAAATCTGACGTTTGGTAAAGCTATCACTTCGACCCTTATACGTATGAGGCTGGGCCATGCATGCATTCCCTTGCATTTGGCACGACTTAAACTTTTACCTAGCGATATATGTGAGTGTGGCAATGACGTTGGGGATTTTAACCATATATTTTTTGCTTGTCCTCGACTTGACCGTTCCGCTTTTATTTCCTCGCTTTTATCCATTAAAATTCCTTTTCCTACTTCAATTTCTGTCCTTTTATCTTATGTAAATATTGATGTATATAGAATTTTAGCCAGTTTCATTTTTCATAACAATATAAAATTATAATCATTTATGTACTCATATACTAAATTTACCTGATCCTTTTTCAAATTCCGTTCCAATTTCCAATTCAATAAAATAAATCTTACTTCCTAACCTTCTTGCATGGCTGACGCACAAACCGTGCAGGCCAAGAAAGGGAAAAAAAAAAGTAGATGGTTGGATGCTGTGGCCCGTAGATATTTACATTTATCCTCGATCAAGAATCAAAACGCAGATGCGTTGTCACCCCTGAGGACTAAGATGGAATGCCTCGTTTCCAGTAAAAAAGCCGCCATTATACGCTGGTATTCCGTTTGAGCGTGGTCCTTTCCCGGTTGAGCCGACTCATTTGTGATACAACGATAATATATCTGCACCGTGGCTCTACCACGTATAATTTAAAAGCTAGATTGTTACTTTCATCACATTAAATTTCACGAAGCGAAGTGCTAAAATGTATCCATCTATTTCGCACATTTTTATGAACTAAGAAATATAATTAAAATATATTTTATTAAATATGCAGAACCCGCTTTAACAATAGATTACTCTAGCAGTATTATATCTTGTTAAACGACTGTAAGTTATAATGAAGGGCTCTCTGTTATTACAGTGAAAATTATCACTCTCTATGGTAATTTAATTTTATTATCTGTATAATTAACAGATTAAGCTACGTAGGAAGCATCATGCGATAACATCTTATAATTTTTATAATATACGATACACAAGCATTGTTAAATGTTAAAATTTTTAATAATTAGAGTGAAAGCTTCATGTACGTTTGTTAATTGTTATAATTGTCAATATCAATGTAACACATAATTTAAAAAATAAAGTAGAACTGGGCTAAACGAATACCAAAGAATATTTTTTTTATTCTACGTTGTGCCTTATTTTTGGATCTTTAATAAATATAATTGTAAAGTTAAAAATGTTAAAGTTGCAGCCTATATACCCCCCACTACTGAGTACAGGCCTCCTCTCTTTCCTGGAAGGGTTTTAGGGCAAGGAAACGTCCGTTGTTTTGCCCAATATCTTCAAAATTTTTATTAATTTATCAGAAACACTTAGTGAAAACAAGGCATTACATCTTAGTTCTCAGGGGTGGCAACTTATCTGCGTTTTGATTTTTAATCGAGGATAACTGTAGATGTCTATGGGTCGCAGCATCCACTTACCATCAGGTGGACTGTGTGCTCGTTTGTCACCCTTATCGTATAAAAAAAGCTAGCTGTCTGGTGTCGACTAGGCAATAGTCCAATTTTGTTTTAAAATTATAGTTATATGATGAGGGTGTCAGCTTACATAATAATGCTATATTATTACTGTTTTTAACAAAATAACGCGAGAAACTTAATAAAAATTTTAGATTTACGAATAAATTTCAACAGATTTCGCTCTTGTTAAAATTAAATAATTGGTACTTAACTTATTACTGTTAGAATGAAATATGCATATGCAAATACAATGTGTGCTTATTAAAATATATATATTATTGTACATTACAATAATCACATACTAAATGCAAATTTATCGCCCCACAAACTATATTATAAACTGTGAAACTATTTTTTTTAATTTAAATTACGTTGAAACTAAATTTAAAACAAATGAGTTAAATTTATTCACAGGAAAAACGCAATGAATGTTTTAAATTTTGTTACAAGAATGTCCTCCATTTTTGTCATGGCGGGCGATCTAAATGGAGGCTAACCATCTGCACGGGAAAGGATATTCAAACCTTATACACACGACCAATGGAGCAGGTTAGTAACTTACTGTTATGTAAAATATTAGGAACCGTACATTTGCGGCCCCGGTATTTACCAGAATTGTTGTTAATAATAATGCATAATTTTTTTTTATTATTGGGTCAAAAAAATAAATTTTTAAAGTTGTGAAAATAACAGTAAAAAGAGAATTTAAATAATAGAACGATAATGTTACAGTTGAAAGGTTTTGTTGTCATCATCATTTATTTACGTGTTTGACGGTGAAGGAAATCATCGTGAGGAAACCCGCATGTCTGAAAAATTACCGAAAAAAATCTAACTCAATTGAAACCCACCAATACGTATTCCCCATCGTCATCGTCTTCCTGCATCCTTTAACAGGTCGTCACTACATCTAGTGGGCGGCAGGTCCGCACTTATCTTATCAGTACCACTCGAAAACCTTTTTTCCCCATTGATTGTCCAAAGGCCGGTCCATTGTCAATTCAGCTTACCGATCCGTTGTGCATAACCATCTCCCTAGCTTGCTAAGCGAAGTCTCGAACTGAGTCAACGTTAACAACACGCACGGGTTGTACAATATTATATATATATATATATATATATATATATATATATATATATATATATATATATATATATATATATATATATATATATATATATATATATAAATGAATATTTAATAAAGCCTGAAAACGGGAACTCCTTAAATAACACTTAAAATATAACTTCCGTAACTTATAACCGAGTCCCTAGCAATACTCTTACTTTTATAAGAAATTTCTGACGCTTTTTCAAGGAAACTTTTTAGAATTTCGTAATATAAAGGGTAATGGGCAGGGAGCGCAAACTATGAAAAATACTACAAAACTATGAAGTACGGAGTTAAGTAACTGTTTGTTATTAAAAAACATACCTAAATTCGTCTAAGTCTGAAATTTAAAGCTGCTTAGGAAGAAAATAGGTGCTGCCCTCTGGTGTTACATTTAATAAGCAAACACGTTAAGTTCTGCAATTACATCGAGGTGTTTTTTTATAGTTCGCCCCCTAAACGAGCATGAAGTTCACCTAATGATAAGTGTCGACCACCGCACGTGAACAACTGCAACACCAGGGGAAAAGCAGGTGCGTTGCCGGCCTTTAAGGAGTAAGCTCGTTTCTTGATGGTCCCTAAGTCGTGTGGTACACATTTTTTATTGTACTATGGCATTCATTGACATTTGCTTATGAATGATTACATGGATCAACAACATAAAATTCACTTTAAATCATTAGCATGTATAAACCATAAACACCTTATCGTATGGTTATAAATAATTAAAGGATTTTTTAGGAAAAGGCCTTCATCTAAGAAGTAACTTACTAATTTAAAGAAGGAAATTCTCAATGTGATTGTACGTTCTTATGGTCGTAAACCTCATTGCTGATCATGAGGTCCCGGGTTCGAATCCCGGGCCGCGCTAAAATCCGTTATTAGGTTTTTCCGACAAGAAATTCTTGGTAGCTGGTTTCAACACAGGGTATGAGCTTCTGAAAGTACCTTAAGTCTGAAAGCGCTTAGATCTCTCTCCGGTCGTGTCGCACTGCCGTCCCATCGGACTATGATAGTGAGGGAATAGACAGTGCATAATTTAGCATACACTCAGGTACCATATTATTGCTTGCGCATATGGCTAGTCTCCATGGAGACCGACCGTCGCGACCGAAATTTGGTCTGGAAGACAATTAACACGTTCTTGTTTGTATGTATGATATGCGATTTGTACTGATTTTGATTTTAATAGGCTTTAAAGCTATAATGCCTAATACCTCGAGGGTGGTCTCATTTGAAGACTTGTAACAATTCCACTCATAAGAATGAAAATATGGGATAAAGTTTTTAGTGTAACAGTTCAGAGGTCATTAGTCAATGAAACGGGTCAAACAATTACTTTAATACCGACTTCATAAAACGAAATAATAAAATAATTTCTGAAGTCGAGGACTTCAATTTATGTATACACTACTATCTCAGAACTAATTTTAGATTTAAAAGCTGTTTATGCAATATATAACCTCAAGTTAAAAGTTTAATTTATTGGTATAAGCACATTAATGAAATTCAAGAATTGCTTGCTACAAATACGTTGCACAAAATAAACATTGTGTTAATATGAGAGGTCAGTTCTAATAAGTTTGAAATTCAAAACGCTTTAACAAGAAACCAGGTGCTTCTTGAGTACCACGGATCCCTAATCCCATTCTAGTCGTGTCGCTTGCAAAAAACGGACGGAGCTTATCTTGCCATCACGACATGGCGATGATGGCGGCTTTCCCGCGAAACCTGTCAGAGATTGTATCTTTGCATTTGACGTGGATGCGGTAATATAAACAGGGCTACCGTTTTGAAACTGGTTGCAATAAATTAATAAGTTAAATATATAAAACGTTCCATTTCCAGTTACAATTAAATCACTATTAGCTAGTTATAAAGTAAAATAATCTACGTGTTATATTTGCAGCATGCCAATCAAATATGGTGACAACTTTTGATAATTATAAAATCTGATCAATTTCATTATTTTAGCGAACAATGAGGTGATGGCGATAGGCCTATAGTTGGATGGATCAGAGATGGTTACCTTTCTTAGGGATCGGGTGCACAAAGGCTGTCTTCAATGATTACGGGACAACGCCTAGGGAGTAGGAGTACCGGAAAAGACGCGTTAAGACCGGTGCCAACTCTGGAGCAGGCGTCTTTAACACAATAGGAGGAACGCCATCAGACGTATTTATACTTTCATCACTAAACGTTCCTAATTCCTTTCATAATCAAGCTTCTTCACCCCAACCCTTCCATTAAAATCTCTTAACGTTAAAATATTTTCATTTTCCTTACATTTCATTAACACCATCCTTACCATCTCCCAAAACCGCTCTCGGATATAAGTGGGGCTAGAAATGTCTAGGAAGTAGACCCCGGGTGGCAAACCTAGTTGTCGGTTTTCCCCCCGAAGATACTTCGCACATTTCTTTTTCTTTATGTCAGTTTATGTTGGGAACTGAGGTGGGTACCGAGAGACTGGTGCAAAAACGTGATAGTCCAAATATATAAAGGAAAAAGGTTTCAGCCTTCTTAGCATCGTGGGAAAACTGTGTACTAAGGTACTAATTGAAAGAAATATGAAAGAAACTGGTGAAAAAATTTAGGAAGTGCAAGCCAGATTTAGAAATAGAATAGAATAGGGTGTGTAGGATCAAGTCTTTTCCATGCGCATGATCGCGGAAAAGTTTTATGGTATAGTGGACATATATTTTTTATGAAAAACACTAAACTAATTTGGGTCAAGGGCTGGGTTGACACAGGCATTAAAAGTTTCTTTATATTGACTCTAGTTCTTGCTTTAGGATCAACGGGGTCTACTCTGACTGGTTTGGCATCCATAAGGTGTTAGACAGGGCTGATTGTCTTACCCGTGGCTATTCAGTGAGTTAAAACCGGCAAATGCCTTTTGTACGCCGATATTTGCGTCGTCATCGGCCGAGTTCCAATGATGGTTACATTATTGAACAGGTCATTAAAAGAAAGGGGAATGAAAGTGAATGCAAGTAAGACGACAGTTGTGGTTTTTGAATGAGAAGAAAGTAAATGGGGATCTAAACTCTATTGTAGAAAGCCATAATATGACAAAAACGGTACGTGTGGTAATTCACAATGCTGTGTTAGTCCCTAATTTAATATATGGTAGCGCAATTTGGGTGTTGCAGAATCGTTAAGAATAATTTTAGGGCTGAATATGAGTGACAGAGTGTGAAATTATGTGATAAGAGAAGAGTGTAGTTTGCAAGATGATGTTGTGGCCAGGATTAAGAAAGGAATGCTTCGGTGGTTTCGTCATGTATAAAGAATGAATGAGGAAAGAATGACAAAGCAAATTTATGTTGCAGAAGTGAACGGCAGAGTCGGAAAGGGACGTCCTAGGCGAAAGTTTATCGACCAAATTGGCGATATATTGAAAATGGGCTGAATTAAGAGTATCCTTAACCGATGATGTGATGATGCGTAGGAATAAGTATGTGAAGGAGATGAGAGAGGTGTGTCAGGATCGTGTTAAATGGAAGTCTGTAGTATTTGCCCACCCCTCTGGGTAACAGGTGTGAGTGTTTATGTACGTATATGTACGTATGATAATAATGAGATATTAAATAAGAGAGTAATATTTGCTAACAATATTTTATTGATTTTTAAATTCAATGGGATATCGGTAGTATGGAATAAAATGGAATATAATAGAGAAGATTTTTTTATTCAATACTAGCTGGTACCTCCCGCGTTGCTGTTGCTGAAGAAAAAAATTGTAGAGTTATTTTAAATTTGGGAGGGTTATATTGTTAAATTAGGAATGATACATAATTTATTCATTGAAATTGAATTACATATTACTTTCAATTAAATTTGTCCGTATGTTAATTTTACTATGCCTATAACCTTCGCGGAAGTGCAAGAAATAAGTTGATAAAGTTTTACCGCAATCTAATGCATGGTATGGCAGCGAATAAAGTACGAACAAACATTAATTTTATATTTTAGATAAATTAGGAGTAATTATTATTGGAAATCATTTTAGTTTTCAGTTTATTTAAAATATAAGGAGGGTATTATTACCCACAAATTTGAAGATCGGTTATAACATGATTATTATTAGCTAATAAATATTCCACCCTACTAGATGAAATGACGACCTGGAAAGACAAAAAGCATGAAGAAAGTAAATGGATCAGGACCGAGTTTTGTGGTGTTTCTTAGGGAGGCCTATGTTCAGCTGTGGACTTGTGAAAGCCTGTAACATGATAACGATTATGAAAATTTTTCCATAGTATGAAATATTTAGCGTAATAATCACACTTGACAAACTCATATTATAAAAACGCAATATTAGACGTTTCGTACATTTTCGTGACACCCTTGTAACGAGATGGGTAATGGATTCCTTTACGATGACATCACATTGATTCAATGAAAACAATCTCATTTAGAGAACAATAAAACTGAAAGGATAAATTTTCCAAAGTCAAATACACAATATATTCAATTATCAATGTGCTATCAAACGTTGAAGTTGAGCCTTGTAAAGTGACATTAAATGAATAAGAAATGAAAACTCTTTAATTTTTGACGTAAAAAATCGTTTAACAAACCGTTTAAAAACGACATCTGCGAAATAAACTCCGCAAGGGAACTCTTTTTTGTTTAGTCCGCACATACAGGTAAACGAAGAGTAGTATGATCTCCCGCTAGAATGAAGAGCTGATAAGACAGAAAGTTGAGGGCATTACTGAGAGACGCCTTTGTTTAGCAGTGGGGTTGCAAAGGACTGTAATGATGATGATGATGATAATAAAGTCATTTAACTATACAATTTTACAAAACTTAAATCATAAAGAGTGAATCTGCTAAAAAGTAAAGAATTTTTTTTTTCTCTTAGTTCGTTTTCTCTTACACATTGTTTTACGTTCGTAAATTCATAATCCATTATAAAACTGGTACGTTCCACTCGTAGTAACATATCCAAGGTGGTTTGAAAGTATTCGCAGCTCGCGTGCACGTCACATAAATCAAGATGTAAGCGATAACAGCCACCACTCGTTGAGGCAACAACGAGAACGGTTTTACGATTCATAATTGTACTTTATTAAATACCCGCCGCTTGCAATTTAATAGAGGAACTTTAACGAGTGAGCTCTAACTCAGCGATCAATTTTGCAAAGACCAATCAACTTAGCGCAGAATGGTCAGGTTTTTTTACATAATTATTGAAATGTCCTCCGTTGAACGTAGCCTACGTTCCCTCAAGTAATGCCACAAAGCACGGTCTTGAGCCACTTGCCAAGCCTACTCACTACATCTTGCAGAGGAGCCGCCCTACACTTTGTTACCGGAGCAAGCTGCTACTCGAGAACATTTCTTTCTCATCGGTTTGTTGGTTCTTCGAACAATATGGCTGGCTTATTGCCACTTTAGCTTACTGATCCGTTCTGCTATGTCGGTTACTATAGTTCTGCTGCGGATATTCTCATCACGAAGTTTTTCACGCATCTAAACTTCGAGCATAGCCCCCCCCCCACAGTTTCTTGAGTGACCATGAGCTTCATGCAGTAGATCACGACATCTTAGATCCAAACGCTATCACTGAATAACTTACAGACTAAGAGAAGCCAATATTTGGGATCGTCTCAAAACATAAAAAATAATGGATCGCTTCATAATATATATCGTACTTGTATCGAAATCGGTACTTTAAAGAAATTACTTGTTTGTGGTAACGGTATAATATTATATATATATATATATATATATATATATATATATATATATATATATATATATATATATATATATATATATATATATATATTATACCGTTTAGTGATTGATGACAGATAACTAAAAACTAATCCTCTGTCAACCTGGTGTTCAAAAAGCGAATAGCCATATAAGGGTTATAATATTAAATTAGGGATTATCAGTTTTGTCATAATTTTTCAATGATTTGAAAGTCATTATCATAAGTGATGCTTTTAGCAACAGTTATTTGATAGTTTTTTTTTTTAATTTACTTGGCAAAATAATATCGTTTGGCCATTTTAAAATCATCCATGCTCTTATTCATAGCACTGTTTACTAAACTAATGGATTTTGTTTTTCAGTTTACTTAAAATAACGGTGATACCTGCAATGTTAGTGTGATTCATAACTATAAGACAGACGAGTATTCTAATAATAACATAATCATCAGAAACTTATGCGTACGGATAATTAAGAGTTATTATACATTTAAATACAAATATATAAATTTAAAAATTCATTTTCATTAAAATGTGCCAACATAACAATAAATTAAAAATAACAAGTGGTACACAAACTTGGGGAATTAAAACTTGTGTGTTGTAATTATCAAGACGATAATCATAATTTATTCTAATCGCACCATTACTATGAGCAATTTGATAGACGAGAAAGCTAAAATAAATGTGGTTTCCAAATTTGCATTTATAATAATCCGGTAATTAAGTGTCTTTAGACTTTTAATTAATTCAGATTAATATAATCTATAGCATACAGAATACGGATTTGAGATGGAATAAGATTAAATTTTATATACAATATTTTGCAAATATTTACGTCAACTTGTATTATTTACAACTAATGTTGATACATACTAATAATAGACTAACACGCTTAAAATAATGGTAGAAATTTTTTTTATTCTTTTTTTCATGGTGAGTTGGCGGCGAAATAAAATCCATCACCCCGTTTTGTCCCGTGAGTGTTGACAGAGGCGAAAATAGGGTATGCCAAGATATTTTATGGCTTCCTATAGATGGCGATAACCACACCATTTGCGCCACGCTTAAAAACACAGAAAATCAAAGGGCAGCAGCGTTAAAGATATTTTTATATAAAATAGAATAAGAGTTACAAACGAGCACACAGTCGAACTGATAGTAAGTGAATGCTGTGGTCCATAGATATTTTCATCTACCCTCAATAAATAATCCAAATACGGATACGTTGTCACCGTTACTGTTATTGTTACTGTTGTGAATGCCTCATTTCCAATAAAAAGGGTCTTTGGTTCTCTACATCACCATACGAAACACAGCAGCATAAATTTACTATTTTACTAGGCATTCTGTGAGAGTGTGATCCTTCTCCGGTTAAGTCGAATCATTTTTTTTGCATTGCTATAACTATATTATACTTGCAATATGGCTCTACCACGTAGAAAAGGTGTGATATGTCTCTTTCTGCGATCATGTATACGCCAGTCAAGCGCGTAAATCTTTCTTGCAATAAGGTGACAATGATGATAATTTAATAAAAAATAAAAATATCAATTTCTTTGCAACTTTCCGCTAAACATATAAAATGATGTGTCTTACCTGGATTGAAGCGCACCTCCCGCCCTCCCTCAATTGCATACACTAACTCCGTTTTAGCGGTCAGCCGCCGTAGAGTCTATACTACCTGAGGATGCCTCGTGTAGAGGCGAAACACGTGTCGTATTATCGTCGATGGTGTGTCTTGCCTGGAATAGTGGTGTTGAGAGTAGTGGTGCTTGGTCTAGTGGTGACGGAGTTAGTGTATGCAATTGAGGGAGGGCGGGAGGTGCGCTTCAATCCAGGTAAGACACATCATTTTATATGTTTAGCGGAAAGTTGCAAAGAAATTGATATTTTTATTTTTTATTATAATGGATTTCCGCAAAGTAACGCCTGATTCTATCAATTATCTTAAAAAGGCTAGCACAGCCGAACAGGCAAGACTCTATGTTAAAATAACAAAGCTACATCGTATTGCTGCTCAAAATGTTTGGTTTAATCAGCAGTGTATCACTTAGCGGTCAGCCGCCGTAGAGTCTATACTACCTGAGGATGCCTCGTGTAGAGGCGAAACACGTGTCGTATTATCGTCGATGGTGTGTCTTGCCTGGAATAGTGGTGTTGAGAGTAGTGGTGCTTGGTCTAGTGGTGACGGAGTTAGTGTATGCAATTGAGGGAGGGCGGGAGGTGCGCTTCAATCCAGGTAAGACACATCATTTTATATGTTTAGCGGAAAGTTGCAAAGAAATTGATATTTTTATTTTTTATTATAATGGATTTCCGCAAAGTAACGCCTGATTCTATCAATTAAGATAATTTAATATTTCTTTTTGAGTACCTTTAATTATGAGTGTACTCCAAGGATCAATATTGGGACCACTGCTCTTTTTATTATATATTTACGTACTCCTTTTTATATTCCCTACCCCATATCATCTCGTAGGTGTAGTAAGAGGCGAAGTAGATACTTTTAAATGGAAGATGAACTCAAAAGAATAAAAAAATGTTACTAGTGAGGGAATAGAGAGTGCACCTATGATTGCGTCTTCGCTGAAATAAGATCTTTAGGATATTATTATTATTACGGTGGTGATACAACAAATGACTTACCTCCGAATGTCAACAATACAAAATGCCTTAAACTTGTTACAAAATGCAAGGCAAGTTACTACTTATATTCAGTTGAATATTCAAATACTTAATTAGTAGGTTCTACGATTTTCAATGGAATCACTTTTGACTCTCGTCTACAATGGAGTCTTGTCACTACTGCCTTATTTTCGCTATGTATTCAGTTACAAATAAGGACATAAAATGAAATAGACTAACGATGTAGACTTATTTTTGTATTATTGTTATGGAGATCGGTAGCTTAAGTTGAAAATTCATTTGTACCACAGTAAAAAGCCATCCGTGCGATGTACAATGTCAGACAAATGGAGTCACTCAGAGATCAATTTAACAAATTTATACCTTAACTATATCGAACTAAATTACTAACGTACGTAGTAGTAATACCTCAATGCTTAACTATTGTTTTGCTGATCATATCGTATAATTTTATTATAATTTTAAAGTATATTTCAATACTTTATATAAAATTAATGTTGTCCGTAATATTACTATGTGCGTTATATATCAAAGCTTGCTATTCCAAAGTACAGGCTCCATTACATTAGCGGCTTATTTTAGGTAGATTTGTTAAATATTATTTACTGTTAGTAATGTAATAGTAGTTACATGGAATCTTTGGTTGCAACCAAAGGTTCCATGTAATATTGAGTCCATGAATAGTTGAGCTGTCTTTGATGATTAATGAAAAGATAAGGTATTTGGATGCTATGGGATTTTTTAGATTTTCTTGTGTATACAAACGTTTACTTATGAGTTTCTATCTGCTTCTTCTCACAAGCTCTCCCGCACTAACGACTTGTTTAAGCGATGGCGTAGTATTTCTGGCTTTAAAAAACTGCTTTGTAAAACACGTTTTTGTATTTTTATATTTAGAATTTGTCTTTTATAACTATACATTTTTATAATAATATAAACATAAAAAAAACCAATGGTTCACCTCCACCACCTGATGAAGAGTTGCTGGCTACTGGAGCCCATGGACAACTGCAACGAAATTTTAAAAAGAGACCACAGATTTGTTTTAACCTCTAAAAACTAAAATACAATGTTTCACTGCCTTGTATTCTAATGGCTCTCTTTAGCCTTCGAACTGGACCACATCAGTGGGGACATTGCTATTTGACGGGCAAATAGAAAAAAGACCTAGGCGGACTTCTAGATACAAAAAAGCCTTCACTCGATAGAATAAAAGTTAATCTATCACCCCATTTCGTTCTATGGGTGGGTATCCGTTGTAACCCAGGCACTAAACGCTTGCCGTAAATTTCTGCATGTGTAATCCAACAACACGTACTGGGGAAATACGACAGACTTGTTGGAGTAACCTTCTTAGAAATGAGAGGCCTATGCCCAGTAATGGGACGCATATAGGCCATAACTTTACTTACTAAAGCAAAATCATTTCCGTATCTCACAGAAAACTTTTATCTACTTTTGTCACTAAGGAATTGTGCATTGTAGAAGTGTTTGTACAGGTAGACTGCAAGGCATGTAAGTCACAACAACGAATTTCGTACGTTCTTTGTTCGAAAGCGATTTTATTTGAAACTAGCGATCCACCCAGGGATCTCGATCTTGAAAACGAGCACAATGAAATTCCCCATTCAGAAATCAATCAATTACCCAATCACACGCACACATAAATATTCATCAAAATTATTTTAGCCGTTTCCGAGTTTTTGCGAGACTAATGGAAAACAATTGTTTTTTATTTATAGAGATAATATTAATAAATTGCCTCTTATGTTTTCAATTTGACCTCAACGTAATCTGTATGACCTCCGAAGCAATAAAATATATTTGCCAATTAGGTAAGGGAAGCTATAATCATCATACCGGTTGTAAAAGATAATTATATTTTAATAACAGACATTAAAAACCATTGTTCAAATGTGATAAATGATTATGCGAGTTGAAATAATTACACAGGTTCGTAAGACAAAAAAAAAATCGGTTTAAATTATTCAATGAATCAAATTGTTTCGAAATGGACAAAAAACGTAGACAAGGATTTTTTATTTGTAATCTATGTGGGCTTTTGGACTTTTCAGATAAGACCTTAAACAGGAAACCTCTTGAATTATAACCAAAACACGTCACGTGGGCCATTCTTCTCCGGGACTCTTTTTCCTTCTCTTTCGTTCTTTCTTTCTCGGTCTAACTTCGACGACAGTTCATGACTAAGCTAGAAAACGATTTAGTAAAATACATATAGAATACGAGATTAACGACATTATTTAATATATAAACTATACATTTGATTTTATTACAATTAAATATATGTTCTCTTAATTTTAGGACCTTGTGGAGGAAGAAAAAAGGCACAAGACCCGACAGGATTACTTCGGTCCTATGGATGGATGGTAAACACTCCTGTGTGGCGTGCTACTTGCATAGATACTTTGGCGAACTGTTATCTAAAAAGCACTTTATATAGAGCCGGTACGGTGACTTTGGTATCACTGGCGGCTGAACGAAAAAATAACGCTAATATGAGCTTAAGAGATGACTAAATGATGTGAAGTTTCTAATGAAACTGTATACACGACCGGTCGTCGCCGCAGGTGGCAAGAAGTCTGGTTATTTTCTAGTTTGAAGACTAAGCCATTTGTAGAGGATACGCAGTTTTTAGCTGTGTTAATAAAATTACTTTCAAAAAATTACTTGTCACCTATATTGAATAAATTCATATTAATTATCATTACAGAACTTCACAGGTCCATCGGAGACCCCAAGTAATGACTCAAAACACAGCCCTGAGCCACCTGCATCAATCTACTGTCTGCATGTAATTGCTACTGTAAAAAAAAACTTCAGCACTTTAATATACCGACAGTCAATGTGGTAGATACTGCTAAAGGAATACCAATATTATTGACATTACATTTTTATTATACGCAAGACAAAGTAGCAGATTGTACTTTTTACTTTTAGACGGTCTTCTCTGTAATTTGTCGGAAAGTATATAGGTACGTTTTCTATGATACTAAAGCCTTTTCGGAAACTGGCTTGATTGGGAGGCACAAAGTGGCAGAAAACAGCATGAGTGTTCGAATTTAATTTATTTCTTTGCATTAAATAGCATTTAAACGGTCATATACTATCGAAGATTATGCCGTGATAAAAGAGCATTCGTTGCAGCATTAGCATACGAGAGTTATTCCATTACACTGTTAATAATTTAAAAATAATACACCGCCGCACGCGACCGAGAATTATGTGCCTCTGGAGATGTATTTACTGATGGATTTATATTGAATATATGTCCAATTTTGAATTTAAACGAAAGGAAATAAAGTTTAACGTTGGTGTTAGAAAGGCTATATGTATGCCAATTTGCAGTGGTATTAAACATTTTATGGTATTGCGCCTGAGGATCGGAAAATGTACTGTGCTTTGCTTAACATTAAATATTATAATATGCATTTAAAAGGAATTTTGATATAAATGTAGTAGTATTTATGTATATAATTCATCATTCACTTTTTTAAGTCTGCTGCTGCCGTATATATATATATATATATATATATATATATATATATATATATATATATATATATATATATATATTAAGAAGTACCCGGTTGACCGAGCTTTGCTCGGTATTTTTCGCTCGATTTTTTTAATTCGTGTGTTTCGGAAATTATATTTAGATACAAATTACATACTGATGAATTATAAATAATATTTTTTGATCTTAGCGACATAACAGAAAAAACGGAACTGGTTATTTGAATAAAAAATCATGAGTGCAATTATTTTTATTTAAATTTTCGTGTTTTTAAAAAATACTAAAAAAAGGGCTCGAAAAAAATATATTTTCTCAAAAAAGAAAGAAACTTGAAAAAAAAAAATAAAAAAGTCGGTCGGTCGGTCTGGGCTCGAACCGGGGTTTTACGATTTTGTGACCGCCCATTATACCAATAAGCTATTTATAATCATTACCAAACTGTCAAAATTTACCTTCTTATTCTAACTATATTGTAGCAGTTTTTAATTGCCTAAAAACACGGACAAAAAGACATTTTCTAAAAATAAATCTTAGCTAGATCGATTTATTATCCCCGAAACTCCCTGGACACTAAATTTTATGAAAATCGTTGGAGCCGTTTCCGAGATCCCGATTATATATATATATATACATATATACAAGAATTGCTCGTTTAATAGTATAGGATTAATAGTATAGGATAAAATCACAACTTCATTGCATTTTTCCAAAAAGTTGCTTATTTTTTTTAGATAAACTGTATTTAACTTTATTTATAAGACATGCAGGTTTCTTCACGATGTTTCTCTTCATTGCTAAGCAAGTGGTAAAACAGCACTTAAATTTGCAATTAACAGTCATCTTTGTGTAACCCTGTCAACAGAGACATTCTTTCTTTTCTTTCACACATTGATTCTTAAACGAGGCTAGATGTAGGTGTCTATGAACCTCAGCATCCTCTTACCAGCACGTGTATTGTATATTACCCTAAAAACACAATAAATAAATACAAAACTGTGAATCTGTTAAAGAAGCATTCTTATTACTTTAAAAACTAAATTGGACCATCGGGCCCAAAGTGGGCGTGTCGGTAGAAGGGAGACAAACGGGCCGATAAATCAGCCACGGATGCCGCGTGCAGGTGTTGCAGCACTACAGAGCTCGGTGAATTATTGTGTCATAGATTAATTAATATGCTTGAATTTATAGACGGGCTAAATTCGCTTCGGGCAAAATAGACGTTGCAACACATTCAAGCTTATTTATAGGTAAATAATATTTATTTTTGAATATCATTACCAATATGTTTTATAATAACAAATTGCACACCTTCTTTTTTTACTGGCATGCTAAAAGATGCTTCATTATGGAATATATAAGGGCACTGCCTTGTATAAAATCTTTGTCATTAAAATGTGTCCTTTATATTAAAGGTGTACATATTCATTCTTTCACTCTAGCCTCTAAAAGTCTACTGTTAAACATAGGCCTCTCCAACAGATTGTCTTATAGGGAAAATTTTGCCATAGTTGTCACGTTAGCAGATGAGTTGGCAACCGCAGTTTTTTTTAAATTATTTTGAGTTGTTATCAGAAAGATGATGTTGCCCAGTTTTTGTTTTAATTTCCCTGTCTTGCCTCTTACGACACCCATAATATGTGTTAGTGGATATTCTTGTTGGATCTGTGGTTTGTACACAAATAGTTAAATCAATAGATAAGTGTCTCTGTGTTTCTTTACGAATTACCTAGTATGGGTGTTGTCTACCGAAAAAGCAATATCCTTATTGATTTGTTTTCTTTATCTATTTTTTGTTGTCGTATTGAAAACCTAAGTTAACTTAACTTAAGTTAAACTTAAGGTTATGAACTGCATAGAAAATTTTGCTTTAATATATTTAAAATGATTTTGCATAAAAGCATAATAATTATCTTTTATAAAAAAATAATTTGTAGCTTTCTTGCAGTTTTCCTTTTATTTTATATTCAATGACGAGGTGTAATTATTACATATAAGTAGTAATTAAACCTTTTTTATTCTCACGACACCCGAACAAAACGCAAAGGTCAAGAAGTCATTACAATAATACACAGTTATATTTGCCTACGTTTTTAAACCGCGTCTGAATGCGAAAGCAATAAATAATCTTAGATTGAATTATTGTTATCGCCATTTTGCGCCCTGGATTAATTTACACGGCCATTGTGAAGCGAAGTCGACTTTAAAATATAATTTATTTATGGCATTGTACGTTGCCGCTCTACCAAACCCTGTTAATTGATAAATTAAAAGGAACTCATAAATTATATAGCTGAAGGATGGAGACGTAGGAATTGCTCTCCCATTAGCTTTAATAGTCTTTCAAGTAGTTAGTTGTCGTGACATTTTATTTTATGTTAAACATTAATATCAATGATTAATTATAGGTACATACGTTACTATATGTATATTATAAGTCTGACTCGTTGGTCTAGTAGTTGTAGTAGTGCGACTGCGGAACGTGAGGTCCTGGGTTCGAATCCCGGGTCGGGCCAAAAAATTAATTATTGAGATTTTTCGTCAAGAAACTCTCTCGAGTCAGGGAGCTGGCGGTGTCTCACCCCCGTGCCTCGGAAAGCACGTAAAGACGTTGGTCCCGCACCTGATCTCTCTCCGGTTGTGTCAGTTGACCGTCCCATCGGCTAATGAGAGTGAGGGAATAGAGAGTGCACCTGTGCTTATGCATATACTTGGGCACTATAATCCTGTCCTGCGCCGATGGCTAGCCTCCGTTGAGGCAGGCCGCCGTGGCCGAAGTTCGGTCTGGAGGACATTATTATTATTATTAGTATAATAAGTTTCTATATAAAAACCAATTCCTGTCCGTTAGTCCCGCTAAAGCTCGAAAATTGTGCGAGCGATTCTGATGAAATTCTTTGTGTGTGTTTGAGTCGGATGGTTTAAATTCACAGTTGGATCCGCTAGGTGTTGTTGAGATCCAGAATTCACCCATGCGAAGGCGGTGCGAATCGCTAGTATATTATAAAATGTCCATTTTATGCTGAATGGATTAAGTGCTTCTAAGAATAATATGGTTTACTAGGTGTGTGGTAGATACCGCTAGGCAAACGTAGTGTGAGACGCACTCAGACCAGATGGAGCGACGATCGGGCTAAGTGGCACGCCTCAAGAGAGGCCTATATCCAGCAGTGGATCACTGTGGGCTGATGATGACTAGGTGATAGGCTCTCCATATAATTAGGAGTCCATCTGGAAAAGTACCGAAGCTATTTCTGCCGCTAAATGGCAGAACACACAACTTGCGCCTCTGTCTAAAAGATGTCTTGTATATAACTCAGATCGAGACTATTTGGTGTTACAAGTAGTTTATACGTTTTCTTTGAACTAAATAGTAAGTGGCTACCGCAATCCATAGACACCGGAAGCCAACTTATAACATAGAAGGCTACAGATGCGTTGTCCCGCCCGAGGACCAACATGCAATATGCAGGATGTAGCCCTATAGCCTTTAGTAGCCCTCGAGCTTCAGACCGGAACACAGTAGTGTAAAAAGATAAAGAGAGTGGTACCTCCCAGATGTACCCGGTAACTATATAACACTACATAAAAGTACACATACACACTATATAACAGTATACCCAGTACCCAGATGGGCTTTTAAGCTAAATAAGAGCCTGATACCCTAGTTACTTCACCATATTACCAGAAACTATGCCACGATTTAGGATTTCGGCGCGATACGCCTTTGGACTCACGCCTATCTATAACATAAAAAAATATATAATTATAATGGTCCGATAAAATAACTGAAATGTTTAAGAGTACCTTATAAATTTTTAAAAGTAAAGTAGGAGTACCCTTAACCGACGAGCATGGGTGCGTGGGTATATGAATGTGGAGGAAGCGAGAGAGGTGTGTCAGGATCGTGCTAAATGGGCATCTGTAGTCTTTGCCTACCCCCCTGGGTGACAGGCGTGAGTGTTTATATTGAAAAATTTAAATTAAAAATGATTTATCGATTTACAATGTTACATTTTAAACCAGTCGCAAGGGCCCCTGTACTAAGTTAGTAACCTGTATTACTGGGTACCCCATATGTATTACACATACTTATACAAATATGTTGTGTTTATGTTGTTTAAGAGTAATAATGTGAAAATGCAGCCCTCATATCATTCCCTTTCCTCTGAGGGATTTTTTTTGGGAACTAGACTCAGCCGCGTTGACCGTTGACCGCGTAACGCGTGTGACGGATTTCACAAGTTAGTTTCTTAAAAAGCAGGTGTTTTAACTTCACCGCCGAGCACGTGCAAAATCAGCACTCAAAATTGTAGTTTAAGATATAATCAGTGTAGACGGTGAACGAACTCGGTTTGTACGCGTGAAATTTACGGCGAGCTTTAGTGTAGGTAATGACTTTTTTTTATTTACGGAGACTACAATCAAATAAAATAAATTGTCACTTTTATTTTACTTTTTTGTAATTCTTTACGTTTAACTTGGCCTGCAGCATGCATCAGCTACTGTGTCAGCCACTTTACGCCGATGGTCACTTCATTTAATCACAGGTAGTAGTTCCTTGGAATCTGTTAATTTGTGCAAATATGTGACCGACAATCTAAAAAATTACAATGGAAAAGTAAGTCGCGAAGATCAAAATGCCAAGTTATACACCTTGGTATCGTAATTAACAACGCTTTTTATTCGCAACATGAAGAACATTTCTTGCTATGTAATTAATAAATATAAAACATGCGTAAATTGACGGTTTCTACTTATGAATGCTTGTTCCCATCCTGATTCTTATTTATATAGCCTTAATAACTATTTTAATGTTTCCTCTCTAGACCGTGTAGTCAGGATCAGCTATTTATCATTGCTGTTAAATCGAATGTAAATAATAGTCATAAGGCTATTTCATTTTGTAACGATACATTATTCTCGTTTCTGACATGTTATTTTTAAAATAAATAATGAAGATTATTTATCATATTACAATGTCATTATAAATAATGATATCTTTGTAATCAATTATAAGTTATAGTATGATATAAACATTATTTAAGAGTTCCGCCTCGATTCTTGAATAAGATTCACATTAAAAAATAAATTACATTTTTCGACATTGATGCGTGTGTTCGGCTTCCTGCTTGTTATATTATTTAAATGTCCTTACTGACAAAACTCTTTAAATATCAAATAATCAACAATCACTTATCTTAACACCGCTAAAATGGTGATCGTAAATGTATCAAGTTGATGTGAATAAATTATATGGAATCGGTTTTTCACAGAAATTAAAAAACTACCTGTTTTGAATATAATCCTCATTCCACATTAATAAATGCAAAATTTGTAATTATAGTCGAACCAACTTATAATAATATTCTCGAGTTTTCTCAGTATGTTCGACTTCTACTCGTGAATTAAATTCCTTAATTAATTTTGTTTATAGAATTACCTACTTATTGGTCTTTTGAGTCCTTATCAAAAATAATTAATAGATTTTTTTTACCTAGCGGAACGTTACCTAGCGGAAATCCATTAAATTAAAGTTAGCAAGAATAGGTATTTTACACCATGTAAAATAAAATAAAAAAATATATATTATTGATAGATTTTGTAAAAAGTAAACAATAAATATTGATTTCTGTTTATAAAATTGTATTATAAATTTTAAATTTCCATATTAAGAATATTTTTTTCGTCTGTTCCTCAAATCTGCAAAACGCTGTCGGCCATATTAGACCATGTCGTGACGTCACTGATCCAGCCTAAGGAAATTAGTGTTCTACTTGTATGTCACTGATTAGGAGAACTAGCTAACGTGCTGTGTTATTTTGAAATTTTTAAGCTATAATTACGATTATTGAGTTTTATTCCGAATTTAATTGAAAAGGCATCATGGGAATACAAATTCGTAAAAACAGAAAGTACTAATCTACCAAGGATAATTAAATTGATGGTGGCAAAGTTTTTTGCATGCAATCGCAATTTTTGTTCTGCTGAGTTGAGGAATGTTATAAACATCATTGTAAGTACCTACCTATTACTAATTTTTGATTACACAGAAACACAATACCAGGTCAGAGTGTATTTTGATAAATCATAGTTTAGTTTATCTATACTAATTACAATCATTAGCAATCATTATTTATAATATCTAAGTAAACTTATTACAAAATTTGATTTGCGATACCTTTCACCTCATCATGTTTTGCTTTGTATTAAGCGATAGTTAAATATAAATCATACTTACATTAAAATTATCTTCACAGAAGTATTTTTTATAGGATAGGGTGACAAACGAGCACACAGTCCACCTGATGGTAAGTGGTTGCTGCGGCCCATAGACATCTACATCTATCCTTGATTACGAATCAAAACACAGATGCGTTGTCACCCGTGAGGACTAAGATGAAATGCCTCATGTCCAGTAATAAGGGTCACAGAAGTATAGTTTAGATTTTGTAGACAATGCCTTCGGGTCTCTTCTTGACAGTTTTAATCAAGTATTGTCCTTATTTAAATCAGTTGGCACTTTAATCCATAACTTTCCCGGCGTTATTATGCTCGTATTTTTGCATTCAGGCACAACACAATAATGATATAGATAATAAACTCATTATTAAACATTAAAAAGTATATTATTCCTTTGAAAAATCGGTAGAATCGACGACTGTAACGTCACGAGTTGAAGAACATGGCGGCTAGCGTTTTCACGCGTAAATATAAAAAAAATTAAAAGTGATTTTTATGACACTATTCGGTTTAAAAAAATATCAAAATTAAAGTGGTTTTGGATTATCACTCTAGGATTTTTTGAAAATGGGTCGAATTCCCTATTAATTTGTATTACGTGCACTATCCCCGTCACCACTAATCCCAGCACTACATAAAATTCTCCACTTAGCGTTCAGCTACCGAGAGTGGAGTCTACATCATCTGAGAATGCCTCTTGTAGAGATGAAACACGTGTCATATTATCGTCGATGGTGTGTCTTTCCAATAGTGTAGTGGTGCTGGGATGAGTGGTGACGGGGATAGTACACGAAATTAAGGAACGGCCAGAGATGCTCCTCAAACGAGGCAAGCCTAATATTTTTTTTCATAGAGCGGAAATAGGAAAAGTAATTCTTCCGAACTTTAATCGTTACCTAATTTTTTAATAGTATCGATACTTCTACATAAAGTAAGTTTTTTTATGGGATAAGGGTAGTGAGAAATGAGTACACAGTCAACTTGGTGGTACATGGATGCTGTGGCCCTTAGACATCCACCTTTAACCTCGATTAAGAATCAAAACGCAGATGCGTTGTCACCCTTGAGGACTAAAGATGGAATGCCTCGATTCTAGTAAAACGGGTCACAGGTTCTCTACACTCACGATACGAAACACAGCAGCATTAAGCTACTATTTTACGCCGGTATTCTGCGAGAGCGTGGTCCTTCCCCGGTCGAGCCGACGCATTCATTTGACAAATGAGCGCAAAATTCATATTTTTGTTAAGCCAAAGTGTCCACAGTCCATTGTCAAATACATAGATTGTTGAAACCCTATTCTTCGAATATCTTCCAGCTCGTATATCCTCCGAATATTTTGCTCTATTTCCTTGTTAAAATGAAAGAAGGTCTGTGTGTTGCAATTGGTTCTTATTATTTGGTTAAATTACTTTATTACCATACAAGTTATAATAGAAATTAAGATATGTAGTTGCCGTTAAAATAGGGTGGCCACCTAAAAATAAATTTAAACCGGCATTGTCCATTTAATTTGACCATTCCAAGCTTTATGATCAATATTTTTCATAACTAACACCGTATTATTGTAAATTGAAATATGTATTCTGTATCTATGACACACATTCGTGCTATTAACATAAAAATATAGATGCAGCATGGATCTACCACGTAAAAGAATATGTTTAAATTTTTAAATATTATAATTTCAAACTCGAACAAAACGTTTATGACGTGGGATTAAAGGAGCATTTAGATCCAAAGTCATGCAAGGTTATTTACAAGCCGTCACACTGCATTTCACAATAAAAAGATTGCAATGAACAGTCGGCTTTACTCGACATTGAAGCGTTATTTGACTCCGCAGTAATATTATTATATTATTGCTCTTAAACACTAGTTTACAGCTGTCTTTATTGAGGCTTAATGCAACGTGAGTTTTATTATTCAATCGACGGTTGAGAACCACTGTTATTAAATACGCCAGGTAATGGCAACTTTAACGAAATAAATTGGATTTTTTTTAATATTTAATTGGAAACCTAAAAGCAAAACTAATGGTTCCCAAATCAATAGAATGATCATATGTACTGACATAAACTGCAGATAAATATATATACTATAAGTTAGTAGGTCACTATTAGTTAAAAAAAAATGTCAATATGCCGTGCCATTGAGTGGGTGCGTCAGAAAGTCCATCACCCCAATGTATAGGTATCGTGGGTGTCATAAGAAGCTGCTATAGGTAATATCAGAAATATCTCATTGAGGCCATGTATTCCTGCAAAAGTAGGCATTTAGCGCTGTCCCGGCCGCGCACGAATTATTTCGCGCGGACTCCAAGGTAGTGAACTTGCATGACCCAACCAGCAACACAGTAAAGAAATAAGCAGTAGTGACTTTTTTATTTGACTTTACAAATGTATTTTTTATGATCAAACTTTTTTATTATAGCGATAAATTAGAGTTACATAATAAAAAGAAAATTAACAACCAGTTCGCTTTTGATAGATATGGAAACTGTATGAGTAGAGAACTGTTTTTAAGTTGTTTTTAAGTGTGAACACACACAACGCTAGGGGAGATAGTCAAACTTACAGTGAAATTCATTATAACTATTAAAACCACAGGATTTATATTTATAGCACGCAATATTTAGTCTGTGATAACAATTGTATGAACTCGTCAAGAACTGATTTATTGATGCACGGAGAAAACTGACACAGGTCCATCGTCCATAAGCGCCAGCGCGCGACTGGTCAGGCTTGCTGAGACGCCGCGCTCGCGCTTTTAGGAGGTATTTAAATATAGTAATTAACACAATATTTTTATTAAGTTAAACTCTGCGAATTTGTCTGTAAACATTAAGTGGCTTTATTTGAGTACAAAATTTAAGTGTAAAATGTTAGTAGTTTAGTCATAATATTGAAAAAACAATACAAAAAGGGGTCACTTCGGGATTTTTTTCTATCGAGTGAAGTTCTTTATATTTCGGAACTGAATGCGATTTTGTCTAGACTAGATCCTTAACTAATAGCATATATTTTTATCAGAATTTAAAACACTAATTTCTATGCCTCAGATGGTTTAAGAGAACTCAAAAGCGCGGTCTTTGCGAAATACCTAGCCTTAATGAAAAGAGGGGGATGTGTCATACAAACGAATTTTTTTTAATCAAGAAAATGATTACGCTGAGATTGCAAATAATATTAATATTGATATTTTTACAGCCATCGATCATAATCTCATCGGAATCCAAGGTTTTATTTGTGCTAAAAATGGAACGGTTGTGAATGATGTGGGTGTTCAGTTCGGTGACAGTGTTGCTTTCTAGAGTATTTACGTATTGTATATATAATATCATATGACTCACGGATGTTTTAAATGCTTTCTAAGTTTGTATATTGAAAAACAACCTACCATTTCCAAAAATAGTGGTTACAATAACTCGGTCTATGTTCGTCAGTGAATTTTTGATAAATGAATGAATTAATGAAACACCAATGAAAATTTTACCTAGGAAATATGGGCAGCAGCAAGTTTCAGTAGTGTTAACAAACCCTGCTTCTTTTCCCAGTTTCCAATTAGTAACAGTACAAAAACGACCTCCTGTACTCGAATTGAGACTGGCAATATTTGAAACAAGTACGCTGCGGAAGATAGTTGCGTTGGGATATTATTATGTCTAAAAGTTTAAGCCATGGAGAGGACTATTGTTTGTTTTACCACTTACTACGCTGGTTCAGTGACGCAAAGTGCACCTTTTCCTCCGACACCAAAGACAGCAACAAAACGACAAAGATCTTGTATTTCTTACTCTTCCTTATCTTCAACCTTCTTACACTTAGTTTTTCTATGTTAAAGAACCCATAAAAAGAATACCCGCAGTAATATCAAATTAAACAACACAGACCTACGTATATAATAATCGCCAACTATAACGATAGCGTCAACTTATTGAGACGTGAGGAAAATAATGGATTTCAGCGGTTCCAGTCATGTTTTGCGAAAATCTTCGAAGAAGTCCGAATGTTCAGCTGGGAACCTGTGATGGGCTGCAATAATAACGATGCAGATGGCATATCAGGTGGTTATATTGCCGTAAAAGGCTGTTTGGTCTTCTTGGAATTTTCCATAGTCGACACTTAGTTTTGTTTTAAATTTATTTGTATCCAGTTCTAAGTACTTAATATATAAAATCACAATCTGCCAAGCTGTGGATACAGTTTGTTGGCAGCAGCTCTCATAGATGATACATGTTTATGTACTAATTATGTAAAGAGCACAAAAAAGAGAAAAATAAAACAAAATAAAGAAAACTTATTAACTACCTAAAGAGTGCCAAAGAAAAATAAAAAGGATAAAATATTGATTTTATTAACCTGTATACAACTATCGACGAGAGACAAGTAATGCTTTCTCAGAGTGAGTAAGCATTACTTTTTTAAGTAATTCTTGCCATTTATGTTTTTCATTAAATCATTAGGTAGTTGTACCTAGTATGTCACCTATAGAGCGAATATTGGTGATGGAATTTCAGTAATCAAAATAAGTCAGTTATCTCGTTCAGTCGAACACCATGGAAAGAACCAACCAATAATCACGTATTATGAATAAACATTGACGCGTAGAATCGAGACAAATCGATATTTAAATATTTATAGAGTCGGAAAACACGAATGTTTTTGGAAAAAGATTATGAAAGCAATCAATTTAATTTATTTTACGATTGAGTTTCTCGTTCGGAATTGTCTTCGCTTAATTATTCAATATTCAAATTTTTATTCGAAGTGAAAATATACCCAGTTGATCTTCATTAACCAAATAGTCGATTTGAAATTTGGCCGATAAATTTAATTTTATTGTATTGGTCTGCTAGAATACAAATGGGTCTCATTTTCTCCGAACTATCATTAAGTTGTATGCGGTAGAAACGTGAAATAAAATAAAAATTAAAAATAACATATTTTTTGTGTATTTTTATTCAGAGACATTTTCATTAATGCACCCACACCGAAGCAGAAAAGATAATTTTATTTTTATCTTCCTTTGCTTTGATGCCTCCGCTGTTTGCAAAGCTTGATTCATCTTCATCACCAGCATGGTGATCGTCATCGTCATCATTATATTCATCATCATTATAGTCCTTCACAATCCCACTGCTGAACCTCAAGCAATGCTACAAAGCACGGTTTTAAGCCACTTGCATCATCACAATTAAACGCATTTTCATCATCATCTCTGGCGTGTAGTATTTAACTTCTGGATGTTCGCCTTTACTGAGATGCATAAATTAGCCCGGAACCTTTAAATATATTCAATAAGTAAATTTTCCTGTAATAACTAAAATTTCCTTTAATAATGACAGCTAATTAGGGACTGGCGTCATAAATACAAGTAAGTGGGTGGCAAAATACATTATGGACTGTTATCGGCAGTATATTTCACCTTCATAACACAAGATAAACATTTTTAATTTCAACATTAAATGTCGTAATAAATTATGTCTTGGCTTGGCAATTCGGCCCACGCAATTCGTATTCATAGTTAACGTCTTGTTTTATATTTATAAATTTTTATAGAATAAGGGTGACAAACGAGCACACGGTCCACCCGATGGTAAGTGGATGCTGTGGCCCATAGACATCTACATTTAACCTCGATTAAGAATCAAAACGCAGGTACGTTGTCACCCTAAGGACTGAGAGAGAATGCCTCGATTCCAGTAAAAAGTGGTCCCTGGATCTCTACACTCACCATGCAAAATCAGCAATATTAAGCTGCTATTTTACGCTGATATTCTGTGAGAGCATGTTTCTTCCCCGGTCGAGCTACAATCATAATACAGCTGCAGCGTAACTCTACCACGTATGATGCTGAGCACTACCTACGATTCACGATTACGAACCAAAATATAGATGCGTAGTCACTCAGGACTAAAATTACCCATAAAAAGGATTTTTAGTTACCATAAAAAACACAGCATCTGTTTCGTATGGTAATTAAAGCAGTGAGAGCGCGGTTCTTCCACGGCCGAGCTAACCCATTTGTTGCCACTATAATATAACCGCATCATCGCTCTACGCTAAAGCTTAATGCAGCTGTATTTCGTATGGTGAGTGTACAAATACGGAGATCCTTTTTACTTTAAACGGGGCATTCCATCTTAGTACTCGGTCATGATAACGCATTTTTGAATCTTAGTCAAAGATAGATAATACAGATGTCTATGGGCTACAAAATCTTCATCTGATGAATGACTCAAATGGAGAATGCCTCGTTAACACTGAAAAGATTCACAAGTCCTGTATTGATAACAAACCAATCAGAATTATTACTGTTATACACTTTTATTTTATGGAAAATCCCTATTTTCCATTAGCCACGTCCGTAATATTAACCAGCTGCAGTGTTGGCTATGCCATACATAAAAAATAGAAAACTGTCAGTCGTAGGACTGCAACCAGAACTAAAAACTTTTGGGAATATTTGACAGTGAATACTTTGTTTTGGTCATTTATTTTTCTACATAAATAATCAACTCAAATAATGATTATCTTAAACACAGTTCAAACAATGCACAGTACACACAAGCTTTTAAAGTGGTCAACATAACTTCACTTACTTCTACAGTATGTCAGTGACGTGCTGTAGAAGTAAATCCAAAAAGTCAAACACGCATATACAGTCGAGTATGTACAATGTACGAGTGTATATATGCGTATACATGTACACAGGCCGCTATGCTACGCGTCGCTAGTCCGGCTCAAGCGCAATACGTCACAAGCATGTTGAGGTCATCGGAGACATGAACCCATGAGTTTATCCCCTACCAGGGTTGTCATTTCGAAATTTTAAGTTGACATGTTTTGGATCCTGGATTGTCGTGTTTTGGAATAAAAACTACAAAATTTCCGCGTACATTTTTATTTATTTTAAATTAACACGCAAGATTAAACATGACATAGGAACATTACTCCACCATCATCATTCTTATCATAATTTCTTATCGTACGCAAGTCTTTGTTCAATTCATATTTATTATTTTCCTTCATATTTGTCTATCATTTGTTTTGTTGGTTTGAAATTTACACAATTTCCTTGGGATCGGATAAAGTGCTTAGCTAGTAAAGTTAAATAAAGTAAATAAACAGCAGTATATCTTCTTAACATACTTTTCAAAAACGAAAGAATGAAATGAAGACCATAAACAATGAAGTGTGCGCGAATGTATGTCGAATTCGCGTCGGGATTTCCCCGTGCATAGAGTAATGAACGACTACGTATAGTGTAGTTTAGCGATGTGCGTTGTAATGACTTATCGACTACCGATAAAATTTTTGGAAAATTTAGTAGCCATCGGATTGCCGTGTTTTAGTACACGGCAATTAATATGCTGTCATGTACCGTGTTTTATTGCTGAATAGACCCAAATTGCCGTGTAACACGTTAATTGCCGTGTAAATGGCAAAGCTGTCCCCTACCAAAAAGTTTTCACTTCAAAAACGATTATTTTCAGAATTAATTTTATTGAGTGAACCCTAAAACTAAACAAGAGAATATGCAAAGTTTCTTAAAAATAACATTCCATCCTTTGAAATCACAATCTATTTGCTAACATTTTTAATACATATTATTAAAAAAGCCCCATACTTGGGTTTTTTCTGTGTCAGAAAGACACGCAACCAGACCCGAAATAATTATTTGTAGGCCATACAAATACTTGTTCTGTTCGAGATTTGAACTCGCAGCTCAGCAGTCGTTGCACTGCCCGGGCATTCAAGGTCCAATATAAATTGTGTTTTGCATCCAGTTATTCTTATTACCAAACTATGAATACGGCATATTAGTATCAGTAAAGTCCATCAAAGCACTCAACAACACGAATACAACTTCATGCTTATTCAAATATTTGTTTGGTTCCAATAAATACCTTCATTTGATGTTTACACAGAGCGATTTGACAATAGATTTAGGTGAATAGAAATACGTTGTCTTTATTATATAACATAGAGTCGTCTTTGGATCAGGGACTAAGCACTCATCGTGAAGCTTATAGTACGCGAGTAAACCAGTTAAATCCCCGTCAACAAAAATAAACATTGTCAATTGCAAATTTTAGCTCTAGCTCCGTGCTTGGTGATGAATGAAACAAAACATCATAAGATAACCTAAATATCTGTGAAATAAAATATTTCGATATATTTTTGTTTCAAATAGATTATTACATAATACTGACTGCCACAGATGTATTACTATTCCAGTAGTAATTTTCGACACAATTGGGAAAGAACAACGCTCGCATAAAATTCAAGCGTAAAATAGCAGCGTAATACTGCTATCTTTCATATGGTAAGTGTAAAGAACAAGAGACACGTCACTATTATATTACATATAGAATATAAATGCCTGTGGACTACAGCACCCAGTGGACTGTGTGCTTGCTTGTCGTCCTTGATAAAAAAAATTAAGACTGTGTACTCTCTGCTGCAGTTTGATAAAGCTAGTATCTAGTTGGGCCTTGAAGAGAACTGGTTGAAAAAACTATAAAGAAAACGAAGATTCTAGTAAAATAAGGGAAGGACCTGATTACGCATTTGCATTTTTATTCTTAATTATTGAAGATATATTTAGATGTCTATGGGCCATATATACGAAATTGAACAATAACAATAACACTTGATGGGGATCCGTGCTGAGTGTTCAAAACTTTTTACGAAACAAGACACACGGAAATAACACAATAAAACAAAGTAACGTTACAGCCCCGTTAAATAAAATATGTTTGAAGAACAGGGAATATAGAGTTTAACTAACTAAATAATAAATAATAATGTGTATACGTGCATTATGTTTATAAGTATGTATATAGTAGAATTATGCTACACCTATATTATGTGGGAAGGACAACACTCTCTCAGAATACCAGCGTCTAATGACTGTTTAGTGATTGTATAATATTTCATATACCTTGTCTATTGAAATAATACTAGTTTTTACGGAATTTATCGCGTATATTTAACTTTTAAATACCCGACGTACCCATGGTCACGGGATGAACATCTCAGTCCTTCCCGTGACCATGGGTGCTGTAAAGCTCTCGAAACGTCTGGTATTTAAAAAGTTAAATATACGCGATAAATTCCGTAAAAACTAGTATTATTTTAATGTGTAGTGTTCGGGTAAATATAAGAAATCATTATATCTTGTCTATTGTTTACGTCAAATAAAGTAGCAACACTAATAATTTCGTGTCTTACTCACCAATATGGCTACTAATAAGTTCAATAAGTTTATTACATTCCTATAATTAAAAAAATACTTATCCTGCAATAAATAACAAGCGCTCTTTCAATTCTACATAAATAAATAAAACATCAACATATTAAACAATAAAATTTGATCCTTCAAGCCGGATCCAAAAATATGTTGATTTTTAAACAGTGCTACTGCGTTTCATCTTAGTCCTCAGGGGTGACAATGCATCTGCATTTTTATTTTTTATCTAGGATAGATGCTATCAATTGGTAGACTGTGTGCTCGTTTCTCATCCTTTTTATATAAAACAAATTCGAAAGTATATGGATATAATGCGTACCCGATTTATTTTACTTTAAGGTGGTGGAGAATGCTTCAGACAATAAGTCGGGCTATATTTTACGTTAATGTGAATATGAAGTTTAATAGACAAATAAAAATACTTTATGCAATATGCTGTGCTTTATTTTTTAAGTACGTATTAGGCGAGTGGTGGCGCGGCGTAAGAGATCCATCTCATGCGAAAGATATCTGGTATAGAGATCAGCAATCCACTTGCCGAACTTGGTGGTTTCGTATTTGACTTGTGACCTCCCAACAGGATAAACCTAACCTCCAGCAGTGAACTTTTATGGAGTGAATAAGAAGAAGAATTACCGATTTAGACCATGGCGAAAACTTCTGAGTAATATTGATTTTTTTTTATTTGCACAGAATATTTTATAACGACATTCGTGTATTTAGAGAAACATAGATGGTTGAGTTATTTCAAATTCAGATTAGAGACATTAGTGCATTAGACGTCTAGTCCCTAATACTTGAATCTGGATTACGAATGGAGAATTCGCAAACCTGTATCTTCATGATTATAGGTAATAAAAATTTAGTTGTTGTGACAACTAAGCTTCGCAAATCGACAAACTATGTTTTTTTAATATAATAAACTAAAATGATAAACGAAATTACAGTGCACATGAAGGTAAGTAGTTGCAGCAGTTAATTGACAACTTCAGCGAACATCAAACAAAGAAGGCTACAGGTACGTTGTCACCTCTGAGGACTAAGGTACAAAGTATCACAATCTGTAAATAATCGGCACGAAGGTGAAACACGGCCAACTGACTGCTAATGGCCTGCCATTTCTCCGGACACGGAATGTTAATTTTGGGACTAAAAAGATTAAATAGCAAGTCGACTTTGACAAACGAAACTTTAATATTGATGTAAAAAAAAGAAGAAAAGATATGTGTGCGTAGTTCACACGCGTTCACAGTGAAACCTTCAGATAAGGAACCAAGATAATAGGAAACTCAGAATACTGTATTCTATCTCATTCTTTCGTAGGTTAAATCTTATAAATGTATATGTTTGTCTCCTTCGTCGCTTTTTTGTTTTATCGAGTATCAAACTACAACGATTATAAAGAAGTTTTCACTTCAAAAAACTTCTTTACAAATCAAATTCTTTGATGCTCATAAAATACCAACTTTCTAATTTTTACCACTAAAAACAAAACAAAACATAAAACCACATCGCATAACGTTTTAAGTCGGACATAAATTTGAATGGTGTTTTCTAAAATTAATAACCCATATCTATAATATAAAACCCTAATGAGTGGCGAATAAAGCGATAAAGACTTAATTTATGGTCGTCGTGAACGATAATATCATTTCAAAACTACGAAACTGTCATAAATTATTTAACTTGCTGATGTATTTAGGACTCCAAGTTAAATAATAAAAACATTTGGACTCTCGAACGGGTTTTGTGTTAGAAATATATGAACATTATTTTGTTTAATTATTTGAAATTTTCTCTTAATTAAGTATATTAATGTGGCCGACTAAGATTGTGACTTCTCACTCCATAGATCAGAAAATACAAGTTTTAAGCCATGTGCAAATAGACTATACTTCTGAATATACTATACTTCGGCACGACCGGGGAAGGACCACGCTCTCATAGAATACCAGCGTAAAATACCAGCGTAATGCTGCTGTGTTTCGTATGGTGAGTGAACTGGAGACACTTTTTATTGGAATGGAGGCATTCCATCTTAGTCCTCAGGCGTGACAACGCATTTGCATTTTGATTTTTAATTGAGGTTAAACGTGGATGTCTTTTGGCCACAGCATCCACTTACCATCATGAGGGCTGTGTGCTTGTCACACAATGCAATAAAAAATCTTATAGTGTTGCGGTTGTATGTTTGGATTAGGATGAAACACATAGCTGATGTGATCTGATTGGTAGAACCGATGGTGGTCTAGACTAATTTTTGTGGTGTTTCGGACAAAAATTTTCTCTCTCTGTCTATGAAACGCCACATACATTTTAACCAGTTGAAGCCAGGCCGTTTTCGTTCTATTCATACAAAGAAAATTGAAAATTGAAAAATATCGAAATAACTGTCTGCTATTAAACTTAGAGGGTTATTTGAATGCTGTTAAGACATAAACAACCTTTTTTTATTTTTGTCTGTCTGTCCGTCAGTCTGATTCTCGCTCTGGGCTTATCTCCGGAATAGCTGAACTGATTGTTGTGAGATTTCACGAACAGATAGAAAGCAGTGCCAGGAGTGATGTAAGCTATATTTTATCCAAAAAATTAAAGATTTTTTTGCTAAAAGGAAAAATTCATACAATAAACCATCTTTGAGTATCTTAAGTCTAAATAACGCCGTATTAATAGATTTATTATATATTATCCAGAAAAATGGCAGAATCGGAAAAGGACGACTTAGGCGGAAGTTTATCGATCGTATTGGCGATATATTTAAAATGAGCCAAATCAGGAGTACCCTCAACCCACAAGCATGTATGCGGATGTGGAGGAGCTGAGAGGGTGTGTCAGAATAGTGCCGTAATCTCTGCCTACCTCGCTGGGTGACAGGCGCAATTTCTTATGTATAGTATGCATCCAGAAAAAGCAGGGGGGAAGGTACTAATGATTTCTTAAATTTATGCGAACATTACATATTGAACAAAATTATATTTACGGATTTTATGGTGCTTAATTTACTTATTTTTAGTTATGAGTTGAAATAAGTAAATTTTGTCACAACAAGTAAAATAGTACGTTAAAATAAGTTATTTGTTAAAAAAAGATATTTGTAACAATAAGTTAATACAAACAAACTTAACGCGATAAAATCTGTATTTATAGTCTTATTCAAGATTTTAATACTATCATTCATAAAGGCACATTGCACCCTTAGGCCGAAACCATCAAAACTGACATTGAAATTTATAATTGCAATGTCTGGCAGCTAGAGCAAATATCCCTCCCATGTGGCAATTTAGGATAGAAGGGAGGCCTATGTTTAGCTTTAGATTTGTAATTATTAGTGATAATGAATAATGCATGCCTGGTACTTCAACTCGCAATTAGATTTTAACCCATGTCACAAATAATGACAGATTTTTAATATTACTATTATTTATATCTACTAGCGACCAAACCGCCGGCTTCAACGAGGTAGTGTCTATTAATTTTCTAATGTGGCGTTAGTGATTTAAGATACTTACAATTAATTTTATGAATTTTAACTTTTTTCAGAAATAATTTTTTTAGGATTAAATATAGCTTACACTCAAAGCAAAAGAGTATCTGACATTTGATTCTTAATCGAGCATTGACAATATATATAGATCATAATATATATATATATATATATATATATATATATATATATATATATATATATATATATATATATATATATATATATATATATATTGTCTTAAAACTGCTTTTTCACATTATCAAACACTGATAACAATTTTTTTGTCATCTCAATTCGATTCTCGGTATCACCAAGTTACATTTACAATAGACAAAATACGATACCGTTTTTGCCAGTTCTAAATTTAAAAATTTATGCCAAGCACACCTAAAAATGTATCCTTTTACGTTTGTAAATTGACATTCTTTTCCAACAGCTGATGGGATACTGTTCCTCTGATTATGTTATTTTGTTTGACTTTCATTGTATAAAGGCAGATCTATATTGTAAAATACATCCATTTCATACATAATATC
The DNA here is from genome assembly GCA_036936625.1 of Parnassius smintheus behrii. Taxonomy (NCBI): domain Eukaryota; kingdom Metazoa; phylum Arthropoda; class Insecta; order Lepidoptera; family Papilionidae; genus Parnassius; species Parnassius smintheus. Next base: position 5,835,818 of record JAUPFT010000006.1, read on the forward strand.
ATCGATTTGGTTCACGTGAAAATGCATTAAGGGCGCATCATGTGTTGTTTATAATAATTATGTAAAGTAGAAATCGTAAATTACAATTTGCTCAAAATCAGCTTCTATCGATTTCCTCATAAAACGTTTACGTTCGAGTTAATAAACGATAAACTGCTGATCGATGTTTTAACACCGACGTCATTTGAAATGCATTTAATTGGGGCGATTTTTGATTGAACAAATTAAGTTTGGGCGTTGATTATATGCCAGTCTTTGTATGTTACTCTATTATTTATATTTAAGTACTCATTAGATAAATAATATTATGGTTACATTGAACCCAGAAATCCTACACATACAAGAATGGATATCCGTTCGTGCGTACGCACACACAGGCGGACTGAAAAGCACACGTATTCGCACAATCATTACATATAAATATGCAAAAATTAGATAATATTATATGGGATTTGGGGGTCCATAAATTTTCGCCTAGGACGTCCCTTTCCGACTCTGCCATTCACTTCTGAAAGATAAATTTTCTTTTTCACTCTTTTCTCATACATTCTTTCCACATGACCAAACCACCAAAGCATTCCTTTCTTCAAGCATCCTTCAAGCATCCTAGTCACAACATCATCTTGCAAACCACACTCTTCTCTTATCACACGATTTCTCATCCAGTCATTCAGATTCAGCCCTAACATACTCCTTAACGACCGCATTTCTACTGCGTTTATTCTGCTCTCGTTTCTTCTGCCACACCCAACTTTCATAACCATACGTTAAAGTAGGGGTATTAGCGATTTATTGAAAACGGGCCAAATTAGGAGTACCCTTAACCGACGAGCATGTATGCGAGGTATATGGATGTGTAGGAGGCGAGCGAGGTGTGTCAGGATCGTGCCAAATGGAAGTATGTAGTCTCTGCCTACCCCTATGGGTAACAGGCGTGAGTGTTTATGTTTTATTATGCAATTTGGGGTACAATTACGTGGAAGAGTGAATATTTGAAATAACATATGATAATTTGTGAATTACATATGACATATCTTTTCGTCAGGTATACCTCAATCTCTAAAAACTAGATTGTACAACCAGTGCGTGTTGCCAGTGATGACTTATGGATCTGAGACGTGGTCCTTCACTGCTGGCCGTATGAGGACGCTTAAGGTCGCTCAGCGAGCTATGGAGAGGGCTATGCTCGGAGTTTCTCTGCGTGATAGACTCAGAAATGAGGATATCCGCAGTAAAACCAGAGTGACCGACATAGCCCAACGGATTAGTAAGCTGAAGTGGCAATGGGCCGGCCATATAGCTCGAAGAACCGATAACCGATGGGGAAGAAAGGTTCTCGAGTGGCAGCCTCGTACCGGTAGGCGTAGTGTAGGGCGACCCCCCACTAGATGGAGTGACGACCTGGTAAGACATGCAGGAAGTCGATGGATGCAGGTGGCTCAGGACCGTGCTTTGTGGCATTACTTGGGGGAGGCCTATGTTCAGCAGTGGACTTGTGAAAGGCTGTAATGATGATGATGATGATGAATTTGTGAATTTGTGATGGGGTGCAACGACGATGGTCGATGACGGTGATGATTAGAACGATATAGATCACTAATCCATTTTAGAATTTGTGTAGCAAAAATACTTGACATCACATCTAATGGACGGCTTACGTATTGTTTCGGAGATTTAAAAAAATTATAAAAAAAATATTTATATATTTAATTAATCGAAGTATCGACAAATGTCGACGAAAAAGCAACCTCATAGCTTTTATACCATATTTATTTGAACGAACTTCATACAATTGATAAAAACTTGCATAAAAAAGGACTTAATACGCAAATGTACTTATGTGTTTGTATATCTATGTGCAATAAATACATGTACAAATAAGTACATATTAAAAATACTGTTACGAGCTTAGGGTTCGTGGCAGTAAAAACTGCTGATAGAATTACCAAAAGTGACACTTTAAATACCGAACACCAATTAAAACTTAAAACACACTAATAATTAATCACACTTAACACTTTAGTTCGCAGGTATATCAATTCGAAGTCTTCGCTTGTATTGCCAATTCAGTACTGACCCGGATTGCGGTCAATACCAGTCTTATATAGGATCTTTTCTTCTGAAACATATAGAATATTCGAGTGGAATGTCGAAAGTTCTAGCATCGAATTTTCTAGAAAGCTCTCCTAGTTCTGCTCCTCCGTACTAGATGGCGCTAGTGAAATTTGAAAAAGATCTTGACATTCCTATTTCTGTCACTTGATACTAGATGGCGCTAGTAATAACCCGCCATGTACCATGCATTAATTATGGCGCGCAACAATATCCACTGAAATAATACTAGTTTTTACGGAAATTTATCGCGTATATTTAACTTTTTAAATACCCAACGTTTCGAACGCTTTACAGCACTCATGGTCACGGGCGGGACTGAGATGTTCAACGTCTATATGTCATAGTTAACCGCGGTTACCATATATTAAAATTTAACTTTTGTTCCGATCTATACAGTATGAACTTATGGTATCTTGAAGTCTTGCAGTTGTATGCTTGGGTTGGGATTTAATTTTATTTATTATAGGATCCTAAGCAGATGGTAGCACCCAGCCATCTTCTCTATTGAAATTAGGATGTTTTTTGATTTCAATAGCCTCGCGAATCATCCTTGGAAGGAATCGGTGTTCTTTAGCGAGGATTTGCGGTCTATCAAATCTGATGTAGTGACGGGGGCGATCCTGTACGTGTTCACAGACTGCAGGCTTCCCGGAGCGTCGATTCTTCACATCAGCTATATGTTCATTAACGTGGGTTTTTATTGATCATTTAGTTTGTCCTATGTAGAAGAGACCACATTCACAATCAAGCTTGTACACTCCTGCATCTTGCGTAGGGACATTACACTTGACTGATGGTAAAAACTGACCAATCTTCTTCAGCGGCTTGAAGTATGCTTTGATGGAAGCGCGCTTCAAGATGTAGCCAATCTTGTCAGTGACTCCTCTAACAGATGGCAGTACAGCAGGTACACGCTCGACTGTGTCCGGCTTCACTCGTTTACTGTGACGTAGGCGCGGGACTCGAAGCTTGTTGTCATGCAAAACTTGCTTGACATGGTGGAGCTCGGCAGCCAGGTGTTTACTGTCACAGATCCCTCGTGCTCTCTGAAACAAAGATTTACCCACGGTAGCTAACTGTGAAGGATGGTGGTGAGGATCACCGTTTAAATATCTATCTGTATGGGTCTTTTTTCTATACACAGTATAGCTCAAGGTGTTATCAGGATTCCGAATTACTAACACATCTAGAAAGGCTGAGGAATTGTTTGCTTCTAACTCCATATTGAACTGAATTTTAGAATTTATAGTGTTAAGATGGTCTAAAAATGCAGTTACTTTATCTAAAGTTAGAACTGTGAAAGTGTCGTCTACGTACCCGATGTAGAATTTTGGATTTATGGGAGAACTAAGCAGGGCTTTCTCCGTCAAAGTCTTCCATGAATATGTCGGCGACAATGGGAGATACAGGTGAGCCCATCGCCACACCATCTACTTGCTTGTAAAACTCCTCCTTCCACAATAGGTAGCACATTTTACGTCTAGATTTAAAATGGATAATACCTACGTGCGCCAAATCACCAAAATTGTATGGGTTACCAAAAATGCACAAGCCCAATGCTCCATTACGTCCCATAGTGAGCCAAATCGATTCACCAACTTACAGATTGGCTCAACACTTAGCGAAAATACTCTCACCGCTCAGGGGACATACAAGAGCATACATAAAGGATTCCTACCATTTTTTTACCATTTTCAGTGAGATTAAAGGCCTACATCTGGCAGACATTGAAACTATGGTCAGTTTCGATGTGCAGTCATTGTTTACATACTTACCTGTTGAAGACTGCATCTCAATTGTAACTAGAAGGCTGGAAGAAAACAACATGCCCATAGAATATGCAGTATTACTCAGACACTGCCTTACATCTGGCTACCTATTGTGGAAGGAGGAGTTCTACAAGCAAGTAGATGGTGTGGCGATGGGCTCACCTGTATCTCCCATTGTCACCGACATATTCATGGAAGACTTTGACGGAGAAAGCCCTGCTTAGTTCTCCCATAAATCCAAGATTCTACATCCGGTACGTAGACGACACTTTCACAATTCTACCTTTAGATAAAGTAACTGCATTTTTAGACCATCTTAACACTATAAATTCTAAAATTCAGTTCAATATGGAGTTAGAGGCAAACAATTCCTCAGCCTTTCTAGATGTGTTAGTAATTCGGAATCCTGATAACACCTTGAGCCGTACTGTGTATAGAAAAAAGACCCATACAGATAGATATTTAAACGGTGATTCTCACCACCATCCTTCACAGTTAGCTACCGTGGGTAAATCTTTGTTTCAGAGAGCACGAGGGATCTGTGACAGTAAACACCTGGCTGCCGAGCTCCACCATGTCAAGCAAGTTTTGCATGACAACAAGCTTCGAGTCCCGCGCCTACGTCACAGTAAACGAGTGAAGCCGGCCACAGTCGAGCGTGTACCTGCTGTACTGCCATATGTTAGAGGAGTCACTGTCAAGATTGGCTACATCTTGAAGCGCGCTTCCATTAAAACATACTTCAAGCCGCTGAAGAAGATTGGTCAGTTTTTACCATCAGTCAAGTGTAATGTCCCTCTGCAAGACGCAGGAGTGTACAAGCTTGATTGTGAATGTGGTATCTCCTACATAGGACAAACTAAAAGATCAATAAAAACCCGCGTTAAAGAACATATAGCTGATGTGAAGAATCGACGCTCCGGCAAGTCTGCAGTCTGTGAACACGTACAGGATCGCCCCCGTCATTACATTAGACTTGATAGACCGCAAATCCTCGCTAAAGAACACCGATTCCTTCCAAGGATGATTCGCAAGGCTATTGAAATCAAAAAACATCCTAATTTCAATAGAGAAGATGGCTGGGTGCTACCATCTGCTTGGGATCCTATAATAAATAAAATTAAATCCCAACCCAAGCATACAACTGCAAGACTTCAAGATACCATAAGTTCATACTGTATAGATCGGAACAAAAGTTAAATTTTAATCTATGGTAACCGCGGTTAACTACGACATATGGACGTTGAACATCTCAGTCCCGCCCGTGACCATGAGTGCTGTAAAGCGTTCGTAACGTTGGGTATTTAAAAAGTTGAATATACGCGATAAATTTCCGTAAAAACTGGTGTTATTTCAATGTGTAGTGTTCGCGTAAATATAAGAAATCATTAACAATATCCATATTGAATTTCGGTCACGGCTGCAAGTCTTCGTTGAGACTAGCCATCTGCGCAAGACATGATTATAGTGCCAGAGTTTAATGTGCAAGCGGAAGTGTACTCTCTATTTCTTAAATCTCATAGTCAGATGGCATAGAAATCCAACACGATCAGAGAGAGATCATGCGCAGGACCGACGGCTTTACGTGCTTTCCGAGGCACGGTGGTAAAACACCGCCAACTTCCTACTTCGGGTTCCTACTGATAATTTCTTGACCAAAAAAACCAATATCTGATTTTTCCGTCCCGAGATTCAAACCCGGGCATCATCATTAGCAACCGCGTTTACGACCACTTAATCAACGAGACAGTCAAGTTTTATAAATAGGCTAAAATTAATGTATAAATAAATGTATCATTAGGTTTAGATGACGAAAATGTCTAAAATACATTTATATTGACAATTTTTTTACATAACTAAAAGACATTACTGAGCTTTTAGATTACAGTAGCTGTAGCAAGTAATTTTTTATAGTAAAGTAGGTATAATGAACTAAATTTATAATGAATTTATTAGTTTTTAGTACTACCAATGAAGATACTTCGTTCTACATTAAATATCATGGCCTTTTAAAGTATAATAAACTTACTCATTTATTTATCTTGGTATTTAAGTGTTATGGAATTTAAATAAATGAAAATGACATTTAATATTTAAACTAAATATTTTAATGTTCAAGCAAAAAAACCGCTGTATTAACATAGTATCGTTTTAAAGGGAACCCCAATTTGTAGAGCTATTAAATACGAAATTTTACGATTCCTTAATAGAATTCGGGCTTAATACGAGCTGGGGAATTGTATAGCTGTGTTTTAACCGCTTTTTAAGTGCAATTGTATGGTAATTTGGTAGCAAAGTTACTGCTTCAGTGATTTTGGTTTCGTACGCCGAATTACAATGAAATATTTACGATTTAAAATATAATGGGATTTTTGTGTATTTTTTATCAAGACTACTAAATCATCACGTAGCTAAACAATGCTGCTATGTTGTGAGGTGAGATATGAGAATAGGAGACTATTTTTACTGGTACTGAGGCGTTCCATATTAATTTTAGGGGTGACAGCAGAGCTGCATATGGATTCTAGATGTCTATACGCCACAGCTTTTGTATAAAAGAGGGGAAAAAACAATCATGCGACTCACCTGACGATAAGTGTCTACCGCCGCCTGTGAAAATAAATTCGTTTGTTTTCTCATTAAATATATTCACTCCCAAAAGATATATACATTTCACTTAAAGAGAAGTTACAATATTCAAATTATAAATGGGTTAAAGTTAAAGTTACAGCCAATATACATCCCACAGCTGAGCACAGGCCTCCCCTCATTTCTGAGAGGGTATAAGGAAAAAATTTTTTTCTTATTTATCAGACATGCAGGTTTCTTCACGATGTTTTTCTTCACCGCTGAGCATGTGGTAAATCAGCACTTAAAATTGAAAGTAACAATTTAATTGGTGCCGGCGGGGATCAAATCCGGTTTGCTCGCGTACTGTGAAATTTACAGCAAGCTCTAACCATCTGAGCTACCACGGCTCTTGTTCTGAGCATCAAATTGGAAAAAACAAACATTAAAAAAGAAGGAAAGAGTTTCGTGACATACAATTTTTTACTAGTTTATGCATACAACATGTTTTAAGGTTCTTATCGTGAATTTTAAACTTTCTTTAAAATTATAATAGCTATTTGCATGATGCCTATATCCGATTCTCTATCCGATTGAATTTCTAAGAATTATTATCGTCTATAGACAATAATCATCCATTTTCCATTGTAAGGGAAAATACACCACGATTTCCTCCAACCTTAACCTACATGAGATGTAATCTGATAATTATTGGAACCAAATTGTCAATTTGAGTGGTTACGCCAAAATGACACTACCGCCATCTATGTGAAATTAACGTAACATAAGACTTTTTCCATTATTTCACACCTACGGGATGAAATATGGTGATGGACTTATTACGCCACAATCAAACGGAAAATACGGCGGCATTCTTTCTCGTATAATGTTTTCTTTATTTATTAATTCCGTGTCTTCTGTTATCAAGAGTTCACACTATCTGTATTCAGATGACCTTCAACTATACTTACAATCTAATACCGGTGACATCAATAACGTTACAAGACTGCTGAACGAGGATCTTCATGATATTCTAGTTTGGCAACAGGCATAGTACCTATATCGGTAAAGATTCGAAGAAGATTAACTATAGAATTATTGCAATATGGTTACCCGGGGCAACTTATGGGATACTTTTTGTTCGATGGCATAACTACAAAAAGTAAGGCTTTACCTTTATTTAAAATTTTATCTTTCTGCAAATGCGCACCATGTTAAACAGTGTACTCGTATATAAAGTGCTTGTTTTTTGTTTGTGTATTAAAAAGTTAACTTTCCTGTAAAAATAAAAACTACGCCGGCAATCTTTGTTTCATCTTTTTAAACAGTGATATCCATTATTAAATTCAAAAAGATATATACATATATTTAATATAGGGCGGTATAGGAGGTGAAGCTGAATTAACTAAGTGACCCAAGTATGAGTTTTTGAGAGATGACTACATATTCTGCAATTTGCTGTAGAGACTATCGATCCGTTTTAACATTGTAAATAAATGGATATATTAATGTGTATGCTCCGCTATAAAAACATTTCAAATTTCCGGCCTTTAATCTCGTCCTTCTAACACACTTAAGGTTAGTTTGTATTCCAGAACACAGGACATTGTTTTTTTATTCTTTCTTCTTACCCGCTGATGTCAAGGAATTTACGAATAAGCTTTTGTTTAAAAAAATGTGCGACTACATTATTTAGAGGTAAAGAACACTTAATGGTCTTCTTCGTTTTATATACATGTATATGTTGTATGTGTATATGTATTATTATCCCTCATATGCTCCTGCCAACATCTTTTCTTACTCCATCTTTCGTACGGTTGACTGGGTTGACTAATTGAAGGTGTGTAGCAATAAAGGAAGAAAGAATAAAAATAAATAAAAAAATAAAAATACTTAGAACGGCGACGGGCGTGAACAGTGCGAGACGGCTGGTACTGTGACTGCGATAGACGCAAAGGAACGAGTTACGTCTGGTATGGCAGGATAGGCAGCTTGTATGACGCGTTTACCTAAGCCCACTATTTCAAGTGAAAAGCAGGTTAAGATATCCGACTGCAAACACAAAGATTCTACTTCAAAAGGATCTTTAGCTGCACCCTTAATTAATTTAAGTGTATCGACAGACTTAAATTCCAATCAAAAATAATCAGCTCATTAAAGCAGTGCAACTGTCACATACACATCTACAACTGCTGAATCAGACGGTGAAAATAAAGAAAGACAGTTGAAAGTAGAATGGTCAATTAGTTTAGCCTTTCATTCTGATGACCAAAGTACCACTGAATCTTACGTTTATCTGCTAGTCAAGCGTGGCGAGTCCAGCAGTTCAATTTTGTTTTGAAAATACAATTTTTTTTAAATCTATATTGTGAACAAAGTATACAATAGGAGGACTTAATTCTTTTAAGCATTCTCTACCAGTCAACAACGGACAGTTCAATGCCTACTTACATAGTATGAAAATCCGAAACGTTCCTGGTTGCGTGTACTGTCCGGGTTGTCCAGGTTCTTTGTCTGTCAGCGCTGGTCTGAAACACGGCTACGCTGGCAGAACGAGAAGGGAACGAGAAGGAACCCAGAGGCCGGATGAGGTCGACCCTTGGATGTTGGCAACAAATAAAAATTGGACAGCGATGACTGGGTATCTTAGGGAGGTCCTGCTGATGAAAAAAAGGAAGAAAAAAAAGAAGAAACGGAGGAGTATTCAAGTTAAGAAACGATGAGGAGGAGTACCAGCAACATGAAGTAATGCTAACGCGGTCCCGTGGTCCTGGGTACCTAAGAGAGGGGAGATTTTAATTGGTAAAATCCCATACTACCGATCTTACAACAACTGGACCGGTTCAAAAAGACTTCGAGGATTTTCTCCTCTCTCTCTAAAAAAAAAAAACCAGTCAAACACGAGCTTAGCAGAGAAACTTAAGCAGGTGCTATAATAACAAGAAAATATTATGTAGTATACATACTACGTAATTTCAATATAAATATAAAAAACATAACATTTACATTTATATAAATAAATATATATTACTACAAATAACCTTAATAACGTTATATACACATAATAAATAGAATAAGCAATTTTTAAATAATGCTTATTTTAATACACAAATTTTAAGCATTATTACATACGAGTACCTATACTTTATACATATATGTAATAAATCTGTAGAAAGGTCGTGTCTGTAATTCTAATATTTTCTAGAAAAAACAAGTCCAGGGGGCTGAACAAAGGGTACTGAAACCATTTTACTGGTTTTTAGAATTTTTGTCTGTCTTTCTGTCTGTCTGTCTGTCTGTATATTAAAGATTCACGCAAAAACTACTGAACAGATTTCCATGAAATTTTGTGTGTAGGTATTTAGGGACCCGGGGCTACTATTTATCCGATTACAGAACTTCAAAAAAGGAGGGTTAAGTACTTCTTCCTTTAGATTTTAATTTATATTTTATACGGTTGGTGGGTTCTATGAAAATAAATAAATAAAACCCAACATTAGTTTTAACCGTTGTGCAATAAAGTGAACTACGCCGACAAACTACAATATTATTATTGCATTCACCGTTTCAAAACAGTGCCATCTAACGTAAAATACAAAAAGTAATGACATTTTGCCCACAATAAGAAAATAAATAATATATCATTTATATAGTTATTTTTATTTAAAAATTCTTATATACATTTTTAAGTTTTTGTTATTTAATTTTAGTAGATAGTAATAATTTTTAAACTAAAAAATTACTTTTAAAAAAGGTAATAGTGACATCTATTGAAAATCATAACGATGTTTCTAGGTAAAATTTTTAATCAATGAACAGTTTTAGTGTTTAGTTTTTTTTATCTATAAATAAACTGATAAAATTTGCAATTAGTACAAAACTCTTATTATCCTTATAGTTCAAATAAAAAGATTTTTATATATTGATTGATAATATCTTAAAATTTATAATATCATAAATTAGTCGATTATTGAAAGTGAAATGGCGGTATTTTATAAAATTTTGCGGTGTTTGTTCACTATATGATGATAAAGCTTGACCAAGTCTATGAAAGGAGATAGTTGGGCGATATTAACAACTAAACACGACATTGCTACTTCTAGATGCTATTGTTGCAAATACAAATACACACTCTTTATCTATATAATATTAATACCTTTAAGCGAATAAATCAATCAAGCTAGGATTCGTTTTTAGAAACTGTTGTTTTATCCGTGTTTTCTGGCATTAAAAAAACTGCTACAATATCATCAGCATACGAATGTAAATTTGGCCAGTACAATAAAGGTAATAATAGCTCAAATGGGATATCGGTCATTCTCAATATCGTGGTACCCTCAGTTCGATTCAAAAAGATCATAGGTATGACTTTTCTTCCTTTTTTTTCAAGTTCGCTTTCCCTTTTTATTTCGAGCCCTTTTTATTATTTTTTAAAAACATAAATAATTAAATTACATTGATTGCTCTCATGATTTTGTTATTTAAATAACCAGTTCAGTTTTTTATAATGTCGGTAAGATCGAAAAATATTATTCATTTTTCATCAGTATCTAATTTGTATCTAAATACAATTTCCAAAAAAAAAAAAAAAATATCGAGCAACGCTCGGTCATCCAGGTACTTTGAATAAATCGCAGTCGACAAAGTCTTCAGTTAAAAATCTATAATGTAGACAGGTACATATGTTTAGTCTGCTCTCAGACGTGAAAATATTTAAAACAAAAACTATCTATAAGTGGAGAACATAAATAATTAAACTAATTTTTACATTCTTAATATTCTTTTAGGCCATAGAAACAATTTTCAAATAACCATTTCGTAATTTTTTTTTGAAAGAGGCTCCTTCTTTTTCTTTTAAAGGTAATGTGTTATATAATAATATTATGTTTATGTTATATAAATAAAAAAGTATAGTTGAATATTTTATGTGTCTACCCATCGGCATAGCAATATTTCACCAAATACTTTTTGTATCAAGTCCGATATAAGTATAAATGAAAATTAAATGCACTATGAGATTTCTATTCATAATTGATGGAATAGTTCGTGATACCGTTAATGGAGCTTTTTTAAAACAGTTTGTCATATATAGCTTTCATATTTTCAGACATAACTATAAAAATTTTTGCGACGGTTTCATAGCTCACATGAGTCATTTAACAGGCTCTTGTGAAAAAGTACTATAAATTTCAAAGAAAGAAAACAATCTATAGATATGAAAAACACGGTTTTGTAATGTAAATTTCATAGTTGATACGTAGGTAACTCAAATTATATCCGCGGCGAGTCCACTAATATTTTAACTGCAATTTGAAGTTTAGATTTACCACCTTCTCGGTGGTTAAGAAAAACATCGCAGGAAACCTGCATATCTGAGATGTAAAGAAATATTTCGGAAATTATTTTTATGTATAGGTATGTGAAGTCGGTCAATCCGCATTAGAGTCAACTTAATAAACTCCTTTTTGACCTAAAGTACAGGATGTATTTAGGCTGTTATTATTTTACGTTTAGTGGGGCTTTTCACTGCTGATTATAGGCTTCCCCCATTGCCTATGTCAAATAGATCGGGTATTTGCAGTAGTATTCACGCTTGGCAAGCAGGTTGGCAACCGCAGCTCTTTATTACTTTGCGCTGTTATCGAGAAGATGTCCGCATCACCTGTTTCAATTTCGTCTGTTGCCTCTTAAGACACCCACGGGACGAAATTGTAAGCTATGATCAGGAAGACGCTGCTTCCCATCTTATGTAGATTTCTACTCCTGTTCATGAACTTAGTTCCTCTCACACGTTCTCCGTGAATAGAACTACATTTACGAAATTTTGAAGTCTATTCGAACGTAAAAAAATACTGGCATGTGGTGCTAATCAATATTCAATGGGACCAATATTAATAAAAACCATGAAATTAAACCATATTTTATCAAGACTTTATCAAGTTTTAATAATTAATATTATATAAATAACGCATTTTCGATTCTAGAACAATTTTCTGTAAATAAAGACACATCGGAAGACGTGCCTATTATAAAAAAGTATTGCTTGACGCATGATGTTTATGCAATTCTGATAAACTAACTTATGTGTTTATGTAGCCTATAATATTGCCTATACTGGCAATATTATAGGCTACATAAACACATAAGGCACAGATACCGACGTCTCTCTCTATAAATGATCCAGTTTCGTTAATTTTAATACGAAATAGTATTATCGATGTTTCTAAATTCAAGCCAACGCGAACGAAACCGCGAGTAAAAAGCTAGTATACAATATCAGCATATAATCATCATCATCATCATCATCATTACAGCCCTTCACAAGTCCACTGCTGAACATAGGCCTCCCCCAAGTAATGCCACAAAGCACGGTCCTGAGCCACCTGCATCCATCGACTTCCTGCATATCTTACCAGGTCGTCACTCCATCTAGTGGGGGGTCGCCCTACACTACGCCTACCGCTACGAGGCTGCCACTCGAGAACCTTTCTTCCCCATCGGTTATCGGTTCTTCGAGCTATATGGCCGGCCCATTGCCACTTCAGCTTACTAATCCGTTGGGCTATGTCGGTCACTCTGGTTTTACTGCGGATATCCTCATTTCTGAGTCTATCACGCAGAGAAACTCCGAGCATAGCCCTCTCCATAGCTCGCTGAGCGACCTTGAGCGTCCTCATACGGCCAGCAGTGAAGGACCACGTCTCAGATCCGTAAGTCATCACTGGCAACACGCACTGGTTGTACAATCTAGTTTTTAGAGATTGAGGTATACCTGACGAGAAGATATGTCGTAATTTCCCGAACGCTGCCCAGCCGAGTTGAATCCGTCGATTGACCTCTCGGTCGAAGTTGGACTTACCTAGTCGGACTATTTGTCCCAGGTAAACGTACTCGTCAACAACTTCGAGCATAGTGCTCCCAACAACTACCGGCATAGGTGTGACATGGATATTAAACATGATCTTTGTTTTGTCCATGTTCATCTTAAGACCTATCCGTTGGGAGGCACTATTGAGGTCATTGAGCATAGTGCTTAAGTCCTCCAGCGATTCTGCCATAAGGACTATATCGTCGGCAAATCGAAGGTGAGTGATGTACTCGCCATTGATGTTAATACCGTATCCTTTCCAGTCCAGTAGCTTGAAAACGTCTTCAAAAGCAGCGGTGAAGAGTTTCGGGGATATAACGTCACCCTGTCTTACACCTCTCTGCAGTTGGATAGGTTTCGAGCTCTGGTTCTGTACTCGGATAGCCATCGTAGCCCTACTGTACAAACACTTCAGTACTTCGATATACCGACAGTCAACTTGGCACCGCTGAAGGGACTGCAGCACCGCCCAAATTTCGACGGAATCAAAGGCTTTCTCATAGTCCACATACGCCAGGCAAAGTGGCATATTGTACTCTTCAGTCTTCTGTACAATCTGCCGCAGGGTATGTATGTGGTCTATGGTACTGAAGCCTTTTCGGAAACCGGCTTGTTCGGGAGGCTGGAAGTCGCCGAGTCTGCGTGCGAGACGATTCGTAATGACTCTCGAAAACAGCACGTAGACGCGGCTCAGAAGGGAAATCGGTCTGTAGTTCTTCAAGAGAGCGGTGTCGCCTTTCTTAAAGAACAAGACCACCGCACTTCTGCTCCACGCCTCTGGAGTAGTGCCACCATGGCGGACGGAATTGAAGAGCCTTTGAAGGACTTCAAGTACCGGTGTTCCACCCGCTTTCAGAAGCTCCGCTGTAATTCCATCCTCGCCTGGGGCCCTGCCGTTTTTAAGGTGCTGGAGAGCCATTCTAATCTCGCTTAGACTGACGTCCGGGATATCATCGGAATAGTGTCGGATAAGACTTGCTCTTGGATCGTTACTCACACTTGCGTGTGGCTCCAACGATGATGTGTACAGCTGCCCATAGAACCTCTCAATCTCACTCAAAATCTCAGGTGTCCCGGAAACGATGCTGCCACACTCAGTCTTCAGCTTTGACAGTTGGCTCTTACGGGCAGACAGATCTCTGGCAAAGACTTTGGAGCCCTGGTTCCGCTCGATCGCTTCTTTAATACGAGCAGTATTAAAGTTGCGTAAGTCTCGTCGCATGCATTTGGAGATCTGTCTGTTCAGTTGCCTGTATGCTGTCAAATCTGTTGACGATTGCAGCCTCATCTCCCGTCTAACAGCCATGAGATTGAGAGTGTGATCGGAGAGTTTTTGTGTTCTTCTGCGGCGGGTCTTGCAGAACATAGCTCCGACCGCATGGACAGTTTCCACGAGCTTGTCATTCATATCGTCCACTGCATTGCAATCTTCTAGGCACTGGAAGCGGTTACGTAACTCGAGCTGAAAGGTTTCGGGATTCTGGATTAGAGCACGAGGGGGACGGAGTGTTGACTTCATTAGACGAGACCTCTCCAACTTAACGTTTAGGTTCAGTGTGCCTCTAACCATTCGGTGATCGCTGCCAGTTTTCACCCTTGCGATCACTGAGACATCACTGAACAGTTGGCGTCTGGTCGTCATAATGAAGTCAATCTCATTTTTTGTCGAACCGTCGGGGCTCGACCAGGTCCACTTAAATAATAATATATAATAATAATCCATACATAAGCAGAAATATTTAAGAAAGTTAGCTATTGGAAGAAGAAATATAAAGATCAAACACAATATAATGGCAAAATAAAGGCAACAACAGAGGTCGGTTTCCTACCTAATATTTTGAGGTAACGACATATTCATGGAAGACTGAGGAGAAAGCCCTGCTTACTTCTCCCATAAATCTAAGATTCTACAAGCGGTACGTAGACGACACTTTAATAATTATACCTTTAGATAAAGTTACTGCATTTTTAGACCATCTTAACTCTATAAATTCAAAAATTCAGTTCACAATGGAGTTAGTGGCAAACAATTACTTAGCTTTTCTAGATGTGTTAGTAATTTGGAATCCTGATAACACCTTGAGCCATACTGTGTATAAAAAAAGACCCATACAGATAGATATTTAAACGGTGATTCTCACCACCATCCATCACAGTTAGCTACCGTGGGTAAATCTTTGTTTCAGAGAGCACGAGGGATCTGTGACAGTAAACACCTGGCTGCCGAGCTCCAACACGTCAAGCAAGTTTTGCATGACAACAAGCTTCGGGTCCCGCGCCTACGTCACAGAGAACGAGTGAAGCCGGCCACAGTCGAGCGTGTACCTGCTGTACTGCCATCTGTTAGAGGAGTTACTGACAAGATTGGCTACATCTTGAAGTGCGCTTCCATCAAAACATACTTCAAGCCGCCGAAGTTTTTACAATCAGTCAAGTGTAACGTCCCTCTGCAAGATGCAGGAGTGTACAAGCTTGATTGTGAATGTGGTCTCTCCTACATAGGACAAACTAAAAGATCAATTAAAACCCGCGTTAAAGAACATATAGCTGATGTAAGGAATCGACGCTCCGGGAAGTCTGCAGTCTGTGAACACGTACAGGATCGCCCCCGTCACTACATCAGATTTGATAGACCACAAATCCTCGCTAAATAACACCGATTCCTTCCAAGGATGATTCACGAGGCTATTGAAATCAAATAAACATCCTAATTTCAATAGAGAAGATGGCTGGGTGCTACCATCTGCTTGGGATCCTATAATAAATAAAATTAAATCCCAACCCAAGCATACAACTGCAAGACTTCATGATACCATAAGTTCATACCGTGTAGATCGGAACAAAAGTTAAATTTTAATCTATGGTAAGTGGTAACCGCGGTTAACTATGACATCTGGACGTTGGACATGTCATCCTTCCCTTGACCATGGGTTCTGTAAAGCTCTCGAAACGTTGGGTATTTAAAAAGTTAAATATACGCGATAAATTCCGTAAAACTAGTATTATTTCAATTTTTAGTAATAATTTTTAGTAATAATTAAGTATCAACGTGTTGTTTTGCAAAATGTGTCTAAAATGGTGAACGACAAAAACTGGCGAGTGGCAAGAAAGAAACTTTCTTTTGTAATACAGTAGAATCTTGATAACTTAAACCTCGATAACGTAATAACCTCTATAAATTCGTAAAATTTTGTATTCTCTTCCGCTCGGAGTCCAAAACCTCTTTTACTTAAAATACAAACCCTCTTTAACTTAAACGAATAATTTGGGCGTCGCACCTCAGTAAGTCAAAGTTGTAACGAAGACGACCTTTGCAACTTCAATCATCTATCAATGAGTCAGTGAATGTGCAAACAATAAAGCTCCCTGTAGACCATTGTTATTGCTTACACGGGTTTATCAAATGGCTTCAAATGTAGAGCAATACACTAAGTTCTAAGTACAGTAACTTATTTATATCATTAGTTTTATAGAGATTTTATAAGATCTTTTATAGAGCAATGCAGAAACACTGATGATGATTTAGTCTCTTCTTTATTTAATATTGCAAAACAAAATTGATATAGAAAGTGTGAATAGTTTCAAACAAAAAAAATGCTGATTCTTTATGTAGAATAAGATAAACTTGAATAAATCTATCTTTAAACTTAAAATAAAGTACGTATGTACATATTATGTAACATTTAAAAGTTTCGTTTTCATTTAACCTTGCTCGTCTATCTAGTTAGTCGTTAGTCTATAATTGCTAAACAAAACTCATAAATGAACCTCTGTAAGTACAAATATAAACCAATAAAAACTCCTTAACTTAATCCCTTAGTAAGTAAAAATCTCAATAACTCAAATTATTTAACATTTCAACTGAATAGTTAGATTGACAGGACTTTAAGTGTGGCCATAATCAAAAACTTGTCCAATAACAATTTAAATTTAATCTAGTATACATTAAAACAAGACATGCTATCGGCATCTCAACGATTTTATAGCTTACACCCACGCAGCTTTCATACCAGTGTTCATTTAAGGTTATATCGGTTTGAGTCGACTTAGATGTTAGCGCAAACATGATAAGTACCGATTTGTATCTGCGGCGAAATGCAATTGCCTCCGCATTGGGAAATGCCTTATTTAATACTGCCGTATACTTACGAATCGCAAGATTTAAAACGGTTGGGTTTCTTTTTTTATAGAATAGGGCTTAACAATCGACCACACGGTCCATCTGCTGACTAGTCCATAGATATCTATATTTATTCTTGATTAAAAATCAAAATGCAGATGCGTTGTCAACCCTGAGGACTAAGATGCAATCCAGTTAAACGTGTCTCGGTTCTCTACTTACGCTCACGATAAGAAACACAGCAGGATAAAACTGCTATTTGACGCTGCTATTCAGTGAGAGACTTGGCTCGTATATGTCACTTATACCGACATCTGTCGGAAACAATAATATTTTTAGCATTTATCAAAGTCGTTGCTTACAATAACATCTGGACGAAATAGGGTGACGTTTATATTGTACCATATATGTAGGAAATAACTAAAAAAATCTAGCAATTTATGCTAGACTCCATTGTTTGGCCATTTACTACAGGTACCAATAGAAGTGCTTTCATTGCTGTGTTTCATTCTAAAGAGTATAGTGTCAGTAAAACTACAAATTGAACACTTTTCTTTAGCATAGTTATGTTATTTCATCCTCATCAATCCAAGACGCACTTGTTCCAGCAACGTGCAATAATGGACTGATAAAGACAAGAATTTTACCTATTTGATTAACATCATTAGTAAATAATTAAAATTATATAGAGGTACTTTTGTCTTTACAGAATTGCAATAACGTTGAAAAATACCCTTAAGATTCTGTCGGAATGGACTATTATGAATTCTTTGCGAACCGAAAGTTTACTAGCAATAAATACGCTTTCCGCAGCGGACGTGCCGACATACTTTAAAAGTAATTGACCTAAAAAATATAATTTATCTTTCTATGATCAGTAGTTTATCAATTAAAATACTTTAATGAAAAATGTTCATTATTTTACGTACAGGTGTGGAACATAGATCATTTGTTGCATTTTTGTATTTGCATTTTGGTACAGTGATTTCATATCAGTTTGCTAAAATTGTATAAAAAATTTTGTTATTCTTATAATCTCATAATCCATCCAAAAGTCTCAAAATTCCGTTACTGAACATAGGAGCCTCTCACATAGATTTCTTCATAAGGGGATTTTGCCAAAGTTGCCAAGCCTGGCGGGCCAGTTAGCCAACACAGTTTTTTGCCATTTGGACCTGCTATCAAGAAGTCACTGCTGCCCATATCTTGGTTTTTTCCCGTCTGCCTCTTACGATACCCACAGGATATGGGATATTGTATATTATTCTTACACCATCACTGCACGCCATTATCTTATTAGAATATTAAAATGGTAATAAGTTATAGTTATAAAACCATTATAAGAATATGTAGCAATAATGCTACATAATGCGTTGTAGCACTTAGTAAGTGTGCAGACGTATTGTAATACTAAAATGCATAATATATATATAACTATGTACTATAAATATTTATGTAATTGAGTATAATTATAACTATAACGTTACCCATGAATGTATTGATATAGATATTGCACATAGCGTCATGCCTATAATCCCCGAGGAGGTAGGCAGAGTTAAGCAGCAGCTACTATGACTACGTTTAATTGTTGTAATAGGTCCGTCAACGACACATCACCAACCCCAATATCCCATTAGTCACTTTTGCGACATGCTCGATAAGTAACATACTTGCCACATAAACAAGACCTATATATCCCAGTTGAACATGGAACGATTGGGTATAAAGTATTACATACGAGTACATATAATATAGCGTCACTTTATTTACAAATAACAGCAGTAAAAATATCAAGTAGAATGTGTGGATCAAATTTATTTCAAGCTAGCGATCCACCCTGGCTTTGCATTGGTGATTTCTGGATCTTGACAACAGCGCCATCTACTGGGTTTAGTGTTATACAATATACAATTACCTGAAAACAGGCATAGACTATACTAAGTTGTAGGACACTAGATGATAGGGCTGTTTTTCAGTCTTACAGTCCATGTGTACATACATACAAGAGTCAGTATAATTATATTCCATCTTAGCCTTCAGAGATCTCGCATTAGTACCAATAAAAATTTAAATTTTTTTATGAATGAGTTTTCTAAAATAAAGTTAGATATACGCTTGAATACTGTCTCTGATCACGCACCTAACAGGAACCACAGGGTTTGTTCTACATTTTGTCTTTGAAAATGTCTCATATTGCTTGTTTGGCAAGGCATGCGCGTTTGGTATGTTAGTAAGAAGAGAGTCTTTCCAATAGACAAGGAGTAAGTTACAATCTATACGCCCCAGGGCTGGGCTCAGGCTTTGTCTTTTTAATTAAAGGATCTTAGAGCAAGAAAGTGTTCACCGCTTTGCCCAATGTCTTTACAATGTCTGGGAATATTTTTTTGTTTCACAAATTCAGGTTTCCTCGTGACGTTTTCTTTCACCGTCGAGCACGTGGTAAATCAGAGCGTAATAGTATTAGAGTGAGTGTGTGTGTGTGTGTGTGTGTGTGTGTGTGTGTGTGTGTGTGTGTGTGTGTGTGTGTGTGTGTGTGTGTGTTTGTGTTTCTAGTTGCGTTAGACCAGATGATATGTTTGCATAATATTAAAACATAATGACGTTGCAATAAAAAATATTGATATAAATGGTTTTCTTCTTAGCTGACAGTTCGATTGTAAAAACATCAAAAGGGATACTTGTACAGTGTGCAATAACCACTAATTGACATTCGCGGCCATTTTCACAGCGGAATCAATAAATATCAGACAGCGCGTGTTTAATGGATGACAGACCGAGGTGAGCGAAACAACTGTTGCGCTACAGCACAAGTAAATAGAGGAAGCGGAATAACATAGATTATAATTTTATACAAGTTACAGCCACGATGCAGATATATGGTTGTAGCATGGATGGGTGGGCTCGACCGGGGATAGACCACGCTCTCACAGAATATCGGTTGGTATGGGTCTTTTTCCTATACATAGTGTAAAAAAAAGACCCATACCAACCGATATCTAAATGGTGAATCTCACCATCATCCTTCACAGTTAGCTACCGTGGGTAAATCTTTGTTTCAGAGAGCACGAGGGATCTGTGACAGAAAACATCTGGCCGCGGAGTTTCAGCACGTCAAGCAAGTATTGCAAGACAACAAGCTTCGGGTCCCGCGCCTACGTCACAGTGAACGAGTGAAGCCGGCCACAGTCGAGCGCGCGCCTGCTCCACTAACATATGTCAGAGGAGTCACGGACAAGATTGGCTACATCTTGAAGCGAGCGTCCATTAAGACATACTACAAGCCGCTGAAGAAGATTAGTCAATTTTTACCATCCATCAAATGTAATATTCCTCTACAATGCATAATTCCTCTACAACAAACTCTACAATGCAGGTGTGTACAAGCTAGATTGTGAATGTGGTCTCTCTTACATAGGACAAACAAAGAGATCTATAAAAACCCGCGTGAAAGAACATATAGCTGATGTGAAGCACCGACGCTCCGGGAAGTCTGCAGTCTGTGAACACGTACAGGATCGCCCCCGTCACTGCATCAGATTTGATAGACCACAAATCCTCGCTAAAGAACACCGATTCCTTCCAAGGATGATTCACGAGGCTATTGAAATTAAAAAACATCCAAATTTCAATAGAGAAGATGGTTGGGTTCTACCATCTGCTTGGGATCCTATAATTAACAAAATTAAACCCAAACCCAAGCATACGACTGCAAGACTTCATGATACTATGAGCTCGTTTTGCGTAAATCGGACCAAAAATTAATATTAAAAAAACTGAAGGGAGCCGGACTATGACATTAGGACGTCAAACATCTCAGTCCCCCCCGTGACCATGGGTGCTGTAAAGCACCCGAAACGTCGGGGTAATAATAAAAATAAATTAAAGTAATTAAACGTGATAAAATCCGTAAATAATAGTTTTATTCAACAGAGACAAACATATATATTTATGGGATTAACCCTGCGAAAGATTGAGATAGTATATACCCGACCGAGATAATAGCTTCTTTTTATCCCGGCCTACTTTTCTGAATATTTTACTTTTACCGTATGTGAACTGTATACATGTTTTCTTTATCAAATTAACTGTATAGGTATCTAATACAATAAGCCATCGCTATCGCCTCTGCTTAGACTCAAAACATGGCAGTGACATCCAAATGACACCAGTAAATATTCATACTTCATTTGCAATTAAACGTCCGACGCGATAAAATATTATTTGCAACTGAAATATGTGCAAATTACGTTGCTTAACAGCCACCATCCTGTTTCGTCAGGATATGTTAATTTAATATTAATGCGTCGGCATTATACCGTACGGTTACTGCGAACTGCTTTATACTAATGCGGGTATTACAACTGTCAGTTTAAGCCGCATAAGGCGTTTGTTTTTTAACTATGTTAAGAAACTTTACACTTATTTTTAGTATTAAAAACAAAATTAGTTCATTCATTTTAATTAAAACAAAATCTTAATGTATTTTTATTCCGTTAATGAATGTTGGAGTCACGTGTTTGATTTTAGTTTGTATAATATTATAATTTTAATGTTTTATGTAAATAAATATGTTAATATAAGTTATTATGTGTATTTTATTTAAATAAGGTATGAATTTATTAAAAGGAGACAAAATTAATTGAATTAAAAAATATTAAATACTTTTATGTAAAATTTTGACGTCGTCATTTTTACCATAGTATCTTTTAACGTAGTAGAGCCATGCTGCATCTATACGAGTATTATAGTTGTAGCCATAATAATATACAAAAAAAATCAATGGTTGTAGCACGAGTGGGTCGGCTCAACCGGGGAATGACCTAGCTCTCAAAAAATGCCAGCGTAAAATAGAAGCTTAATACTGCCATGTTTCGTATAGTGAGTTTAGAGAACCGGAGACACCTCTTACTGAAAAAGAGGCAGTCCATCTTAGTCCTCACAGGAAACACCGTATCTGCATGGAGGATGCATCCTAATCGGGGATAGATGTAAGATGTCTATGGACCACAATATCCATTTGTCCTCAGGTGAACTGCGTGCTCATTTATTGTCCTTATTCTATCATAAAATATGTGATTGTGTGTGAATATATAAGGTTTTTGATGAAAAAAGCCTTGACCTTAATTTAAGCTCTGGTATACCTTTCACAATTTTGAAATATGTAAGTATAATATAATTTCTGCTCTATCACGGTCTTTTTATAACAATTACTTTATAACTTCTATAATATTTGTGTGTTAAAGAGTGAGTACGAGCGTTTTCGGGTAATGAAGGAGAATAGAAGAGGAAATCATGCTTTGCCGAGTTAATCAGCTATGCACATATACTGTGTTCATATTTTTATGACCATAAAGCATTACTCATTCAACACGAAATGTCGGCGTAAAGCTAATCTCTTTAAGCCCTCCTCGCGATGACGCCCGCTAAATCTGCGCGGGCGCATGTTTTGACAGCTTAATGCCGGATCAAGGAACTCTCATAGATTATGCTACAACGTAGTCGCTAATATTCGATGTTATTGCCTACACGCTCTTTATGACTGTACTTGTAAAATTTATAATGATTTCTTATATGTAGGCTAATACTACACATTGAACAAAGTTACTTTTACGGATTACATAGCAGTTTATTTAAGTTATTTTAACTCTCCATCTTGCGAGTGGGTTGCAATACCCATGGTTACGGAGTACCACCGACGTATTTGACCTGCTTATGTAACAGAAACAGAAACAGCTTTTATATTTTAATTTTGGTCCGATCCGAAACTTAAAGACTGGCAGTGGTATGCTTGTATTTTGATTAAATATTATTAATTACAGGATACAGGAGCAAACTGATAGGAAAGAGATTTGAGGTATTCCTTGGGGGAGGTTCAGCAGTGAACAACAGCAGAAGATGATAAAGAACGATAATGTAAGAAGAGGTGCTGTGCCTTATTAAAAAAGACATTTGGAGGTTTACGTGTTTAGATGTTTGCTACTCAGGGCCGCAAAATCGGCTAAATAGATTTGAGTGAAATTTAGTATACAGATAAATTTGTGTCACGTGATGTCACGATATGCATTAACAAATATGATACTTTTATGGTAATATACCTCCAAAATCGGGATCTATGTGGGCGAAAAGTATTTATGCATGTTGTTATTGATGTAATAAACTAGCTTGCCATGCAGACGTTGTTCTGCCCTTTTTAATGACCCTTTGTCATGTCCTGTTAAAAATGGGCAAAAAACTATCCTATCTCACAAGTTGGACCAAACTTCACACGGTGTGCAAATTTGTTTAAAATCGGTTAAGGATTTTAGGAGTCCATACCGGACAAACAACGTGACACGTAGGTAATTTATATATACATTTATATATACATATATATATATATATATATATATATATATATATATATATATATATATATATATATATATATATATATATATGTAATAAGAAGATGTTGATAAGCATATATCTTTTTAAACTAAAGAAGATATCTGCGGAATTTCTTTCGTCGCTCCTTAGACAATCAACATAAGCTCCAAACAGAAGTAGATTTTTAAAAATAAATATAATTATGTTATGAGTGGCTAAAAATAATAATTGATTTTCAGCGTGTATCCTAATGAAGGAACCGCTTGTACCCTAAGCTACCACGACAAAGGCGTATATTGCGTATATCTGATCTTAGTTCGTATATAAGCTTGTTGAAATTGCATGGCATCATTGAAATAAAATAAAAATTGAAGCACATTATCGCGTTCATCGGGACATTTACATACAATGTCTACTCTATGTCCGCCCGTTAATGCAACAGGAAACGGCTATAAGGCGATTATATCTATAAACAAATGTGGTGTCAGTATATTAAATGCTTACAGGATCTAGTAAGTCTGGCAGCTCGATCCTGGTTTTAAATGTTATTTTCTGACATTCTTTTTGCGTCATTGGATTTAAAACGTCCCATGGGAATTATAATATACTTTCACACATTTTTAAGTCTATTAACGTATGCTGGTGGTGGAAAGGAAATTGACCAATCTCGTCACATAGGGAGCGTAAGAATTCACTAAGGGTCAGGCGATTCTTGTGGATTTTGGTAGGTGACACCTTTTCAGAAATTCCGGATATAAAATAAACGAAATTTCTGGTATTGTGTTCAACAATGCGGATGTCAAAAATGTTTTGGAAATAAGAATCTAACACAATTGCATGATCCGTGTTTCCA
The DNA here is from genome assembly GCA_036936625.1 of Parnassius smintheus behrii. NCBI lineage: Eukaryota > Metazoa > Arthropoda > Insecta > Lepidoptera > Papilionidae > Parnassius > Parnassius smintheus. The sequence continues at coordinate 5,860,477 of JAUPFT010000006.1, forward strand.
TCAAAATAAAAAGTAAATAAACAACCCACATACATTATTGATAATATTTGTTTTAATTAATTGACTATTTAAGATTTTGTACATCCGTTTCTATCACCACTGTACATACAATAATACATATGTATCCCATTTTGTCCCGTTTGTGTCGTAAAACCCGACGGATTGAAACTAAAAAAAAGAGTATAGGCAGCAGCATCTTTCTGATAACAACTAAATAATATAAAAAGCAGCGGAAAATAGAAAATGGTCGAATAAACCCTAACACCTGTCATAAAGTGAGGTCGTAAGAGACACTTCTTTTACCTTCATATATCTACGCATACATGCTCATCATGTTATGGGTGCTCTCATTTTGGCCTTTCTTTTATATATCGCCTATTCGATCGATATAATTTCCATCTATCCCTTTCCGATTCGACTATTCACTTATGCAAGATACATTTGGTTAGTCAAACTTTACTCATATCTATGGTAGGTACTTAATCGGGGATAGCTGTAAGATATCTATGAGCCACAATATCCTCGTTCCTCGTATCCTCGTTTATCATCCTTATTCTATAAAAATATCTGGTTGTGTGTGAATATATAATGTTTTTGATGAAAAAAGCCAGGAACATAATTTCTGCCTTAGCACGGTGTCTTTTATAATAATAACTTTATAACTTATTCATACTATCATATTTGTGTGTGAAATAGTGAGAAAAGGAGATGACGTTGATTGGCTACAAACTTTACGGGTACTTAATAATGTATTTGAAATGATATCGAAATTCTACAAAATCCTGCAGGTAGCTATAGACAGATTCGTTCCCAGATCACGCAAATCGTCAAAATTTTATTCTATCTGGTTCACACCCGCTCTAATTAAACTCATTAAACAGAATCACTAATGTCATAATAAAAAAAACTATATAATAATCCACTAGATAAAATTGAATTTTTTTTACCTAAGGAAGGATTGCGATAAACTAATGAAAAATGTTATTATAATTATATTCTACACATCGAGGAAGCTATTAGCAATAATCCGAGATATTTTTGGACATATAAAAAACATGCGTCGTAAAGGCTCAAATTATCCTAATAAAATGTCTCTGAATGATCGCGAGGCAAACGGTAGGCAGGAAATAATATGTGATTTGTTTACAAGTCATTTCTCATCGGTTTTTATTAAGGATGATATTAGTAACAATTTTGATAAACAACCAGTCTCCAAACGAAAAATTATTTAGGCAATATTTACGTACCTAAACGAGAAATTGAGAAAAGGCTGAAAAGATTAAAAACAAATTTTAAACAAACAAAGATTAAATTTATATACAGGTGTATATAAATATAGGTGGAATACCGTTTGGACCATATATATAGGTGTATATAAATATATATTTCTACGTTTCCAAACCGTACTATTAATTTAAAAATAAGTAAAGATATTGATTAGTTTGCAACCTTCCTCTAACTAAATACAATGATGTGTCTTACCTGGATTGAAGAGCACATCCCTCAATTGCATGCACTAATTCCGTTACCACTACTCCCGGCACCACTACTTCCAACACCACTATTCCAGGAAAGACACACCATCGACGATAATACGACACGTGTTTCGCCTCTACACGAGGCATCCTCAGGTGATGTAGACTCTACGGCGGCTGACCGCTAAGCTTAGCGGATTTTGTATTTATTTTACCATAAGTTTTATTTTTTAATTCCACGACAAATCTTATCGATATTAAAATGTTTATAGTTGTATCAAAATACTCAGCTAAATCCTAAATCGCAAAGTGGCATCACTCACACAGATTGTCAGTAAGTTATGCCTCATCAATATTCAAGCGGGAACATAAAAAGTTACGCTGCAATAAATACGCTCCTCAATAAATTATCAATGTCGATATTAAAATGTTTGCTTTTAATTAGCTATCGATTTCGCCGGTAATAAATGTAAACGTCGAAAAAACGCAGTGCGCTGTTGAAACATTATCAAGCTTGAATAAATTATACAAGGTCGAAATTTGAATAATTTTATGTATAGGTAAATTCAACCTCTATAAATATTGTTAAAATAACGTTGAACGACTCATTTATTTAACGCGCATTTAAATTGTTTATAATCATAGTATTATGTTAAGTTGTTAATGTATTAATTATTGAAATTTATATGTAGATTAATTTATGTATGTATGTGCATATTAATCACTCACAACCAACGACTCGTTTTAGCCCACGTCAGTCTAAATAAATTAAAAGTAAAAAAACTTTTGAAAAAACATGCTTTTATTAAAATGCTCTAAAAAAAATAAAACAAACTTTTCCTTTAAATCTTTTACTATGAACTTATAACATTATTAAAACACAATTTATATGATGCAAAAGCTTGCCGCGAGATTTAAGTAGGTACTCGTATTTACTTAGTTTGAAAATTTTAAAAATTAAAATCAATCAGGTCAAGATATTTAATTTACACAGGTAAGTATCGTGACAAGTTTTATATCATATAAATTGTGTAATGACGTTATAAGTTGATAGTAAAAGTTTTAAAGAAAAAGTTTGTTTTATTCTTTTTAGAGTATTTTAATAAAAGCTTGTTTTTTCAAAAGTTTTTCTTATTTGTAGTTATCGCTGAACAGGTTTCTCAGTCAGTTCATCTCATTCAACGCATCATTGTAGCAAGATCGTTTGCCGGTTAACTTCAAACAGTCTAGCTCTTCAATACGGAGACCTAACGATGGGCCACGTATGCAGTATGATTGACCAGCGGCGAAGAGCTTCGAGCCAAAGTATACAACGGCATGGTTCGACAGTAAGTACTATATTACTGCTACTACTACCAGTACTATCCTGAATTTTGTATATTGTGCAAAACACAACATAATATAATTAGCGGCATTTGTCGTTCTACAGTGCCGTGACTATATTTTGCTTGAAATTGGACAGTCTCGGGTTGAATGAGATGAACACCTTCTTCTCGCATCGGTAGGACTTGAACAATTTGACCTCAATATCATAATCGATGACTCTAAAAACCTCAGTACACAGAAATTTCAGACTGATTGGAACAACGGAGTTTATGATCAATATCTTAATTTTTTTAACTTGAATTCGTATTCCTAGAAAATCCTTTCATTTGATACCCATATTGTACAAAACCATAAAAAACTTGGTTCGTCATCTTTAGAAGTCCGCTATTATAGATTTAGAGTGACTTTACTACATTTTTCGAGTTATTCTCCTTTCATTTGATACTCATATTATAGGAGTGCATTAAAATAACGCCATCTTGGGTAATTTCTCGCCATGTTGGATTTATAATGAAGTCACATAGCTGACCATGCATTGTCATCCAAATTAAACGTGTATACAAAATTTCAGTTCAATGGGTTGAAGATATCTTCTTCAAAATTGCGTTGCAAGATTCCACCCGAACAAACATAGTTACATACATTGCAAGTTAAATAAGAGCTTATTTTAACAAGCTTTTATTTAACTTTAAGTGATAAAAGATTTACGGTATTTCCCTAACCTAACACTTTATAATAATTAATGTTAAATAATATGGACGGTAAATGCTAATAAATAAAACCGACAGCGCTGAGTTCTGATAATACACTGATTTATGCATAGATTTCATCACGAATTTGCTGCGTGATTCCTCAGATCGTCACTTCGTCTAGTTGGGGAGCCAACACTGCATTTGCCAGTATGGAGCTGCCACTCGAAAACCCTTCCTTACCATCGGTTGTCGATTCTTGGACCTGTATGTACTTATAAAGTGTAGAACTAAGTACGCTGCAACTTTATGTTTCACCAGCATAAAATAGCAGGTTAATTCTGCTGTATATCGTATGGTGGGTGTCCACCTTAGTCATAAGAAGTGACAACACATCTGATGCATCTGACTTTACTTCTGTTTATACGACATCTGTTATGTCATAATCATTTAAATTTTTTAGCATCGAACAAGATTATATATTAAAATTCGCAAGTCAATGATGATAAATGTGTTGAAACAATAATTAAGATTATGTAAACATACACAGTATATATAAATAATTAATTGAAAAATAATTGATTCTTATTAAGATATAGTAATCGTGTCAACAATGTACAGTTAAATGCTTAAATATTCGTTAACCAATGCTTACTGATATTTTCTTATAAAACCCGATAGCGTCATTTTAATTTACAACCACATTAAAATTTTACTTCATTCTATAAAAACTTAATTCCACGAGAAAAAGTCACTTCATTTAAAAATTTATTGAAACGGTAAACTGGAATGTAAATTAATTGAAATATGATATTTGCATCACCCATTAAACTTTTATTCCGTTAGTGTTTATTCTTGTAGATACTCCATATACTTAATGACACCATAAAACGAAGTCTTAAAATAACAAAGAACAACATATTTTAATTTTATTTCCTTTGGTGATATTTAACTGTCTTAGAAATGTTCACTCAATAAATATTTTGACTATAAAAATCTAATCTGCCGTGTAGTGGCGGTTAAGAATATCCACTACCCCATATCTTCCCGTGGGTGTCGTAAGAGGCGACAGAGGGAGACAGGCAGGAGATGGGCAGCAGCATCTTCCTGATAACAACTGTGACGTAATAAAAAACTGCGGTTGCCAACCCGCTCGCCAAGCGTGGCAACTACGGCAAATACCCCCCAATGAACAAATACACAAAAAGACGGCCCCCAGTCCCCGGCGGCCCCGCTATTCCTGGCTACGGTGGCGACCATGGTAACGGCGGGGCAGGGGGTGCTAAGAATCTCCGGTGCAGGTTCGGTTGCCACCTACGACGACTCGACCTGGCAACATATAACGCACGCACCCTGAGGACTGACGAGAAGATACTGGAGCTGGAAGAAGAGGTAGACAAGTTGCGCTGGCATATTATTGGATTATCCGAGGTCCGAAGAGAGGGGGAGGACACGGCAATCCTCGAGTCCGGCAACTTGTTCTATCACCGGGAGGGCGACCATCTGTCCCAAGGAGGTGTCGGATTTATCGTCCACAAGTCTCTCGTCAACAACGTTGTAAAGATTGGGAGTGTGTCGACGAGGGTCGCGTACCTGATACTCAGAATCACCAAACGGTATTCGCTGAAGGTCATTCAGGTTTACGCACCAACCTCGGCACACCCCGATGAGGAGGTGGAGGAAATGTATGAGGATATTTCCAGAGCCATACATTCCTCCAAAACTCACTACATGGTGTTGATGGGAGACTTCAACGCAAAACTAGGCACAAGAGAAAGCGGTGAGCTGAAGGTAGGGAAATTTGGAGTAGGGCAACGGAACCGAAGGGGCCAGCAGCTGGCCGACTTTATGGAGAAAGAGGGACTCTTTATGATGAACTCTTTCTTCCAGAAGCGGCCCCACAGGAAGTGGACCTGGTCGAGCCCCGACGGTTTGACAAAAAATGAGATTGACTTCATTATGACGACCAGACGCCAACTGTTCAGTGATGTCTCAGTGATCGCAAGGGTGAAAACTGGCAGCGATCACCGAATGGTTAGAGGCACACTGAACCTAAACGTTAAGTTGGAGAGGTCTCGTCTAATGAAGTCAACGCTCCGTCCCCCTCGTGCTCTAATCCAGAATCCCGAAACCTTTCAGCTCGAGTTACGTAACCGCTTCCAGTGCCTAGAAGATTGCAATGCAGTGGACGATATGAACGACAAGCTCGTGGAAACTGTCCATGCGGTCGGAGCTAAGTTCTGCAAGACCCGCCGCAGAAGAACACAAAAACTCTCCGATCACACTCTTAATCTCATGGCTGTTAGACGGGAGATGAGGCTGCAATCGTCAACAGATTTGACAGCATACAGGCAACTGAACAGACAGATCTCCAAATGCATACGGCGAGACTTACGCAACTTTAATACTACTCGTATTAAAGAAGCGATCGAGCGAAACCAGGGCTCCAAAGTCTTTGCCAGAGATCTGTCTGCCAGAAAGAGCCAACTGTCAAAGCTGAAGACTGAGTGTGGCAACATCGTTTCCGGGACACCTGAGATTTTGAGTGAGATTGAGAGGTTCTATGGGCAGCTGTACACATCATCGTTGGAGCCACACGCAAGTGTGAGTAACGATCCAAGAGCAAGTCTTATCCGACACTATTCCGATGATATCCCGGACGTCAGTCTAAGCGAGATTAGAATGGCTCTCCAGCACCTTAAAAACGGCAGGGCCCCAGGCGAGGATGGAATTACAGCGGAGCTTCTGAAAGCGGGTGGAACACCGGTACTTGTAGTCCTTCAGAAGCTCTTCAATTCCGTCCTCCATGGTGGCACTACTCCAGAGGCGTGGAGCAGAAGTGCGGTGGTCTTGTTCTTTAAGAAAGGCGACAACGCTCTCTTAAAGAACTACAGACCGATTTCCCTTCTGAGCCGCGTCTACGTGCTGTTTTCGAGAGTCATTACGAATCGTCTCGCACGCAGACTTGACGACTTCCAGCCTCCCGAACAAGCCGGTTTCCGAAAAGGCTTCAGTACCATAGACCACATACATACCCTGCGGCAGATTGTACAGAAGACTGAAGAGTACAATCTGCCACTTTGCCTGGCGTATGTGGACTATGAGAAAGCCTTTGATTCCGTCGAAATTTGGGCGGTGCTACAGTCCCTTCAGCGGTGCCAAGTTGACTGTCGGTATATCGAAGTGCTGAAGTGTTTGTACAGTAGGGCTACGATGGCTATCCGAGTACAGAACCAGAGCTCGAAACCTATCCAACTGCAGAGAGGTGTAAGACAGGGTGACGTTATATCCCCGAAACTCTTCACCGCTGCATTGGAAGACGTTTTCAAGCTACTGGACTGGAAAGGATACGGTATTGACATCAATGGCGAGTACATCACTCACCTTCGATTTGCCGACGATATAGTCCTTATGGCAGAATCGCTGGAGGACTTAAGCACTATGCTCAATGACCTCAATAGTGCCTCCCAACGGATAGGTCTTAAGATGAACATGGACAAAACAAAGATCATGTTCAATGTCCATGTCACACCTATGCCGGTAGTTGTTGGGAGCACTATGCTCGAAGTTGTTGACGAGTACGTTTACCTGGGACAAATAGTCCGACTAGGTAAGTCTAACTTCGACCGAGAGGTCAATCGACGGATTCAACTCGGCTGGGCAGCGTTCGGGAAATTACGACATATCTTTTCGTCAGGTATACCTCAATCTCTAAAAACTAGATTGTACAACCAGTGCGTGTTGCCAGTGATGACTTATGGATCTGAGACGTGGTCCTTCACTGCTGGCCGTATGAGGACGCTTAAGGTCGCTCAGCGAGCTATGGAGAGGGCTATGCTCGGAGTTTCTCTGCGTGATAGACTCAGAAATGAGGATATCCGCAGTAAAACCAGAGTGACCGACATAGCCCAACGGATTAGTAAGCTGAAGTGGCAATGGGCCGGCCATATAGCTCGAAGAACCGATAACCGATGGGGAAGAAAGGTTCTCGAGTGGCAGCCTCGTACCGGTAGGCGTAGTGTAGGGCGACCCCCCACTAGATGGAGTGACGACCTGGTAAGACATGCAGGAAGTCGATGGATGCAGGTGGCTCAGGACCGTGCTTTGTGGCATTACTTGGGGGAGGCCTATGTTCAGCAGTGGACTTGTGAAAGGCTGTAATGATGATAATGATGATGATGATGAAAAATCTAATAAAAATGAGTCTACCATGACAATTGGTTCAGTTGTAGCAGCAGCAGTGTAGTCTATACTTTAGCTTTAGGTTTGTTTTTACTGTAATTGAAAAAAAAAGCTTTAGGTGTAGATCCATGAAAGGACTACGTTCTTATGAAATACCTAGTGTAAAATTGCTGCAAAATGCTGTATTTGTAATGTATTTAATGTGATAAGTGAAGAGAAACGGAGAACCTATTCATTTATAATGCATTCACAATTGTAAAACTAGAAATTGACAGACCATTCCTCTAATTGCCAACTTAAAACACCCAGACCGCCGAAAGTACGTGCTGAAGTGTAATCGCCAATGCGTGACATGTTAGCGGTTGTTTCGCATACAAAATATACCCAGCATATGAAAGTTTACCCGTTAAACGTGATGTTACAGCAAACCCTATACTTGCGTCTGTCTTCCATGACTACTTCAATGAGGACAGGAATGAATAGTACTAGATGAAATGGGATATTACTGATTAAAAAGACCTTTAAATTTAGGAGAGGTTAAGAAGCAGACTGTTGCAGACTACTAAGGATGATAATAATACAAATTAACTTTTAAATATTTTATTTTTATACAAAAACAAAATGAATATAAACTAAGACCATTCAACCCAACGGTCTAATAATATAAAGCATCCAAGAAGGTATACAACTTGCTTTACAAAATATAAATAAAACGAATCCTGAAATAGTAAAATCCAGGTCTATTCATTTGATAGAGCTATATATTATAGGATTTTTATTTATCCACCTTATTTTTACAATGTAGCACTAGTAAATAGCAAATGCTTTTGACACTTATTATGTGCTATTAAAGTCTAGCTAAAATAAAACTGCCATAACCAGTAAGAGGAAGTTCAAAAACAGAAACTAGCAGCAAAAGGATACAACTTTACAAAAACATTAAGTTAGATTAATGAATTTATAATCTGAAAATATAAATGACATGACATCAGACGTAATAAAAATGCTGTGTACGAATGTAATTTTTAAAATGACTGGCGAGGGTTAACTCAGTCATCTATCATTTGTCATTAAAATGATAGCTGTAATTACTTTTATTACATCGACTGTTGCCTCACCATGATAATATATCTACATTGCGTTTAATTATATGACTTTATTTCTTTATTCAACAACAAACGTCGTATATTTGGGTGATGCTACAATATTATGTTCGTTATTAAAATGATCATAAGAACTATTTTCAGTAGCATTTGTAACAAAGAAATATAACAATTTTAAATATTTTAAATTGTACTTTGACATGCAATGCTTTGACAGTAGCGGCAATCACGACCTTAAATGTGACATGTCACAGTCATATATCATTTTTTAGGGTTCCGTAGTCAACTAGGAACTCTTATAGTTTCGCCATGTCTGTCTGTCCGTCTGTCCGTCCTCGCTTAATCTGTGTGACCGTTAGCACTAGAAAGCTGAAATTTGGTACCAATATGTGTATCAATCACGCCGACAAAGTGGTAAAATAAAAATTGGAAAAAAATGTTTTATTAGGGTAGCCCCCCTATATGTAAAGTGGGAAGTGATTTTTTTTAATTTCAATCCTAACGTGTGATATATTGTTGGAAAGGTATTTAAAAATGAATAGGGGTTTACTAAAATCATTTTTTGATAATGTCAATAATTTCGGAAATAATCGCTTCAAAAGTAGAAAACAATGTGTCCCCCCCCCTCTAACTTTTGAACCATAAGTTTAAAAAATATGAAAAAAATCTGGAAAGTAGAACTTTATAAGGACTTTCTAGGAAAATTATTTTGAACTTGGATGGAAACAACAGTTTTTGTACAAACTCATAAGTGGGAACACTTATTGTGACGGACGGGAAACTACGGAACCCTACACTGAGCGTGGCCCGACACGCTCTTGGCCGGTTTTTTAAATTTTATTTCTTGTTGTCAACGAGCTGTGTATGCTGTTAGTTAAACTTAAACATGAATAATTGCGTAGCAGCTACGTCTAATGAGTCGATCACCCTATTTTGTTTTATAAATGTGATACGAATAGATGTTGCTATATAGTACTGGTAGGTATTATGATGGAGGAATTCTGATAACGCTTGGTATTTCAAATTAAATAATACCGGCTCTAAGATATTCCGACCAGTGAATATATATACGAGTATATATATATATATATATATATATATATATATATATATATATATATATATATATATATATATATATATATATATATATATATATATATGTATATTTGACTACCAGCATAAAATAGCAGCTTAATACTGCTGTGTTTAGTATGGTGAGTGTAAATATCCGGAGACCCCTTTTTTACTGGAAATGAGGCATTCCGTCTCAGTCCACATTCATGACAACGCATTTGCATTTTTAATCTTACTTGAGAATAGGTGTAGGTATCTGTGGACCACATCGTCCTCGTACTGTAAGGTGGACTGTGTGCTCGTTCATCACCCTTAATTAGGGTATGCAATACCGGGATACCTGGATCCCGCATGCATTTTGCGGGACTAATCTCGTACGAAAATATTACGGAATCCCGCTGGATTGGCGGGATTACAGAGAAGCATGGTCCATACGTGTTAATGTTTGCCCGGCGGCGCGTAAACTGAGCTAAGCGATGCGTGGTGCAGAGAAACAGTGTGAGGGCGCGGGGATTCCCCCGCCTTTGTTTGTGTACTTAATATTTTGCCAGTTACAACTGGTGATTATGACGTTACGCAGTGATTTTTTCATAGAATATTGATTTCTTTAGATAAATCTGAATAAACTGAGAAATTTCCAGGTTTTGTATAATTTAATGAGTGACAATAATGTCGGAAAAAGTGTATAAAGACTTTTGTGGTATTATTCCTGTATGGAAGTATTTTGAAGGCCGAAGATTCACAAACCGCAAAATGTAAGTTGTGTAAATCAATAATTAAAACGATCGGACGTTCGACAAAAAGTTTACATGTGCATCTAAAGTCAAAACACAAAATTGACAAGGAAAGCGCATCAGACGGGAGCGGAAGTGCTGCAGCTTCTGCAACTGCGTCAACGTCCAGTTCCTCAACATCGACTCATTCTGAAGCTCAAACATCAACCGCGGCAAAGAAGCACAAAATCACTGACCATTTTCCAAGTGCAAACAGTGCTGTAGAAACGAGGGTATCACGCATGGTATCAAAAGATGGTTTTCCATTCCGGGTTTTCTGCACCTCGTCGGATTTACGAGACCTTTTTAAAGCCGGTAGCTATAATACCAAAATCGCCTAATTCTATCAAATTAATGGTTATGCATTTCGGCACGACTGTAAAAATTACCATTATTCGAGATCTTCTGAAGCTGAAAGAGAGCAACCACAGATTCACCCTCACATTCGACGAATGTACTTCAACGAGAAATAGGCGCTATTTAAACGTTAATGTTCACGCCTTGGCTAATGAAAAATCGATTTTTCGGAACTAAGGGCTGGTGCGGATTTACGGAAGTCTACCTGCAAAAACATGTATCACTGTTTTAAAAGAAAAATTATCAGAATACGAGCTATCTTTGGATAAGGATGTAATCTGTATTACCACAGATGGTGCCAAGGTCATGGTAAAAGTTGGGAAACTCTTTAAACTCCATCAACAACTCTGTTATGCACATGGCATCCAATTGGCTGTTTTGGATGTTATTAACAAAATACTTCTTTACGTAGTGGCCACGAAGCATTAAATGAAGAAATGTCAGTGCGAAATGAGACAATTAGTGAAAGAGCTGATGAGAATTGTGACATTGACTTGGAAAATGACGAAAATGACATTTTTGATTTGTCTTTTCCTACACCTACAAGTGAAATAAACCTGACTGTGGAATATGCAGAAGTTGTTAAGAAGGTACGAAAAGTAGTAAAACTATTTAAAAATTCACCTACTAAAAACGATCTGCTGTAGACGTAAATGACAAAAGACATGGGAAAAATATTGCTTTATTGTTGGATTATCAAACAAGGTGGTCAAGCCTGTGCAAAATGATAACAATATTCAACAAAATAAGATCGTGCGTATCGAAAACCCTGATTGACTTAGGTCTTGGTGCAAATCATGACTACGTTTTCACTGAACAGGAATATGATGTGCTAATGGATCTAGAACAAATATTACAGCCGGTAAAATTAGCAGTCGAAGTTTTGTGTAGAGGTGAGTCTAATTTGATTACTGCGGAAACTACTTTGAGATTTATTATTAGCAAACTGATAAATATTAATAAACCGTTAGCCCGAAAACCTGTTGATACGTTGAGGAATCGGATCTCAGAGCGGCGAACTGACTTGACAGCGGTTTTATTATACTTACATGATCCACATAAGTATGAAGAAGACAAAAGTCAATTTATTTATGATGAAACATTCAATCTACCTCCAAAGAGTGTAATACGCAAGGCCATCAAAAATATAGTAGAAAGGCTAGAGTACACAGGAAGCAATGCAGTAACCACTACTCCTGTTGATGATCCTTATGACGACATTCCTCTCTCTAATCTCGAGACGCAAACGGCAGCCGCAGCACCAATGTCACTTGAAAACGAACTCGAACTGACTTTGACTAATATCAAAAGTCCTGGCTCAACAGCCCAGCCACCCAGGTCTGGAAGTATGAGTAACCTTGAGGTTTTGATAAAGAAGGAAATGAACTATTTCGAGTCGGGTGGATTAAAAGGCACTTACCTTCAGTTCGCCTATAACGCACTTATGACTATTGTACCAACCAGCGTGGAAGCTGAGCGGGCTTTTTCAGCTGCTGACTACCTTGTGTGCAATATCAGAAGCTGTTTAGCAGATGACACAATTAATACTTTTTTAAGAAGCTACTTCCAAAATAATGTTTAATTATCACTGCAATTTATGTCATCATCTGTATGTCTAAAGTAATAAATAAACTATTTAAAATATACCAAAAGGCTTGTTTTATTTGGCTTCAAATTAAAACCATGGAAACGAAGTCTTTAATTTAGATTTCAGAGGTCTAGTTCCACCCTGCTGGATCCATCAAATACCTGGATCCAGCGGGACTAAGATGGTTCAATCCAGCAAATACCTGGATTGAAATTATTTTGCGGAATTGCATTCCCTACCCTTAATTAATATAGTTACAAAAAGAAATTCATTTCATTTCATTCTTTTAAGTTCCAGTCCCAGGAAGAACCAGCATGATACCCAGCGGCACATTTTTTGATTGAAAAAAAATAATATTTTACAATCATTAGTCACACACAAGAAATAGCTTGATAACTTGGTGGAAAAAGCGACCACCTCATTCCTAGGGGTTATTATAATCCATAATATTACGTAATATCAGTTCTGGAATTATATTAACATTATTTAGTAATCGCGTATGAGGTCGGAATTACAAACATATGTATATAAAATTCAATAAAGCGGTCCACGCCCCGTAAGCTGATATCGTTTGAACATACAAAACCGTGTTTAAGCCGAGTTGTATCCGAGCGATTTATTGATATGTAAATCATTTTAATTGGAGTCCGCGGATATTTTTTAGTGCACGTAATTGGCAGCTCTGCCGTTTTTCATTTCCACCTACACGAGCTCTCTGTAGACCCTCGTGCACACTTGTGCAAGGTACGGTACCCTTATAGTTTAAATGTTTCATTTCAATTCGCTTTTTCAAAATTCGACTTAATTTAAGAACTTGAGATTAATAAAAGATTTTTTTTGAAAATGGGGGTAGGAACTGATTATGTATAATTTTTTACACTATTGATACCTTTTAGGGAGGATATTCGGAATTGTTCCCACAATGAGCAGGTGGGTTAAAATCGCAGTATCAATTTTTTTGGAGTTGTAATCAGGAAGATGCTGCTATCCGTCTTTTCTTTCAATAGCCTTCGTCGCATACTACAAAGCCCAAGCGATAATATGAGGTACCGTATTCAGTTACGCCGTAACTACACGGCAATTTTTTTCTTTTATATATATACAAATATTAATGTTTTGTGATTTTGAACTTAATACTACGTCAACTATATCATATTTTTAATATAAGGTATAAAGTTGAGTAGTGAGCACACAGTTTACCTGATGGTAAGTGGATGCTGTCATCCATAGATATCTACAGCTATCCTTGATTAAAAATGAAATGCAGCTGTGTTGTCACACCAAAGAACTGAGATGATATGCAGCTATTTTATGCTGGTATTTATATATATATATATATATATATATATATATATATATATATATATATATATATATATATATATATATATATATATATATTATTGCTGCAGCCATATTATGTCAAAAGTGTGACTTTATGAACTACGAATGAAACATCCTTAAAGTTGGATTATATACCATACTTAGATATAAAGGTACATACATACTTTTTAAGTTGATAAATTTAATAGTATATATTATATACGTGCGCTTCATAAGTTAATTGTATAGTATAGCTACGTTAGTTAATTGTACAGTAAACTTACAATTTCACCTTCAAGCAATTGCAAGCAATGAGTGGATAAAGTTTTACCGCAATCTTAAAAATGATGGCAGCACATAAATACGAAGAAACAAATATTTTTATATATATTATATATGTAGTCTATACATCTAAATAAAATTGATTGTGTCTTTTTTATAGAATAATGGTGGCAAACGAGCACACAGTCCACCTGGTGGTAATTGGATGCTGTGGCCCATAGACATCTACATTTTTCCTCGATTAAGAATCAAAACGTAGATGCGATGTCATCCCTGAGGTCTCTGGTTCTCTACACTTACCATACGAAACACAGCAGTATTAAGCTGCTATGTAAGCTGGTATTCTGCGAGAACGTGGTCCTTCCCCGGTCGAGCCGACCCATTCGTGCTACAACCATAATATAGCTAAAGCGTGGCTCTACCACGTCAAACATGTAATATTATTACCCTTCCTTTATCCTCCTGAGTCCTGAACGTGGTGATAGGCAAATTTAAAAAAAAAATTGTTTTAACTGCGTCTAGGGGGGTTTTTTAGTACGAGAAAAATAGAAAAAAAATACATCGTTTTTCCACAAGGTTTTTCCTTATGTTCTCGTACGAGTACAAGCGGACTGTGTCATCACATGAGTACACTTTAAAATAAAACTACAATTAAATGAAAATCAACTTTATTTTCCTTATTTTTTTAGTATTTAGTTTTGGCATCACAAAAATTCTAAATAATCACAGAAAAACTTATTTTCAAACGAAAAACAAAACAAAAATCTCAGAAACTCTCTGATTAACAGGAAAGAACTAATGAAAATCAACATTTAAACAAAAATCTCAAAACGAATTAAGTCTTAGCAACAAAAACTAAGTTTTCAAAATATCAAAATAATCTTAACTATTAGGAACATTGGTTTTTGGTTCTTCATACTTGAAATTTTTGTTTTAAATTTCAAGTATGAAATTGTAAATAACAGTTTCTTTGGACAGTTACACATAAATAAATATTACATTTAGAGCATTTAGTTCTACTTTTTTATCACAGTCCTTTTGTCGACATCTGCTTTGCTTATCTGTCATTATCGGTAGATGTTCAGCCTTTTGTATATGACGAAGTATAGATGGCACAGGTTGAATCAGAATACGACGTTTTTTATGTTTAGGGGCCAAGTCAGCCTCGAAATCAGACTCATTCTCCTCAGAATCTGAGCTTACAGTGTTGTGTTCTATGATTTGCTCCCCTAGCATCAGCTTAAAACTTCTCATCTGTAATATATTTTTACTAGGCGTGCCTTGTTTGCTTCTTGGCGATAAAGAAGCGAAGCATTGGTAACAGCTATACCAAAACAATGAAAAATGAACCTGATCGTCCATTTTATGGTTCTTGCTCTGGAAGGGCAAACAGCGAGCATACAATCTACGAGATCAACGCCCCTCCATATTAGTATTGTAATGTTTTACTACTTCTGGCCTACTAACCGATTCGTAAGCCTTCTTTGTCTTTGACCATCTTGAGCAAAAATCTGTATTTTCAGCCGCATAGCACGTCGACAAATATGCACTGGTTTATTGTCAAACCATTTTGTTATTGCTAACTTCCCGTCCGTAGAGTATGTTGTAAAACAGCATCCACGTCCTTTTTCTTTCATATCACGATCTTTCATGAGCAGCACATTTTGAGGGATACGGTTTTTCATTATGGTTCCAGCACACAGGAAACCACGATCAAAAAGTGTTTCTGCCAATTTAAGGGAGGTGAAATATCTATCGAAGTATAAGACGTGTCTAGGAACTAAAGACTCAGTTAGTTGAAGAACAGAACACTCATTGACCGAATAAATGCTTCTCATAGTATCGGTAAAAGTCGTGTCTCCTTAGTACACAAACATGTCGCATATTATTCCGTTTGGATTAGCTAAAACCAGAACCTTTAAACCTAATGGGTGCGGTTTATTTGGCACGTATTGCCGTATTGGACAGCTCCCTGAAAATGGTATTATCATTTCGTCAATACGTATATGTTGTGCTCTTTCTTGTTTTAAGCACCCTAGTAATATTCTATCGAAAAGAGGCCTCACTTTCCATAATTTATCTGAGCTTCTTTCTGAAGAGGATGTTTCATCATCAAATACAATTTTTAAAGATGTTCGTATCTTGAAAAATCTATCTCTAGTCATATTTTCAGCAACAATAGGAATTTTCCATTTTTTAGACCAGAACATACGTAGTTGAGGATAATTAATGCAAGACATAACAAAAGTAATACCAAAAAATACTTTCAGTTCCTTAACAGTGAGATCCAGTGACCTCCCGTAATTTTTAATGTATGTCCTGTTTGTTTGTACTGTGATATTTTGCAATAGCTGGTCATCGATGTAGTCGGCAAGAAAGTCTTCAGGATGCCAGTCATGTAGTTCCCGTAGTTTATAAGGTGGCTGGTTAAGTTCAGGTATTATATGAGAAAAATTTGTGCCATTCCAGTCTTCTGATGAGTAATAGTGACGAAAAGAAATACTTCAAGCACGTACCTTCGATCCACGGTAACGAGTTGGCGGTCTGCCTCGCGGCCTTTGGCTTACTGATATCACACGTCTTGGTGGACCTCTCGAACGTCCCCTAGATATACCCCTTCTTAGAGAATGCCCTCTTGATCTAACACTCGGAGGTCCTCTTTTAAGTGTAGGAGTACATATTTTACGTAGAGGCACAGCTGGAATAGAAACCGCTGGCTCGTTTTCAAACTCTTGTTGGAAATGTCTTAAATCGTGGCTGCTTCCATTGTCACTTTCTGGCTCAGACGACAATAGGCGGTGTTCTTGAATGAATACATCTTCCTCTTCATCATCAGAAAGGCCATCTGAGTCATTGAAATTCAATTGCTGTTCAATTTCGCTTTCTTTCAAAGCTGTAAACAAAAATAAATATTGCAATAATTCACATAACCTCAAAATTAAAATTAAAAAATTACTAAAGTTAAGACCGAGTGTACTAATACGAGTACTTAAGAAAAAAATCAAGATTTATCCATACTTTTTTTGTTAAATCCAAATAATAACAACTCCGTTCTTTCAAATGCATCTAGAACTGTATAAAAAAGTGAAATAAAAATATATAGTTATGATATAATATTGATTAAACAGGATTAACTTACCACGTGCCATTGTTGTTACCGGCAAGATGAAGTTTTTGGGACACAGCAATTGATAATGGCCGCCTGACAGTTGTTTGTCACTTTAATCATAATGACAGAGTCATAATTGAGACAAAGAAACGCGCCATATTTTGAAAATGCTAATGCGTTTCGTTCAACGAATTTTTATTTCCTATGTACTCATGTGAGGCCGCGGGGTCCTAAGAGGTTATAATACCCTTCTGCATGGAAAAAGGCTTTTGTAAGACCTCTTCCTAAAATACCTAATCCTGTTTTCCCTAACCATTTTCGTCCTATTTCAATTCTCCCATACCTCTCTAAAGTTCTGGAAGCCTGTGTTTTTAAGCAAATATCTGTATTCGCTGCAAAACATAACCTGCTGAATGAATTTCAATCGGGGTTTCGCTCAGGTCACAGTACTACCACTTCGCTTATCAAAGTCACAGACGATATAAGAAAGGGCTTAGATGAGCAAAAATTAACAGTAGTGGTGCTTATTGACTTTTCAAACGCTTTTAACACAGTGGATCATGGTATCCTCCTATCCATCCTTAAACACCTTAAATTTTCATCCCCAGCCTTGGAATGGTTTTCTTCGCGGTCGCCAGCAATCGGTTCGCTCAGGTCAGCGGTTTTCTGCATGGGCTGAAATTGAATCTGGTGTGCCGCAAGGCGGAATACTTTCTCCTATTATGTTTTCCTTCTTTATAAATTCTAAATCTAAATCTCCTCAGTTTTAGATTGTTCGTACCATCTGTATGCGGATGATCTCCAGCCTTATGTACAGTCAAGCTTAAATAATCTTAACTTTGTAATACACAAACTAAATGATAACTTGGAAGCCATAAGAGAATGGTCATGTAAATATGGCGTTTCTGTTAATCCTGCCAAATGCAAAGTTATAATATTCGGAAGTTCACAATTATTGGCTAAGGTTGATTATGGAAATCTCTCTCCTGTAATTTATAATGGAAGTTTGATTCCATATTGTGATTCCATAAAAAATCTTGGCCTGTACATGGATAAAACTATGACCTGGAAATTGCAGATCTCTGAAGTTTGTCGTAAAGTTGTTGCTACCTTGGGTTCCCTTTATCGTCTTAAAAATTTCCTACCTTTCAAAACCAAACTTACGCTGGTTCATTCCCTTATTCTACCTATTATCGACTATGTCGATGTTGTTGGAGGAGTTGGAGCGCCTTCTTAATAATTCCATAAGATTTATTTTTGGTTTACGTAAGTATGACCACATATCATCCTATCGTTCAAAGCTTAAATGTCTACCTATACGTCAAAGGCGATGCTCTAGAATTTTACTTGTACTTTATTCAATTTTAAACGATCCAAGGTCACCTTCTTATCTTAAGGATAATTTTCATTTTTTTCATCCGATCAAACCGTCTGAGGTTAAGGTTTCCACAGCATAAGTCAATTTTTTTTAGGTCGTCTTTTACGATACAAGCCATACAACTTTGGAACACCCTCCCCAACGATATTAAGAATGCCACAAATAAAAAAGTCTTCAAAGTTCTTCTCCGAGAACATTACCTGAAGGAAACTACTAATTAACATTATTTTCCTTAATTTTTGTCTTTCTTTTCTTCTTTTTTACTTCAGATATTTATTTCATTAATATTATTCAAACATCATATTATATATATCATTCATTTGTATATTTATTTGCGAAGTTTATAAGCATGTATATATATATAGGTCGCACCTGCCAACAATTGTCCTTGGCACCCAGGGTTGACTGGCAGAGAATGCCACATGGCATTAAGTCCGCCCTATGTACCCCTTTAGCTTAAGGTGTCACGTTTAAGTTTTTAAATAAATAAATGTTGTCTTTGGTATTGAAATAGCTGGCTTATAATAAGTTCAGAGAGATATTTGCATGCTACTATGTTAACTATGAAGACAAATAACCATGTAATAGAAAAATACTGTCTATCTGTTTTCTATCCGAGTATGTAATCTTTGGCTGAATCGATTGTGATTCTGATGAAATTTCACTAACAGGTGGATATCAATTTCAGGAGGAGGCTTTATTTTGTTCAAAAAACCGTATTTTTATTTTTAAATAATATCGAAAATTATCTGTATTTTATTTATTTATTATCTATTTCACACATATAATATCCCATAAAAATTAGATAAATGGTCTTTGATAATTATAAATCCAAATGACGCCGCATTAATAAATTCTATAAAGATGAAAGGCGGGTCACCAGTTTAATATAATAATAATATATTAATTAATTATATAAAGTGTCAAAACGCAAAACATTTGTAAAACAAATAATTTTAATAAAGGTAACCCTATTGTTTAATAGAATAATATTTTATTTTTTACCGGCAATGTCTCATTTAGTGATTAATCCGAAAAAATAACACGCATGTGTAGAGACCTCAAAGTCTTTTTGCACTTCAAAAGGGGATTTATACCCTGAACGGCGTTTACAATATCGCCACGTGGGATGTTCGTTTATTGCCGAATGTCGTTTTTTTTGTGTTGATATATGAAAGGATTTTCAGATATTTGCGTGCTCGTATTAAATATTGTTTGTTTAATTTTTTCGTAACTTACGAACAATTGCAAAGATTAATTTATGTCTATTTCATTAATTGTATTTGTTTATTTTCAAATGTAAACAGTACCACAATTGCATTGTTAAATGTAGGCCTTCCAAGGAATAACACAAAACATGGTTCACAACTCCATCAAGTTGAGAATCTATATATATATATATATATATATATATATATATATCTATGTATATATATATACATATATACATATATATATATATATATATATATATATATATATATATATATATATATATACCTATAACGCTACTTTAACCATTTTCTTGAAGCCTCTTGTAACCAGATATTAGAATGGTAGAACCACAAGTGGCGGTTGTGTAAAGATCTAATGAAAGCCAGACCGAATTTCCCAGTGAAAATGAAGATGAAAATGGTGCCTAGGTGCCAGGTACTCCTCTCTCTTATAGTCCGATGGTACGGCAATCCGACGCGAACAGATGACAGCAGAATCAACGGGTTTGACCAACTTACTGACTCTGGGGTACTGAGACTGAGAATTGACAAAAGTGAGAATTACTTAAAATGAGATCCCCAATAACTTAGTTTTGACTTGGGATTCGATCCCAGGGCCGTAATCAGCAGTCGCAACTAAATACAACTAAACCAAGGAGAGAGAGTCAAAGTTTTTTGTTTCATGATGACAGCACGAATAGGCAGCTCGATAGAGAATGACCCAGTCTCATAGAATACTGGCGTAAATTAAAAGCATAAAGCGGCTGTGTTTCGTATAGTCTTTAACAAGAACCAGAAACCTTTAACAAAAAAAAGCTCTCGATCTAAGACCTCAATAATCAATGAGCCAGAGCATCCAGTTATGGTGGACTTTGTGCTCTTTCGTCACCCTTATTTGTACCTATAAAAAAACTCATTAACTAAATGTTTTACAGATTGTTTGAATGCGTGCGCGCATGTTTATGACCATATTGCGTGACAAGCAGATATTAAATTATACAAATCGTCATTGTGTGGACAAGTGCACACTCATTGGAAGCAATACGAAGCTAATTACATGCAACATGCTTATTTATATTATTTGGTTCATCCACCGATAATTATCTCATTGTTTGAAAGCAAGCTTGTCAACCAACTGTGAATTGAATTTTATTAGATTATAATTAATAATTTTAATAAAATAAACAGATAAGCAAACAAATTATATCTGGACCTGGCTCACGAGGTGAAAGGGGTGATCTGCCGACCGAAATTATGCTTGTAGTTGTCTTTGCAAACGGTCTAACGCCGATCAGCCTATCGAGTCATCTGAGGCCACTGGGTCTCCGTGACGGATCGCTCCGAGCTCAAATGCAGAAAGCGGTGCTTCTCGATACAGCCCGCATCATACGCCAATTTCATTCCTTTTCCCCTAACCCTCGGCCTTTTGGTCTCCCCTGCCGAAGGTTTAATCTGGTTAGGATTTTATTTATTTAGTATATTTGTCTATATATTATTTATTTAACTATATTTATGTTAATGTATATTTGTCGTTTTCTTGTAAATAATATTACCTATCCAGATGAGAAAACTATAATAATAGACCACAAAAAAATACTTCAACAATTATTAAGTATGACATACTATATTCTATCCCAAGCTTGCAGTGTGTGAACATATTCAAAATGGCCGTCGTCATTAAATCACAATTAATAGGTCATAAATCCTCTTATAACTACCAATTTCTCTCAAATATATATATATATATATATATATATATATATATATATATATATATATATATATATATATATATATATATATATATATATATCGCTACCAAGCTATTGGGTACTAATTTGTTTTGTGTTAATAATAATGATGTCTTCCCCCGTGACCATGGGTGCTGGAAAGCACCCGAAACGTCGGGTATTAAAAATAACATAAATAACCGCGATAAAATCCGTAAAAGAAGTTTTAATCAATTGTTTTGTATTGTTAATTGTGACATACATGATTGTAAGCTTTTATTTAAAAAAATAGTCGCACCGAATTTCTTGCTGGTTCTTCCCAGGACAGAGGTTTTTTCCGAACCAGTGGTAAATTAAAAAAAAGTGACTTTAAATAAGTATTATTTATAATCTATATTGAATAAAAAAGTTTCTGTTTCTGTTTAAAATGAGAAAGACCATAGATACGTTTTCATGTCTGAATTATAAGGTGGTATACCTCATAGCCAGTAACTATACTGGCTCCAGTACTCAGAAGTGCAGGTACTGCTACTGGCGGCAAAATAGCTACGAGGGTGGTATCTACCATAGAATTATGGAGTGTAGAAGTAAAGAGTACCAACTCCCATAGTGTAATAGTTGGAAAAGTGTCCATCTGTAAGCAGTAAATAACAGTTCAAAAACCCTCCACAACAGCGCTCGAGTAGCTACTGCGATGAAATGAACTCAGCAGTTGTCGACGGTTTGAAGTGTGCTGCTAAACTGCTCAGTAGCTCTTAAATCTAAAATAATTTTATTAAGTAAATATAACCTCGAAGAAGTCGTCTATCCCACTAATATTTTTCGACACGTTTTTTAAAATTTAGCCCGTAGCATTATTGGCGCCACCCTTATTTAACGGTTTTCTATGGACACTTTTTAATACACAGTCTGTACTCCTTACTTCTACACTCCATAGCCTCATACATAGAATACTATAATACATACACAATAGAACGGGGGAGTGGGCAGAGCCCATTTACGTGTAGCCACTAACATGCCCATTAGTTATCCTTCGGGTACGCAACTCTAAAAATTTACACATGTTATCAGTCAACCTGATAACTATTTAAAAGCCACCAAAAACTAATTATCCTATCGCACACATGCAGCTTTAATTAATGGAAAGCATATCTTTCCTGTCGTTAATTTCGGTTTCCTCGCACCCATGTTTACCCAGTATTTCATTCGTATTTTACGGCACACCATCCGTTATCAGTGATTTTCGGTAAAATAATCTGGTGATCGATCAATCCAGCTGGAACGACATATCATCCGACCAAAAAACAAACCCATGAATCCATTACAAGAGGGCATTAACAAACAAATGTTCACACTTAACCTTTCTTTCGTCCCTGCGATATACATCTTTCGAATGCGGCTCATTATTACCGAGCTTACAGATTTAGTTGTGCTGTAATCACGCCCTTATTTTTGTGATATTAAGATTAGTTTTCACGTGGCTTGTCGGTATTGTGGTTTGGTGGTTGTTTTAACACAGGGAGGTATCTCAGGTGTCGTGGAAAACTTAATTTATGTTAAACTCGTCCGCAAAGCGATTATTCAAGTGGCGGCCGCCGATCGGACAGATAAGAAAGATTAATCGAGTCCAGTGCTGGTTAAAAAATGCGAGGACATACAACTCGTGTGGTACTGTCTACTGGAATGAGGATTATAGAGACGGACTTAAATTAAAGTATCCTAGTTATTTAAATTGTATTCTGATAGGATCCGATATCAGGATACTTGACGGAAATTCATTCAAAGTCACTTTTAATGTTCGTGGGAGAGCGGATGACATAAAAAATTGTTTTTTTTAATAAGGGTAATAAATACAAAGGTCACATAAGAATATACGTTATCATTCCTGAGAACTAAGATGTAATGCCTCGTTTCCAGCAAATAGGTTTCCAATAAATAAAAACCCTATTATCCTATATATATCCTGAGTATACAGAAACTCACCATGAAACACAACAACATTGAGCTGCTTTTCTTCGCTGGTATTCGATGAGAGCGTGGTCCTACCTCGGTATAGCCAACCCATTTGTTCTACCATCGCAATAGGTATATCTGTAACATAGATGTACCTCTTAAACTTACGCGTTGTTCACGATTTTCTCACGATGTTTTACTTTATAACCGAGCACGTACAATTTTCATCGGTGCCCGCAGGTATGGTAGGGACCATGTTGCTCGCATTCTGTAAAATTTACGAATGTTTATCGCTCGAGCTACTAGTGCTCTTGTCGTTACTAGATACATAAAAAAATATTTTAATTGATTAAGGGAATAGTGCACTCAATTGAGGGATCGCGAGAGGTGGTCTTCAAGCTAACTTCTTCTGGCATAATTTTATTTTATTGCTCGTATCCTAGCTCATTAATTTTTTTCTTGTAGAACACCAACAGCGTTTATACAATGATACATGCTCCGATAATAAACCTATTAATGCTGGTGTTCCACAAGGATACGTGCTTTCATCAACGCTGTTTATTCCGTATATCAATGATGCGTTACATTCATTGATATGCGGATGACAGCTCTGGTGATGCTCTAACCACCAGCCGTGTAAATAATTCTTGGGAAAGCGTACCGGAACAAACTTGTGTCTGAAGTTTTGTCTTTGCTTAACAAAGTCTCCGATTGGAGGTGACTAATTGGATACGAAATCTAGTCCAGTTCAATCCCCAGGCGACCCAATTTTGCGCGTTTACCGTTAAAAATAACCCCTTTGTCGCATCTCCTCAATTTCAAGGCACTCCTCTTATTGTTTCAGCCAGTATCGGAATCCTTGGCGTCGGCATAACGAATGCTGTATAGTTTCGTAGTCACTTAGAAGGGAAGGCCAAATTGGCCTCTAAAAAGCTTTACGTGCTCAGCAGGGCGGGCACAGTATTGCATGACGGCTCACCACTTGCAACTTTACAAGGTGTAGGTTCGACCTCACATGGAATACTTTTCCTATCTCTGGGCCGAGACACCTCAGTTCCCACTTGATCGCCTCCAGCACAGAACAGCTCAAAACGTCACTGACCGAGTTCTCTGCGACCGGCTTGATTCACTGTTCCTGCGAAGAAATGTTGCATCCCTTTGCATTTTCTATCACATCTATCACGGTTAGTGCTCTGAGGAATTGCTTGTATTAATTCCGCTGCCTAATTTCACGAACACACATTGTGACAAAACTCACGTATTATCGTGAGTTTTGTCACAATGTGCGGACACCATCTGGATGCTTGGCTTGGAATTATTTACCACCGGAGATTTCTTCGAGTCGATGTGACTTAGCGACCTTCAAAAAGGAGTTTTCTCCTTTCTTAAGGGCTGGCAACGCACCTGCAATTCCCCTGGTGTTGTATTTCTTCATTGTTGGCAGTAGTCATTTAACATTAGGTGAGCCGTAAGCACTTCTATATAAAAAAACATATTTTTACAAGTTAGATCTAACAATAATATAAGATTTTAAGATAACTTAAACAACAAGCATTGATCATGGGCTGTGGTGATCCTGATAATTATTCTGTTTTCCCTTTATCTAATCAGGATCACCAGGATGGTGATCCCGATCAGGATACTAGAATAAAGTTATTAAACTATGGAAATTTTTAAGTCAATCGACCGTCTACAAGTTGTTGAAAATAACATTTAAAAATTCAGTTAAATAAATACATAGATAGATACCCGCGAAGCTAAAAAAGTGTAAAAAAAATTAAGTAGAACTCTTCCGACTTGAGTGAAGTGATTGACGCACAAGTATCTGAGTGCTTTTAGTAATTTGAATAATACTTTATACAAAAACAAAATTTAAAGTACTAATTTTGAAATAAATAATTAAGGCTACTGTTGTAGTAAAGCTTTTATATTACATTTACATTAAAGTACGTTTAAGTCATCTTTTTTATGTATTAATCATCATTATTTATGTATTAAAATCGTTGGTGTTTCTGTTATTTGTCTGAGAAATACAAGATTAACTTAAAATAGATAAGTATGTTTACATCTGAACAAGTGATGAAGTGTAGTTATTTGATCATTGAGTAATCATTATTGTAAGAACACTGACAATTTACATCTAAATATTATTAAAAAATATGTATTATAAAAACGCAACGGGCGTAATACTGGATATGACAAATAAGAGAAGAGGCCACAATAATAATTTTTATAGAAGCTGACAGAAACAATAAAAAGCATGTATAGTATTTATTTAAAGACAGTTAACAAATAACGAAGATAAAATTGTGAAAGAAAAGATGAAAAGTAGGAACACAGTCGGGTATTTAAGTTACAATTTTAACCTTTAAGCTTGTTTACACAGTGCGAAATCCGGAATTTAAGGTGAAACACATCATAATACCTACCGAAATGGGGAGCATAACGTCAGGCTAGTTCAAATGTAAAACAGAAACTAAAGTAGCTTAATACGTTGTAAGTAACTGAATATAATGTTTAAATTATTTAAATAAATAAGCAAAAAAATACAACCTACAGTTGTTAATTTGCATCGCTTACAAAATTAAATTAACACCTAATCAATGCCGACAATTCCAAGTGTGGTCCGGAGTGAAATTCAAATTTCAAAACCCCATTATCGAGGTACTATAGTTATCACAAACATAGCGTACACACGCTAATGCAGCCAAATTGAAATAACTATTGTTGGTATGAACACTTCAAACACGGAATGCACGAGCGTTACTTGTCGGCTAATTATGATAATTGATTTGGCAAGTTTTCATAAACAGCTCGTTTATATTGCTATTGCAAATAGTCCACTCAAGGAAATTGAGTGCAGTAATATTATATTTTATTTTTGGAAATTTAACATACGTGGATAGTTATATAAAAGAAATTACTATGCAATAAAGGCCTCCGGTTTTCTACACTCACCATACGAAACAGCATCATTTAAGCCGCTATTTTACGCTAGTATTCTCTGATGCATTGTCCGTTCATGTCAATCAATTCCTGCTGCAACCATAATACAAATGCAATGTGACTCTTTCGAATTTAAAATATAAAAGATCAACCAACAAAAAACCACCCGCTGGTGTGTGATGTGGCTCATAAAAGTCCATTTAACATCTATCCTTGATTAAAAATCAAAATGCCGATGCGTTGTCACCCTTGAGGACTAATATTAAATGTCTTGATACGAGAACAAAGGTTTACCAGCTCTTGATAAATTTGTCTTTGAATTTGGCTCCATCAGTAGTTCCTTTTTACGTTATAACTATATATATATATATATATATATATATATATATATATATATATATATATATATATATATATAGTTGGCAGTACTGCATCACTACTGCCAACTATATCATCTCTATACTTATAGCCAGGATTAGTATTGACGATCTTCAAAGTGTGTAAGACACATAATTTTATTTAATTACGCGGACATTAGCTAGTAAATTTTTAACATCTTATAGATTTCCGCAAAGAAGCGCCAGATTCTATTAATAATCATAATGAAGGTAATTGGATGGAAAGTCGGACTGGTTCAAAACGCTTAAAAACAGATTAATTCAAAAACCTTACCAGAGTTTTATTTCGCTAAATTAACATATGTATTATCCGCTCTAAGATTTTCTTATTTCTGCTTTGTCTCCACAGCGCTAAACAAATTATTCTATTATTTACCATAAATACAATATAACCACTGAATTTTTTTTTATAGGATAGGGTGACAAACGAGCACACAGTCCACCTGATGGTAAGTGGTTGCTGTGGCCCATAGGCATCTACATCTATCCTCGATTACGAATCAAAATGCAGATGCGTTGTCACCTGTGAGGACTAAGATGAAATGCCTCGTTTCCAGTAAAAAGGGTCTCCGGTTCTCTACACTCACCATACGAAATACAGCAGCATTAAGTTACTATTTCACGCTGGTATTCTGTGAGAGCGTGGTCCTTCCCCGGTCGAGCCGACCCATTAGTGCTACAACTATACTACTAATATAACTGCAGCATGGCTCTACCACGTTTTTGATTGATTCAAAAGTAAGATATTTTATATTACTATTTGTATTGTCAAAAGATACTATCACACTTTTATTACTCATATAAAGTGGATTATTTATAAGCTCTTTGCTTTGCGAAAAACATTAAAAATATGTCACAATGTGATCTCAGAATCGGGCAGATCTACTCGTATTGGACATTTTATGATACGCCGCCATTTTAAGATAAATAGAATAATGAAGAAGAAAATAATTATCCCCCATGTCGCTTTGTGTCTTATGCCTTTATATTCTACGACTATTCTCGTATGATCGTTGTTGCGTCTATTAGTGATCGTGTAACTTCAGAAACAATTATGTTAATATATTTGTATATTGCATACAAGTAAACAATTTTCTATCAAGACGGCAAAACAAATGTAGTGTATTAATTTGTTTTATCGTAAATATGATACAATCTAATAGGTGGCGCTGTTATCAATTTTTTTATCACAGCTTTAGAATAAACTAACGTTAGAATAGATTGGCAGTGCAAAATAGAAGGAGCAGTTTACCGGTATGTTCGAGCTAGAAAGATAGGCTAGACTAGATAATTCACGTACACGCTATCGGCCTGTGTTGACGGCGTAGGGTCATTCGTGAACAGAACTAATCCCGGGTGATTTGCAAAATCTCAGGTTTTAAAGTGAATGTTAGTGTTTATTAGGCCAAGTAATTAAGACTTCGTTCATATTACCTAAATATAACTTACCTCAGGCAAAAATCCCTAATAATTATACAGTTTACCCGTAGGTACGATTGAAATATTTAGGTATCTAAATGCTTTGTTTTTATAAATAAATAAAAATGTTTTATTTCAGTAAATCATTTTACAGCTATTTGCCGAGGCCTCCCAGAAAGTAATCATAAGATACTTGTGTTGGGAGAGTCTCGCTCTTCCTACGTAATCGTATCAACTTAGATTTACATCAAAAAAAATAAAAAATTTAAACATTTTAAACTTAATATTACAATTATTCATGCATTTAAAATGAAAGAAAGAAGCTTAGGAGAAATGTATACCTGAGTAGTTGTGTCCGTTGTGTGTTAATTTAAATTATCTAATATAAAATTTTTGAGCATGTACTCGTACTAGCGATTTGTACACAAATGGATGCGAAAAATTATCACATTTTATAATATTAATGTTATGAATACATAGGAATTCAATTAAAAATAATCACAAATAAATGAAATTCTGATATTTCTAACCTCACATTTGAAGAGATTGGCAATATCAATAACTGCTAACCGAACTGGCAAAAGTATACCTAGCATGCATCCTTATTCATATTCAACTTCGTAATATTTTGTTTAATTTTTTTGGAGAGCTTTTACAATAAATTTTTAGAATAAATTAGTTCTCCTTGAAGGAAAATATAATTCTAACAACTTTTATTCGTACTTTTTTATTCTCTAAAACATAATGAAAACTTCAAAATTAAGGCTCAAATATATTTCAGGACACTTACAGCTACACACAGACTCATTTTTATTTCATATACTAGCGATCCGCCCCGGCTTTGCGCAGATGATTTCTGGATATCAACAACAGCGCCATCTACTGGTTCTAAATGTGAATTGCAACCATCTATGGACCTATTCAAACACAGAAAAATCGATCGGGTCGTTTCAGCCTTTGCGAGATTAACGGATCGATAAATTATAACAATAGGTATCTGAATAGAAATAGGTATATGAACATGTTTCGCAATCATGGGATCGCTAGCGCCAGCTGTCCCATGCCAGCCCCTCCTCGGGAGAGTACTTCTCCTCCCCCTTGCCCTCCCAGGTAAAGCGCCCGAGGAACACAAGGCGCCATCCACCGCAGCCTCTAGCTCCACCTGCGTAACAGACACCTCTGAATCCAATACGCGGAGGCAATGGGGCCATAAATAACTGAGCACTCTGAAGCATGAGCTTTATTAACCTCAGCGATAGATCTGGTATATGGCTCCGCCTGCAAACACTAATCAGCTGCGGAGGGAAGGGAGAACGGCGCCTCGCAATGCCATCATTCCTATCCACCGCAATATCACTACCACCGCATCAACGGTGCGGCCCCGAAGTCAAGAAATGTAGGGCGAGTGACGCCTCGTTATACCAACACTTCTCCTTCTCCGCAGCTCCAACTCGGTTGAGGGAGTAGTGAGAAAGGATAACCTTCTCGCCGCAGTCCACTACTACACATCAGATGTGGGATCGCCAAGCCCACTTGGAGTGACCACCTCGAGGCAGCCTTTCACCTCGAGCCAGCCATGTTTTTCCACTTTGTTCAGCGCGGATAACCGGGAAGGCGGAAACTCTTTTGGGCTTTGCGGCTTTGTCCTACTTTAACCTACTGTCGCTGATATTACCGGATAGCTCGTTTAAGTTCTTATTTATAATTACAATAATGTTAACAAAAATCGTAGTCATAAATTATGGGCAAAATTATGAAATGACGTTGAAAGATTAATACACAGGCAGATTACGATCCGCCCAATTCGAAAGACCGGGCTACGACATATTATATAAGTCAAGATTGAAAAATATAAATTAAGGTAGATTTTGAATTCATTCGATTTTTATTAAGTCATTCATTTGAATTAATTCGAATATAAGGCCGTCTGCTCGCTCGAGCTCTGAGCGTTCGAACTAGATTCGCGCTTCTATATCTGCTCTCATCCGGGCCGATCGTGATGACCTACTGCCGTTCCTTGATCCATTCATTCCATTCCCTGGCTGGCTGTCTCCTTTCATGCCGCTTCCTCGGTCCCTTCTTGACCATTGCTTTCGGCTAAAACTTAATTCCTCGTCACGACGGACTTCTGCGTGACGCTAGACTGCGTACCGATCAGTTCCGTTCCGCTGCTCATAGCTGCTGCAGACGTTCCTGTATCCCACGTATTACTGGATGTCTCTGTGGTAGCCTCACTCAAAGTCGTGGCTGTGGTCGCTCCAGATGATTCTATCTCTCTGGCATTTCTTAACACCCCCATTCTTGTCCTTGTGCCTTCGACTCGATCACCTTGCTCCTGTGCCTTCTTCTTTGCGCACGAGGAAACCGTTGGCGATTGCCCTAATTACCATCTCCCTAACAAAATATCCTATCACTCCCTAACGTTCCCTATCAATCTTGGGACGGAGCTACCGCGGCGAACCGCCCAAGGATGGAATTCGTACAGGAAAGGAAAGGTAAGTACTGCCCGTCAGTGGACGTATGCTTCACAGGTTGCTCAGGGTACGGGAGAAAAATTCGACCCCGCGTTGTGCGGCTTAATCACTATCCCATCTAACGGTTAGTAGTGATATTGTTAAGTGCAAAAGAAGAAAACAAATGTATTGAAAAAGAACAAATACTCGTAGATATTCAGTGATATTTATATTTGTATACACTTCTGCTTTCACTTGCGTCCCAAATTTATTTCTTAGTATTGCTAACCACAGACGTACTAAAAGGTAAGCAAATACCCCATTAAACATGATAACAAAGC
Source organism: Parnassius smintheus behrii (assembly GCA_036936625.1). NCBI lineage: Eukaryota > Metazoa > Arthropoda > Insecta > Lepidoptera > Papilionidae > Parnassius > Parnassius smintheus. Next base: position 5,891,593 of record JAUPFT010000006.1, read on the forward strand.
ATGAACTTTACCGTTTCTTGCTAAACGCCTAATGTACTAAACATATAACTAACGACTTTTGTTTATTTTGTACTTGTAATGCCAAAATAAATTGAGCGACGGCTCGTTAATACAGTCTACTCTTCTAGTTGCAACGCTTCTTCACGCTCTTTCACAAAAGATCATTATTCATTTATATACTCTACGAATTATCATTTTTATAGAATAAAGCTGATAAAAGAGCACACAGTCTACCTAACGGTAAGTGGATGCTATGGACCATAGACATCTACATTTATCTTTGATTATGAAAGCAAGAAGAGAGAAATGGCGATGCACGTTTTACTGTCCTGTCCACAAAATGCACCGAGTAGGCTCGTACTTTAATTACACATCACCATAGTAATAAATTCTAGAAATGCTACAAACATTGCTAATATCCCTTACACCATCTTGGTAAGCTAAAAATGCTTGTGTTAGGAGTGTTTCACACTATTCGAATAGTTGATTCGAACCTACGACCTTCTGAGTTCGCGGTCCGAACCCTGTATACCCAGGCTATCGGTAGGCCCATGGTATACTGAAATCTAACAAACGTTACTTAGGCTTATGCTGATAGGAGTGTGATACTTTTAAATAAATTTAATGTGACATGTATGTTGTAAACTTACCACCAAATGGCCTCTGTCGCCCATGGACATATAAAATTAGCTATATATAGTGTACGTGGGTGGACTGAAAAGTTTTCGACCTAACAGATATACAAGAGATTTTTCTTTAAAACTTATGCTTATTTTTCTACATAGTCTCGTTGTAACTCTATACACCTGTCCCAGTACTCAACGTTTTTCTCTGCAAAATAATTCTTCACGAAGGTGATTGCCTTCTCATATGACGAAAACGTCTGTCTACCAAGCGTAATTTTTAGACGAAGAAACAAAACTTCAAAAAAAAACTACAAAGTCGCTTGGTGAGTAAAGTGGATGGTCAAGCAGTGTACCTTAATTCGTGAATTTTCGCCAGGGCAACCACTGAGGTGTGAGATAGCGTGTTGTCATGGTAAAACAGGATTTTCTTTTTATGCAAATGTGTGTGTTTTTCCGCAATTTCTGTTTGTCAAGTAATGATGCACGTATGCTCGTGTAATAATTGTTCCTTTTTGAAGATAATCGATTAAGATACCTTCATAACTATCTCAAAAAAATGTCACCATCACTTTCCCAGATGTAAAAACAGTTTTTGCTTATTTTGAAGCCGGTTCCCCCTTTGCAGTCCACTGTTTCGACTGTATTTTTATTTAACGCGTACATTAGTGTATCGAAGTTTCATATACAGTAATTAATCGTCGCCAAAACTAGTATTTATTACGCCTAAACTGCGCCAACAAAGCGTTAGAAATGTTCATTCGAACAGTGAGGGAACGTGCCACCCAACGCTCTGACAGCTTTCTCATGCCTAAGTCACAGAATAAATAATAGTACTACGTAACTAAGTCACGACTTAATATATGATAAACATGTTCTTTGGACATTTTCATATCCTCTACTATCTCTCTCACTTTGATTCGGCGATCGTCTAGCACTATTTGGTGAACTTTAGTGATATTACAGTCATTAGTTGCAGTTTTTGCACGTCCCGAACGTTCAGCGTATCCCAAGCTCTCATGGCCACGTTTAAATTCAGCTGCCCAAAATTTCACTGTGTTAAATGATGCTGCAGAGTAGGCGCATTGCCTTTCAAAAACAAAATTTAAGGGCAGCTCGATACTCAATTTTTCCATTTTCACACAAACACTCACATCGATTCACTCAAACGACTTTCAACTAACAACTACGCGTCCGAAATGGCTGAAATTTTGGCGTGTAACTGTCAAAAGATGCTGATGCTGATAACAACTACATTTACAAGCTTTTATTGACGAATGCCGCCATCTTCACGTTGAGATCCAAAACTTTTCAGACCACCCTGGAGTATATTGAATACTTCATTGATTTAGAAGTTGTAAAACGCTGTTGTTGATTATGAGGTCCTCGGTTCGTATACCGGGTTGAGACAAAATCAGTTATTGTTTTTTTGTCAAGAAATTCTCATAGAAAACTAATCTTAACAATCAGTCAATCAATATGATAAAGTCATTAACAATAAAGTGTTTACTAATATTACAGCAATGTCCTTCTTACATTGCTAAGTTTTATTAGACTAAGTACTTCTAATAAATTAATACCATATCAAAATCAAAAATATCTAAAAATGAGGTTGAACAAAATAAATAAATCAAAAAAATCAAACAAAAAGTTCAAAAAAATGAATGTATTTTATATCTTTAGAATTACCTATGCTACGTACTACTTAAGTTAAAATTCGTCATAAATTTTCAAAAATATAAATTTTATTCAATAATAAAGAAACAAAAAAGTTAACTAGGAAATGCCATTTTATCTATTATTGTATATCTACTATCATTTACATTTTATTTATTATTGTATATTGTTAAAAATCAAATCAAATCAAAAAACTAAAAATGAATTTACTCTTTCATTGTAACTTTAATATGTCTTAGCTATAAAATTCGTAATATGTTTTCCATTCGGATTTAAACCCGGTCTTCTTATAATACAAAACCATTACCCCATCTTAATGTTTTCAGCTCTCAGATTTTGTTTCAATGCATTCCGATTACTTTTTCAGAAACTAGGTTAAAAAGCACTACGTGGTCTACATTTTCCCTGATAGAAACGAGTCTTAACAACGCGTACCCTTCAACGTATAAAACGGAGTCGCAATTAGACACAGAAGCATAATGTGCACTGTATACGACTGAAATAGGCTAGCGGTTCTGAATGGCTGTCCTCTTGACTTGGTCCGAAGTACGGCTGTCGGGAATGGCATTAGATTTTTTTAAGTGTTAGAGCCACGCTACATATATTTTATTGTATAATAATACAAGACTAATTTTACGGATTCTATCACGTTTAATTTTAATTCTTGCACATTCCAGTTCCCATGGTCACGGGGGGGGGGGGGACTGAGGTATTTAGACGTTTCGATGTCATAGTTAAGAAAAACTACCTTCAACTTTTAAATATTAATATTTTTTTGGTCCGATCTACGCAGAACAACTTTACAGTATCTTGAAGTCTTGCTTGGGTTTGAATTTAATTTTATTAATAATAGGATCCCAAGCAGAGATCTCTCAACTCAGCCATCTTCTCTATTGAATTTAGGATGCTTTTAAATTTCAATAATTTAAAAGCATCCTAATCGTCAGGCGAATCAGTCTTAGTAGGAATCGGTGTTCTTTTGCGAGGATTTGCGGTCTGTCAAATCTGACTTAATGGTGGGGACGATCCTAATCATGATGACATACTACAGACTTACCGGAGTGTCGGTGCTTCATATCAACGATATGTTCTTTCACGCGAGTTTTTATGGATCATTTTGTTTGTCCTATGTAAAAGACCACATTCACAATCAACCTTGTACACTCCTGCATCTTGTAGAGGAATATTACACTTAACGGATGGTAAGAACTGGCTAATCTTCTTCGGAGTCGTGTGGTATGTTCTTATGGAAGCTTGCTTCAAAATGTAGCTAATCTTGTCTCTGACTCTTCTGACATATGATAGTACAGCAGGGATACGCTCGACTGTTACCCTTATCTAATCATGAAAAAATATCTCGTTTCGTTTACGTTAAGCTATGGAGTAAAGTGTTCTAAATCCTAGCGAACACTAAGTAAATGTTGATACAATTTACTTGCAGTCGTGAGGTCAGGTTTTGGGTCGATTGTGCTATCTAAATGGTAATTATAACTTGTATAAGTATATGTATATAGGTTTTTTATGATTAAAATACTGAAAGCAAGTTCCCCTTTTTGTTTTTTATGTGTGTTTTAAATATAAATAGATAACGAGTAAACGCACGAAAAAGCGCCAAAATTTAATTAATTTGTATAAAAATAGCTATGCTACTGAACAATTTTTTTAAAGAATAAGAATGGCAAACGAGCACACAGTCCACCTGATGCTAAATGGATGCTGTAGCCCATAGACGTCAACATTTATCATCGATTAAGAATCCAAATTACACATCGACTTAAATAATAATATAAATGTATTTTACTATTTTTTTAATGAATTAGTAAACTAACGTACCACCAGGAAGGTGAGCACCGCAGTCTATAGACACCTGCACCCAACTTCAAATAAAGATGGAATGTAGAGTAGCCTTTAATAAAGCTGACTCTGTATACTTTTCAGACCGCAACACATCGTTGCACGTTCTGATGCTTGGCAGATATATTTAAGAAGAAGAGTGTTCCAGACGGACTCCCATCACCTATAACCTATAGGCCGAAAAAGGTTCCTATAGCCTAGAAAAGTTTTGGACTACTCAAATTATTTAGACGTGTGATGGCGACGTAAGGGAATAAATACTGTACGTATCATACGTCAATACTATATTTATACGCGGTAGAGCAACGCTGCAGCTATATTATGGTTGTAGCACGTATAGGACGGCTCAACCGGGAAAGGACCACGCTCTCACAGAATACCAGCGTAAAATAGCAGCTTAATACTGCTGTGTTTGTATGCTGAGTGTAGAGATTCGGAAACACTTTTTTACTGGAAACGAGGCATTCCATAATAGTCCTCAGGGGTGACAATGCATCTGCGATTTGATTCTTAATCGTAGTGCAATGTAGATGTCTGTGGGTTACAGCATCCACTTAACATCAGGTGGACTGAGTGCTCGTTATAGTCGACCTGATAGTAAATGGATTTTGTAGCCCATAGACATCTGCATTTATCCTTAATTAAGAATCAAAATACAGATACGTTGTCACCCCTGAGGACGAAGATAGATTGTTTCATTTCCATTAAAAAGGCTCTTCAGTTCCCTACACTCACTTTACGAAACACAACAACATTAAGCTGCTATTTTACGTTGGTATTCTGCGAGAGCGTGGTCCTTCCCCAGTCGAGTCAAACCCTACGTGCTACAACCATATTACATGTGCAGCGTGGTTCTATCATGTATAAATCTCTCTTTCTTTTCAAAGCAATATTTTCAAAACTGTACACAACCCTAAAAGTTGTTACACGTACTACGGCGGCTCCTTTGTCGTCCCTCGTGTGTTAGCGAGCCGACACGAAAAGGGACCTCTAACAGCGAGCTTTTCGCTTCGTGACTCACCTATAGCATAGAGTTTGTTTAAAAGCTTAAATTCGGACGAGCCTTCTAACAGAAATATCGATATTGACAATCGTCCCTTCTGGGAACGGTTGCCGACGACAGAGCGGTGCTGCGATTTTAACGTGTTTACGTTAAAGGCGCTCGTCGGTGGGTCGCGTAAAGCTTTACAAATATTTATTCCCTAACTCTAATCATTTGTGTAATTCCGTGGAAACACACGTTTGTAAGTTTGCGAACTACCAATTTTTGACGCTTTTTGTTCCTAAATCCTAACAAATATAGAAATTACTTTATGTACACTAATGTTAAAACCCAACGATTCGGCCGAGTTTTATTGATATTTTAAATCATAGTGTAGCGTCATCGAAAACTACCAACTCTGTGTCATATTCGATTGTTGCTTCTTGTTTGCTAAAAATAATTGCTTATTTTGCCACTTGTAGAGACACAGTCATTAATATTATTCCTTTTCCAATAAGACCCTCCGAGAGTTTTTTTTTCAAAAATGTCAACATTGGTAAATATTCTATGCAGATATGGAATAGACATTTTTCATCAATATATTTCTATTTCATTTATTTTTTTATCATTTAAAAGAGTTAAGCAAAATAATGAAACACAAAACTAAATTGCGTTCACACACAATGTAATGTGAATAATATTCAAACAATGGTAGCGAGTACCTACATAATATGTTACTAAGTTTTCATGATATTAACTCTGTAGTAGACCTTCTTTTATGCCTCAGAGTTCGTATGGTACACGAGCATACATCTTTCTGCCACTATGTGTTGTTATTTAATATTTTATTTTAATTACCTTGTTAAAATAACTAATAGCTGTGCAAAACATTAAATTATGTATCGTGGTACCATAAATACATTACATAAGGCTTAATTGAAATTTAATTTATTATAATTAAGAATCATTTATTATAATTAAGAATAAATTAATTAATATTTTATTTCCTGGCTACTTTGAGTAACGACTTACCTTCAATACCTTATAAATTATAACGAAATAATAACTCCGCGACAGACTTAAAATTTAATAAGCATTTAACATATTTTGACGAAACCAGTTACAATAAATTTTATTAATAGGTGCTATCTAATAGACATCTTTCTTAAACTCAAGACCCTAACTTAAAGAGAAGTCTTTGAAACTCGAACAACTGCGGAGTTATGCAAGCAGCATTCTTAATTGAAACCTGCGAAATAAAGTCTTTAAATGACGTAATACTTTTTGAAGTCTTGAATTACGTCAACTTGCTCAACTAGGGTTGACAAGATATTAAATTCATTTAGTAGTTTCAAATCAAATGACTTTACGTGTATAATTATTTTGTTACTAATATATGAAAATGTAGGAATTACGTGTTAAGCTATGGTACTTACTTAGATGAACAAATCGGCAAGGCGGGTATTAAGTCGAGAGTTTTTTGTGTCGTAATTAATTTAAAAAAAATTATATAACGTGTAATGTACTGCTATTCTTTTCTTTCTTTTTGGCTGTTATTGTCTGATTCACTTAATAATTTTTCGTATGTTGTACATTTAAATTAGAGTCCATTTTTGAAGTTCGTATTTTGTGTTGTGCTATATTCTTTAAACGACGAAAGATTATGTTATTATATTTCCATTTGTGAGAACCTGTTATTGCCTTCTTGTAATTAAAAATGTTATTTACTTAAAAATCTTATAGGCATTTGGTTTTCCGTAACATAAAAAATATAAATAAAATATCTAATTATATACTTCAAAGGTTGGTATTTTAACCATCAGTTAAAAGTTATTCCTAAGATAAAATACGACTTAAGCTTGTTAAAATTCATTTGGCTTATTAAAATAGCATATTTATATAACTTTTATTTTCAGTCTGATTAGAATTAATATCCTAGATAATTTTTATCCGAAGATTATAAACCTTCGCTTATAATATTTTCCAGTAGGTTAGCTCTTACGTATTCATAAATTCCCTGTTTTAGATTAAATCCGCTGTAAATCATCAAAATCTTAAAAAAATATTTTCGTATGATTAGTGACGAAAGAAACTATAATAAAAAATATACAATAAAAAACGGCAAATTAAGAAAAATCTAAATTCTAATATTATTGGGTAAACGACAAACTTATAAATGTCTGAAAACCCTGAAAGATACATTTGACTCAAACAAAGCGTATTTGTCGACAACTTAACGCCAAGTTTCTTCTGTGATTAGCATAAGCACACTAAAATATCTAAGAAAACACTGGCTAGAACTGATAATTTATTAATATGCTTAAAGGCAATGTTTGTATGTGATCTTAGCCGAGACTTACTGAGGAATTTCCATAAATATTTCAAAGAATTAATTTGGTTTTAAGTGGCATGCAATAAAGTTGATTATTTAACAATAAATAAAATCTCAAGTGTCAATTATTGGAATTCAATCTGAAAATATGATATGTAAGACCCGTTTGAGGGAAAGGTTTTTTCTTTAAAAATGACGTAGAAGTAACGCAAAAGTTATTAAGTAAAGAAATTGAATAATTTAGCCGCAATGTTTTTTAATAACATTCACTTTTAAAGAGAAATCTAAACGTTTACCTTATAGTAAGGGTGAAACATAACCCACTGATGGAGGTGACGGGAAACCCTAAGAAAGTTAAATATCTAGAAGAAGAGAAGACAATATTTCCTAGCAATGACTATAGATTTTTTAATTTTATTTTACTTCGCTCTAAGCAGATATTCGTGAAGACCGAAAAAAAATGAACAACTTTAAACTAAAGGCAGCCGTGTTTATTTCTGTCATTGGGACGTAGAACACCTCAGTCCTATCGTGACAATGCTGTCACCTCGACACTTCGCGACTCGAAAAGTCGGAAATGTAAAAGTTGGTAAAACGCTATAAAATCCGTAAAATCTAGTTTCATTTAAAGACCCAAGTTCGAAGGGAAACGGTTGATAGGTCGATGAAGAAGAAGATATTTAGTTTCGGTTTCGTTGTCTTAAGGTACATATAACACGAGGCGAGGGACCGATAAAAATAAGAAATTGACCGCGAGGGTCACATAGAGAGTTCAAATCGTTTAAACTTTGTCGCTTTACTCGCCACTGCATTTCGTCATCATAAACTGAAATTAAACAAAGAATTCGATTAAGGGGCAGTGATTTATCTAGATTACGGCTAATCTTAAAATAAAAAATAAACTTAACCCATTCGCTGTCCCGTGTACTACATATAGTTCATAGCTATTGTCTTACTATTGTGTCTGAAAATCGAACAGTTTCACTGTTGATCGTGTTAAGAAAAGCCGATTTTTCTTGGTGGAGCCTTACTGCAGCTTTATTATGGTTATAGCACAAATGGTTCCACGCTTTCACAGAATACCAGCGTAAAAAGCAGCTTAATGCTGCTGTGTTTCGTATGGCGAGTGTGTGAGAGCCGGAGACCCTTTTTATTGGAAACGAGGCATATTAATCCTCAGCGGTAACAATGCATCTTGATCATCTGCATTTTGATTTATTGATTGAGGATAGATGTGGATGTCTGTAGTTTACAGCATTCACTTGCCATCAGGCAGATTGTGAGCTCATTTTTCACCGTTATTGTATAAAAAAAACTCTTTACATGTTACTCTTTTGGTACCAGTGGAAAGAACCCGCGAGTAGTCGACAGCAGTGTGTACATTTCCTTTACTTAATATTTGGGGGTATTTATTCCTCTATTTAATTTTGGCATATTATCACAACTATTAGTAATTTACTTTTTAATGTGTCAGTTATAAATTAGCGCGTGCACTTGTCGTACTATATTGCGTAGAGATTTCTTACCTTCTGAATCTAAACAACTCCATCAATCCTAGCCCTCTGTTAGAACAATACCCGTAACTGGTCACTGGAGTGCCATTACAATAGCCATCACAGATAAAATACGCTTTTACGACCCGACACGTAACAATCTAGAGGGTTTCGATTTGCGATACTTCTTTCGCAAGATAATATAATTATATAATACATACTTTCCCTCAATAGTTTACGATTATTAATGATAGAAACGACTGCCTCGTTAGTCCAGTGGAGGTAAGCGCGATTGCTGAGCATTAGGTTCCGAGTTCGATTCCTAGATCGGGCCATTATCAGTTATTAGGTTTTTCTGTAAAAATTCTCAATAAAACACTGGAGTCAGGAAGTTAGCTTTGTTTAATCCACGTGCCGTAAAAGCGTTCGTCCCGCCCGATCTCTCTCCGGTCGTATCGGACGTTCCATCGGACTGTGAGAGCGAAGGAATGGAATGCATCTTGCTTCTGCATAATGCTGTCATGTGCAGACGGCTAGTCTCAAGGTGGAACGCCGCCATTACTGAAGTTCAGTCTGAAAATTGGATAATAAAGTCATGCTGCAGCTTTTACAAATGCTGCATCACGAATTGATAGGCTGAACCGAGGAATGATTTCTCAGAATATTAGCGTAAAATAGAAATTAGCTGGCATGTTCCGTCCATAACAAAAATTCCGGGCAGAAAATTCTATGGGAGAAACTTCAATATGGAGGATTTGCCATAATTATCACATTTGGCAAATATATTGGCGGTTGCAGTGCTATACGTATCTTACGCTAGACGCTGGATCCCATCATACGTATATATATATATATATATATATATATATATATATATATATATATATATATATATATATATAGGTATGAGCTTAGCAGCCGTTCAGATCTCAAATGTTGTATCGACGAAGATGTCACCCACGAATGTCGTCTGATCGTCTTAGCACCCTTTTCAAATTTATGTTCACTTTCACTCTTTTAATAATTTAAATAAAAACACGACCTTAAACAGTTTTTTTACATTTTCTTGTTTACTATTTTTGATTTTAACAAATTTTTTTGAAAAAAGAAATAGATGGTGCGGTTAGTTTAGACAACAACACATGTTAATAATTCGAATACCAATGTGTTTTAAATGAGGAAGAACTGAGTCCCGTTGAATCCTCTGTTTTTTTGGCATCACTCTCAAAGCTAAGCTTCAGTGGGCCCCCATATATCTAAACTAGCAAGCAGACTAAGCTTTGCAGCTTATGCTGTAGAAAAGATTAGAGATCTCACTAGTCGAGACAGCTAGATTAGTTTATTTCAGTTATTTCCATAGTATAATGTCATAATATGGGATTTTGGTATGGGGGAATGCGGCTGATTTAGAAACTATTTTTGTTTCGCAGAAGAGGGCCATAAGAGCTATTTACAACCTTAAACCGAGAGAGTCTCTTAAAAAAATTAAAGTAATAGATATATTAGCTTTGGCCTCTCAGTATATCTATGAAAATTTGTATGTATTTGTATGTATATTCACAAAAACAAAGGTAGTTTTAGTAAAAAAGTGATATACACTAGGAAAAAACACAAGCCAGTGATACCAGTTTCTCGACTCCACAGAGTCAGTATTTCTTCTTGGGGCAATGTTTAAACTATTACAAGAAAGTCCCATAAAATATACAAGGTCTCTCGATTGCCAAGTTTAAATATTTAATTAAACAAAAACCTTATAAGAAGGTTTTCTGTGATATAAATGAATACATGGTTGATAATAACCACTGAGAATAAGATGGTCGCTTCCAAGCTGTTTCTAAAATAAATTTTGTAAATATTTTGTGACCATTGACATTGTTAAATTTATTTAAAAAAAATTCCCGCTGGGTTTCTTGCTGGTTCTTCTCAGGACAGAGATTTGTTTTTCGTGGTAAAGTAAAAAATTGACTTGCAATAAGAATTACTTGAAAACAATATTGAATATAAATTATTCTATTCTATTCTATTCTATTCTAGACACTGTACCTTGAACTGTAACTTATAAACTAACTACCAATAACTTAGTCGATAATTTTTATCACAGATTATCAATAATTTGTAGTTTCCTTTGTACACGCAAAATAATATGTCTTAATGGTAAATTTTAAGATTCTAAGTCATCTAGACAAGGTTTACGTTTTGGATAAGTGAGTCAGTACTCAGTAAGTGAAAAAAAACCCCTGCAGATTTTATTTAATAGGATAATCAACGGCATTCATTAGATACAAATGTAAAGGTCTATATATATATATATATATATATATATATATATATATATATATATATATATATATATATATCATAATATAGGCTGATACACTGCTTTGTGTTTAGATTTTCGGAAGAAAACATTTCCCGTTTCATAAAACTTATTTTACTAAACCTGCATGCTATTTTCAATCAAGCCATGCTCTAAACCACGCCGCCACAACATTGAATTGCAAAACCACCCCCAAAAAAAACTTCATCAAAGCACCCTTCACGACAAAATGCAGGCAAATTTTACTAGGGAACAATTTACCCCACGTTTATTGCTACGATAAAAGGACAAAAAAGCAAAATTCGTTTGCAGACTTCCTTAAAGCCTGCGGCGGCCGTGGAAACGCTAGGGTCGCGTAGAGTAAAGCTTTTATAATTGGTATACGTTGTCATCTACCGCTTGATTAATTCCTTTTGAGAATTAAAAATGTTTTAATTTTCGTACTTCAAGTATAAATTACTTTGGCAAAAGAGGTTGAAAGACATCCAAATATCAATGATCTTGCTTGTGCGCATTACTGCGTATCTAATATTTCTATATATTACTCATTTACCGATAAATTTGAATATTGAACACTTATTAGTTCATTCAATTGAACTAATTTTTGGAGATTTTTAATTAAATTGATTACATATTACTTTTATAAATTTTTATTTTTGTGCATTTTAGGAGCTTAAAGCACTAGAAATTTGAAAGTGAAAAAAATTACAAGGCAAGATATTAGGTGGCGAATAAAACATACTAGTTGCTTAAAATTTCGAAATATCTGGGATGTGTAAGGAAAGGTAGTCAGAGGTATTTTACAGACGGTTTAGACATAGGAAAAAATATAATATTGACGCTATTAATAAATAATAACTTAGAATAGCGTCACGCCAATCTCCAAGGAAGTAGGCTAAGTTCAACAGCAGCGAGCGTTATCATGTAATTGCGCCTATCACGTTACACTACATTTCTACGTGGCGCATGTAGCAAGAATTGGTCACTCTGATCGGGGAAGAACCGTGCTTTCACAGAATACCGTGAAATTGCAGAATAACACTGCTGTATGTTTCGTGTGGTGAGTGTCGAAAACCGGACACTAAACATCAAGTGGACTATGTGCTCGTTTGTTACCCCTTATTCTATAAAAAAAACAACCTTACCATTTTATACCAACCCTAACGTGACTGCGAGCCCCGAACACAAGCTCCATTTCCTGTGTGGATGAGCAGCGTGGCGTCGCATCCGACGGCTGGCTGATTGGGTCTTTATTAAAAACTGACACCTTAGGCGATTGTAATATTGCTCACGCGATTTATTATACGATTTTTTGTCGAGTGGTTCCATTTAATGCTGTTTAGTTATTGTTGACTTAAATACCTGACATTTATACTGACATTAACATTATTGCGAAATTTAATTTTAAGATTTAAATTGATAAATTTTTACGAAGCATTTAATGGCTTAATTTGTGCTATTTCTAAGTAAATCTCAGTCCAGATTAATTTTATAGAAATAGGAGATTTTAAGTAATGGTGATAAGCCCGCATCAATTCCACCTAATGGTAAGGGAAACGCTTGGTTCATACAACTATGTCTATTACCAAGCTATTTCTATTATGAGTCTGTGATTAAGAATCAAAATGCAGATGCATTGTCCGCTGACGAATAAAATGGAATATATAGTTCCCAGTAAAAGGGTCCGTTTCTTTTCTTTCATCATCACCGTCATCTTTATTACGGCCCATTTAAACAAATTCACTGCCGAATATAGGTCTCCCCCAAGGGAAGCTCGATCCTAAGCCAACTGCATCCATCGACTTCCTGCATCTCTTACCAATTCGTCACTCTATCTAGTTGGGGGCCGACCTACACTTCGCTTAGCGGAACGAGACTGCCGCTCGAGAAACTTTCTTCAATAGTCATGTATACGAATACAGCAGCAGGTAGCTGCTATTTGACGCTGGTATCCAACGCGTGTGTGTCCAACTGGTATCCAAGTGGTATGAGGTTACCTCACCCGGGGAAGGGTCACGCGTCATTCGCGTATATATAAACAAAAATTTTGAATGAAATAGATTAATTAATTAAAATCTATCGAAATTCAAGTCACACCCTACTTTAGGAACGGCAATAAAACAATAAATTTAGTAGGCATCTTTGACCTTGTCACTTCGCAGGGTCAGGCTAGGGTGGCTATGATTTTAATTTCGATAGATTTTAATTAATTCCGTGTATGTCGTGAGACAAGTACGGCAAAATCCCCTTGTGAGGCAATATATGGGTGGGATATTATAGGCTGTCCTGGTTGAACTTAATATAGTATCCTCGAATTTAGGTTCCTCGACTTAGCAGTTAAGTACTATAAACACTACTTATCAATATTTGACCAGCATCTTCAATAAGTTAACGCCTTTCAAATTCTTGTAAACGCGTGTACATTCTTTAAATATGCAATCCCCAGTTAACAGATTATTTATTGTACAACATTTATTCTTCCCCCTCCCCTCTCCTCTTTTAGCCCCCTTGCAAAAGCCCACTTACCCAGTAAAGCGCAGTAACGGATGACAACGTCGCGCTAACCCATCGCCGCGATCTGTCAACGCTCGCGACGCGGACGCGTGGGTATTAACCTTTGCAACAAAATGGCGACAGCAGGATGACATTACAGTGAACAAGATATCGCTGGCAAAACTAATTTGCGTGCAATTTTATTATAATAACATAAAACAATTCATCGTTGTTACGATGCGCCTAGTTGCAGCAGCTTGTAGCAGTTATCTTTAGTAAATCCATAAAAGGGCGAATGTTAAATTTTATTTCTCTTATGTTTATCGTAGTTGCAACGTATACAACGTAGACATGCACATAGTAAAATAAATTTGAATCAATGCACAAAATAAATTTGTATAGAAGAGTAATTACAAAGTAAAAGAGAATGGTCAAATTTAAGTATCCGGGTTGCACTTTTACGAAAACTGATACAAGAAATGAGGAAATGGAATTACCTACGCATAAAATACTTTACCTAAGATGTAGTACAGCCCTGCATAAGGTGTTAGTGTTCAGGCTTAAAAACGAAAATCCGGATTTACAAAACCGTCATAAGGCCTATTCTGATACACGGTTGTGAAGTCTAGACACTAATACAGAAGGAAGAGAACAACGTCTCAGTATCCAAGAAGAAGAAGATGTGTGACCGCGATTAAAGAGAAAATGGTCACCGCTGATGTCGCCGAAGTGACTGGGTAGAAGCTGACTTACGCGCGCTTCAAACAGAATATAACTGGCGAGGACTTACGCAGGACAGGGAGAAGTGGCGTGTTCTCGTGTCAGAGGCCAAAAACCACTTCTAGGTCACTGCACCATAAGAGTGAGTGGAGTGAGGGTGAAGACCAGAAAAGTGCTCTTCTTGTAAGGTAGTATCTTTTGCGTCACCTTCAGCATCTTGGTGATAGATGATGTGGTGATGTGGTGTGGTGGTGTGGTGGATTATCTTACGCACCTGCACCACACGGAGAGACTGTATAGTGCTTTGTAATATTCAATTGCAAGAGAATTAAAAAGATAAAACAATGCTATTACATCATCTAGTCTGAAAAGGTTTTAATAGTGATAAAGACGGTAAAACAACATCATTCCTAATAACCTTCAATTAAATTTGAATGCGCGTGAAATTACAATTTATACCTCTAGACTAAAGTAAATCCAACAATTTACAGTCGACGCTTAATCCGCGGCCCGAAAACATAACGACTTTGAATTCACGAATCCATTACAATAAATTAAAATTAAATTAGTTGCAAACGTATTTAGTGGACGCCCGTCTATACAGAGACAGGTATCGATAAAATATCAATTCGAGAATCGATTCCACCTTCGAACGACACGATCGTAAATGTTTACGGCGCATTAAATGCAAATAGTTGCCGTCTCTGATAATGATATGGATAATCGAGTACCGTAACCGATATAATAAATCGATATTAGTCGAGTTTCCATATCCTCTGCTTGGTTTTATTAGGTTGTAAAATTTACGAGAAGACAGTAAAAAAGTAGCGCGCAGTGCAATAAGCAGGCAAGCAATATGAAGCTCTTTCTTCTACTTTAAATTTATATCGAATTAGACTTTTAAAGGAGGCGTAGCCGTCTCCGTAGCCGTCATCCGCTGGCCTATGATGGGAGGGGTTCATACTCCACTGCCCAATATACTGCCCGAAGAAGTTTCTAACTGTACAGTCAGCCTTGTACAGTACGATAGCTCCCTTTAGCTGTGCAAGAGCTATTCAGGTGGTGGAGAAGTTCCGACAGTTACTTTCAACCACCTTGCCAGTAACCGCGTCAATGAGGAGTGGTTTCTTGGTTCCAAAACCACCACCCCGATATCCATTGTACGCGTGCGAAATCACCTGATTTGAATACAGGTGATGACGTGATTATCGCCCTCGAAATAGATGCTAGTGTCTTGTATATGGTGGGTAGACACGTGATGGGGCGGTATTTACTCGGGTTTCTTGTATCCTGGTCATTAGGAATTAAATGAGTAATCCCAGTAGTAAGGCCGCTCAGGAGCGATTTGTGGAGATGTGTGTGGAGATCCTCTCAAAACTATCAGGCGAGCACAGTGGGAAATATCACGAACCCCCTTTTTACGAATCACTTTTCCAATTCGGGGCCCTTCTAACTGACTCAGCTACGTCATCCGGCGAAATTTTGTCCCAGCAAATGCGATCCTGACGGTTCGAACAATTTTTAGTCTGTCATTGCACGACCTAAAGCTTATCAGTCTGCTGATGAGAGCCTCAGTCTATGTAATACGATCCTTAAATACTTTTCTCCAGACTGGGATGGTGCCACTTTGTCCAGCAGCATGTCATGTGGGGAGCTTAGTGCCAATAATACGGCATACTACTAGTGCGCCGCCAAAAAGAATTGAGTCTGTCTCACAAAGGTCCCCGCTGGCTTCCATATAGATTACCAGCATTTGGTTTAGAGGATTCACGACAGCCGATTCGCATATTGGCAGGGAAACGGGAACGATTTAATTCTATACATGGTAGAGCCACGCTGCAGCTGTATTATGGCTGTAGCTTGAATGAGTCGGCTCGACCGGGGAAGGACGCTCTCACAGGATACCAGCGCAAAATAGCAGCTTAATGCCGTTGTGTTTCGTATGGTTAGTGTAGAGAACAAGAAACCCGTTTTACTGGAGTCGAGGCATTCCATCTGAGTCCTCAAGGGTGACAACGAATCTGCATTTTAATTCCTCATCGAGGTTAACTATATAGATGTCTGTGGGCCACTTCATCCACTTACCATCAGGTGAACTATGTGCTCGTTTGTGACCCTTATTAAATAAAAAAATGATTTTGCACACATCCGCGGCCCTACCAGTGCCGCCCCAGCGCCCCATGACGGCTCTTCTTTGGGAGAGGAGTACTCTTTCTCAGGTAAGGCGCACCAGAATACATGGTGCGCCTTCCGCCGCGGCCTCCAACTTCATCTGCACAATGCGCGGCCCCGTGTCCGATGCGCGAAGGTTATAGGGCCATAAAAACAAGCACTGACGAGCACTATCCTTCCTGACCCCAAAGGCAGATTTGGTCTATGGCTCCGCCGCCAAGCAAGATTCGGCTCCGGAGAGTAGGAAGCGCGGCTTCTCACAATACCGACACTTATTTCCCCCCGCGGCCTCACAACCACCGCATTAACGGTGCGGTCCCGTCAGAGTTGCGGAGAATAGGGCGAGTGGCGCATCGCAATACCAATACGCCTCTTCCTCCGCGACCACACCTCGGCTGCATCGGTAGGCGAAGAATACACCCCCCTCGCCGCAGTCCACCAACATACATCTGAAGTTGGCTCAACAAGCCCATTCGAAGAGGCCGCCTAGAGCCGGCCCTTCTCCTCGGGCCAGCCATGTACCAACATCCACACCCTCTTTGTTCGACGCGGATGACCAAGCCACGGCTACTAAGTCCCCCCGCCACGACAAGGCTGGAACCCGTTCGGGGGGAAATTCACTCGTTATGTGCGTTAATTTTGTCTCATTTTAATACACTTTTATGCTGAGTCCTTGGATGACACAGCATAGCAGTCACAATTATACAAGATATTCTTCGCATACATAAACTAATACACTGCAAAATTGTTTCCCCAAATCTTTCATCCCAAATCAATTTTAATATTAAGTCAAATCCCAGGCGTCGTCTTAATACGTTTATATTAAACGTCTACGAGTATAAGAACAATACTTCATTTTTACAATCCTTTAATACCAATGTGTCGCTCGTATAATGATATAGTTCTGACGGAGTCAGGTAAGAACATCGGTGTCTTTGACAATAATGTAAATAAGCTTCGCATTCAACTGTTCCACTACTTCAAGGCAACTCGAAATTAATTATTTATCGTCTTAATAAAACTTTCACTAAATTGTCGTAAAATTTGTTAAATTTATAAATTGTTTTTTTTTTGAGTAAATATATAGGTACATAAATAGTTTACGGATAATGCATGTCGCAACTGTATGTATGCGTTTTTGATTTGTATTCCTGGTCAAAACTTTGTATTTATGTGATAGGTATTTATGTTACGTAAAAGTGAATACAAACTATTGTGTACATCCAAGAAATAAATAAATCAAAGCCTTCTTACTAGAAAAAAATGTAATAATATGTTTGCTACTGGTGTCCAGTAAATATACAAGTGGTAAAAAATTTGTACAACCGACTTCAATATAAATAAAATGAGAACATCATCAATGTAGTTGAAGACAATTAAATACGCATTATTAAGGGTAACTCAAAAACTACTGGACAGATCGTGATCAAATTTATATGGGACCACATAAAAAGTATCAGCTTTCAAGTTAATAAAAATCATCAAAATCAGTTCCGATCCGAAAAAGTTCTGAGGTAACACATAAAAAAACATCTACAGTCGAATTGAGTATCTCTTCTTGTTTTTGAAGTCGGTTATAAAACAATGCTACACTGACCGCAATAGTTCTTTTTGCTTGGCTATAGCCTGAGGCTATATCATTTTTTCACCCCGTTAATGATTTCAATTGTAGCTGGATGCGCAACAGTAATAAAGACTATCAATTGATTAAAATGCAATCGCATATGTGTCATCCATTTTTCGTGCCTTGTACCTACGTACTTCGTGTATAATCGAATCGAATCGATGAAATAAGGCTTAATTGAAATGTGAAACGTAAATATCTTTGTACTTCTGTTAAAATGTATGAAGGCAACCGACAATGTATGTTACAATGTATTCAGTAAATGTAATATTAACCCTTGAATGTGAACGGGTAATAAAAGAACTGGGATAATAGGTACGTTCTTATTTTTTTTAATTTCAGGTGCTCCTTTCATACTTTTTAATTTATAATCGATTACGTGTAAATTAATGCGAGATATTGTTTATTAATGCATGTCGTTTCAATTCCACATAAACGCGACCGTATGATTTTCTGTTCTTACATGTTAATAAATGATTTGCATATGCAAAATTGGTTGTGTATGAATAGTATGCTAGTACTTTGTATTAAATAAGCGTGCATATTTTAAATATTTTATTTTTAATGGTTTTATTTTTTAATTTTTTATTTCCCTCGCGTCGTTCTTTGAGTAACGTATTCTAAATTAACGTTTATGTACTATAACCATTACGAAATACGAGTATATATTTCTAATCATATCTCTAATTTTATATATAATGTAATATATAATATCTTCTTAAATTTTAATTTGAACCAATTTATTTCAATGGAGATAACAAATAAGCGAATTATTACAATTACTGTAAACAACAGTATAATTATATATTAAAAACTATTAAAATTAAAAAACTGCGTTGGCCAACCAGCTAGTCAAGTGTTGCGACTAAGGCAAATATCCCCTGCAAGGCAATCTATGGGAGAGGTCTATTATATAATATGTTGATTTGTTTCCCAGATATTTCAAGGTACAATTAGTAATTTTATTATTGATATTTGCACTGTAGATGATATGGACCACGGTATCCACAGACATTACACATTAGCTGTCTATTAGACACAGTAAGTTCATTCTACGTAGATCGGACCATGAAATAAATAATAATTAAAAACCTGAAGTTACTCCGGTGGGTATACTCTCTATGCTCCGTGTTAACACTGATATCGTGTTCATAGTTGCTGGAGAGCCCCCGAAACAACGGGAATTAAAAATCTAATAAATGAAACGCGATGAAATCTGTAAAAGTAGTTTTAATCAATGTAATCGCGTAAATATATGAAAACAATACGAGTAACTGCTCTTCACCAAAACGACTCCATATGCTTGTTTCAAGTGACGAAAAAGGCAGGTGCGACACTCATTGATGCGGTTTCTCTCAAGTCCTTAAAAGTAAAGGCTTGCAACGGGAAATAAATTTGTGTTTCTACTTTTGGAAGTCGGTTAACGAGACAGTTTTATTTCTTGTCAAGTGTATAAGGTCCGCAACATACTCGAGTCATAATTAACATAGCCGTGGGTTGACAAGCGTTTATCGATTGTTTATCAAATATGCAAATAGTACATTAATAGTATTTTAATGGGTCAGTTCGAATGTAAGTAATAGAGTGGTAATTGAGCATATCGAGATGTTTTAATTATTTCGATTGATTTTTACAATCAATAATTGCTTTGAATTTCACGTGAGGTGGCGGTGCGAGAATATCTCCTACCCATATAATAATTGATTTAAAAATATGTTATACAAGAGTAGCTTCAAATACTCCAAAATGGTTCCTATTGGATGTTTTAAAATTTTTGATGACATTTTAAGAAATAATAAATTTTTTGACTAATATAGTTATTATTATTTCGTGATATTTAATACTTTAAATTTTATTTATAGTGTTGAGATTTGGCTTGTAATTTTTATGTAATTGTAATTATGTATTTATTTCCATTCTTAATAATTTAATTTTATATTAATTGTACTTTTATATTTCTCTTGTAATTTTATATAATTGTAAAATTGGTTGTTAAGCATTTCAATTGTATGTTTGCGTGAATTATTCAACACAATTCGTATTGTACAGAATAAATAATAATAATAATAATATTGTCCCGTGAGTGTCGTAAGAGGTGACAAAGGGAAACATCAGGAGATGGGCAGTATCGCCTTACTAAAAGTTACAGCCTATATACGTCCCACAATTGGGCCTTTCCTCGTTTCTGAGAGGGCATTAGGGCAAGAAAGTGTCCTCCGCACTGCCCCAATGGGTTGGTGAACTGCATATGTCTTTGAAAATTTTGTTTTTCTTATTCTCAAACAGGCAGTATAGGTACCTATATCCTCACAATATTTTCCTTCGCCAGCGAGCAAATGGTAAAGCGTCTTCCTAATACCTAACGACTAAAAAAAATCTCCTGTTACCAACCCATTTTCCAAGCGTGGCAATTATGGAAAATATCCCCCCATGAGGCAATTTATGGGGGAGGCTTATGTTCCGCTGTAGACTTTAATGGGCTGTAACGATTACTGTAAAGACCATTAAGCACCCTGCATACTGGTGCTGGTTTTAATTTGTGTATATCTTGTAGGATCTAGGCTGCTTCTTGCTTGCTTCTTGCTTCTTGCTTTTGTTTTACGTCCGTGATAATAATTTTGGCAAGTGACTGCGATCTCAAAACATTCAAATTTTCTATCCTACGTTAATCAATTGTTTTCTTACTACGTCGTAGTAGTAAGAAAACAATTGATAAACGTCGTAGTATTTTCGTAGAAAAAGCTATAAAACAAGGGTTATAGTATCACTATTAAAGTTTACATCTGGAATAATATTGCAAAATTTTGCAAGATCGCGTGGTTCTGTTGAATAAATATGAATGCTTAGTTTTATTACGACGGCGCGGCGTGGGCGTGAGTCCATCGTCCAATTAATTACCATTTTATACGTTATATTTAAAAAAGATTTATAACATCCTATGAATTAAATGTCTAAATTATATGTTTTATTATTTTGCAGTCCAGATCGTAAAACTTTAAAGCCAGTTATTCTAAAATATAAGAAGTTTCGTCTAAACACCTGACATTCATATAAATCTTGACAGCCAGTCTTATTACTGGGCTCTTTTACTACCCAGTCCCTCAGAAAGAAGGTTTTGTTGTATTGGACATATATGTATCGGTTTAAAGCCAATGTGCTTACGTATAGGTTTAGCAGTGGTTAAACTAAGGTGTATTTAATTTATTATTGGCTAAATCTAGGTTTTTTGGGTAAAGTCTGAATTATTTATTAATAAGATAAACGTTTACACCTTAACGTACTGTCACTGATATTACTTGATAAGTGCTTTTATTGTTTTTTAGTTATCATTCGGACCTACTAGTCATGGTTCGGATTAATCTCAGCCGCCAAATTTCATGAACGTACATCGCGGCAAAAACCCCGATACCATCCACACCATCTGGATCCTTGGCGGTTCACCACTGTACGTTTCACAAGGAGTTTTCTTCCACGTGCGACCTCTCTGCGGATTAGTTTACCACCGGCGATTAATTTTTCCGGACCGATACGACATTTTTTGCGTCCGAAGCAAATAAGAGCAACTCCCCGGTAACGGGGGAGGCAGGTGGTGAATGCTCATAGCATACCACGCAGCCGGCTGCGTGGTTATGTGGAGACTTTTACCCACTAAACACCACCTTTTGGGATTGGCTTAATTATCTCGCAAGAGATCTTCAAGCTGTTAACGGACGCGACCCTCCTTGGCTGAAAGGAGGGCGCAAACTGATACGACTTAGGAACTTTCAAGAAATGACCTTACTCCTTTTTAAAAGGCCGGCAACGCACCTGCAATCCCCCTGGTGTTGCAGTTTTTTATGGGCGGCGGTAGTCACTTAACATTAGGTGAGCCGTATACTCGTTGGCCCGCTCTCCTATAAAAAAAATTGTTTTATTCAAAAGCAACCGCCCAATATACAATTTCCATTACTCTATTACAGCCTATAAAAGTCTACTGCTGAGCATATGCTCCCTCATAGATTGCCTCCTTGAGGGATTTAGTCATAGTTGCCAAACTTGGCAAGCAGGTTGGCAACCGCAGTTTTTAATTATCTTGAATTGTTATCAGGAAGATGCCGTGGCCATCTCCTGTTTCAAGTTCCCTCCTTCGCCGTTTACGACACCCTCGAGACGAAATGAGGTAGTGGATATTCTTGCACAGTCACTACATGGTTTAACTTAAGTTTTAATCTAAGTTTAACCTACCGCAATTGGCTGTACCTTATTATAACCGGCTAAATCAAGGTGTACCCGCACGCACCAAGGAAGGCCCGCGCTCTCGGAGAATACTAACGGCAAACAGAAGCTCAATGCTGTTGTTTCCTATGGTAAGCGGACTCTTTGTACTGAAAATGAGGACTTCCAACTTAGGCGCCACAGGTGACAAAGCATCTGTATTTTGATTCTTAATCGAGGATAGATGTAAATGTCTACGGGCCATAGGATCCACTAACCATCAGGTTGAATATGTCCTCGTTTGTCACCTCTATAAAAAAATTATACAGCTTAATGAATATGTAAAGCATCTTTTTTGTAATTTATGCCTACTGATTTTCGTTGACTAACTCAGTGGACATCGTAACAAGTGGGGTAACAATGAAATGGTGGTTTATTTTACACATAAAACTCTAAGCTGGATTGAACTGTAGCGTCTTTATTGAAGATATGTGATGGGGGTATAAGAAAATATATCACCTCATTTCATTGCAGGGATTAAAAAGTTTTATGCATTTTGATGGCGGTAACCCTCCACGTTTAGAACAGACGTTAAATTTACAGACCCGCAACGGGCAGCAGCGTCAAAGGTGGCGCTACCTCTGGTACTAAGATCGTCAATCCCTTTGCAAGCGCTTAGACACATCTACCAGTGTACTTTTACGAACCTGATAATAAAGAAAAGGTTTTACTTACTTAATTAACAAAACTATTATCAAAATTTTTTATTCCACATAAAATACGCTATTGCTACTGAAATGTCGATAATAGAATACGAAGAAGCAAACGATCATAGTGAGTATACGACATATTAATATTTACGAGTGAATATTTACCGAATAATCATGAACATCAAATAAAACGGGAATAATATTAAGCTGACAATATTCCGAGTTGCGTAATAATCGTAAATTATAAAATTACGAGCGTAAGAATCGTTACGCGCGGAAACTCGAATGATCGTAATGTTAGCTAGGTACTAAAATTTATCGTAAATACATAAAAGTTACGCATGGGCATTAAGAATCCCGCGATGCTACTGTTTTGTTTCCTGTTGATGATTATCAATTCGTTTTTCTAGGAGACAACGACGATTTTTGTTTAAATTTGTTAGATGATAACTATTAGATCAAGAAAAATAGTCGTGATATAGTTGCCGACACGAGTCGTGAGCACAGATAAACTGTGGTGGGAGGTAGGTACACTGTCGGGCAAAATTATTGGATACCTTTATTATTTCAATTCGTAATTGAATATTTTCGCCGACTTTTATGAAAATGTTTACTCGAACATATCAACTTTTACTTTGATACAGTAGGTTGCAGATATTCGTGTCCGTTATTTTATTATCTACAACGAGGTTATTATCAACAACGAGGTAACAAAAACAATTAACGAAAATAAAATAATTAAAAATGTTATCACTAAAATTATTGCTCTGAAGTGTACGGAAGCCGAATGATACGTTGGAAACCAATAGACGACGAGAATCGACTGATGAACCAATCACGTTGAATGTCAGCGTGGTCAACGTCGTATCGACCAATAAAAAGTGTGCTCACGACTTATGTCGGCAATTATACAAACCGTTTCACGATGAAACGTTACAAAATGGATTGTTACGTTTACTTTAACTGGAATCTGTACATATATATTGTCACAAATAATGAAATGATAACAAAAAAAACGACGAGATGTTGCTGTGTCTAATATATAATATACCATGTTTAATACGTACTATCAATTTTTTATAATTTATAATTTTCGAAAGAAGTATGACATTCCATAACACACACACGCACACAATTTTGAAGAAATAACCCTTTAATTTATTTATTGATTCTTATTAATGAATAAGTTATATATATATATATATATATATATATATAATAACAATAAAATAACAATTATCTTCATAAATAGACTAACAGAAAATAACAGTTTCAAAATTATAAAGAAACATAAAATTTTATAGTTTTTGCAGTCGGTGTTTGGTATATTAAAATCGCGTAAGCAGTTTCAAAAAACTATAAAAGATATTCGGAATTAACACAAAACCATTTTTTCATAAATTCTTAAAATATTAATATTATAATAAATATGCTGTCCATCATGTGACTCGAAAAGAATGCAGCAGCTGTTTTAATACTCTACGTGACTCCAACACGACTGTACAGTAATTGCTATTTATTTAGGACAATGTAATTCAAGTTCATTTATTCAACGTATAAGCTGAGTGACAATTCAACACGACAATAATTACTGTAAATGTGCTTGTAATATGATAGTGAACTATTCTAAAAACCTTCGATTGCATGAAACATCGAAATAAATATATCAGCAAATACAGGAGTCACAATTTACTATACTTAATAGTACTTTATATACCTCAGAATAATCTTTTGACTTTACTTACTTATTAAACTATCTACTATTACTTTTATTACTTAATATTAATTTATTACCGGTAAGTAAAATGTATGTCAGCCCCACACTAGATGGAATGACGACCGAGTAAGGGAAGCAAGTGGTTCTGAACCGTGCTTTGTGGCATTCTTAGGGGGAGGCCTATTATTGTGATAGACTGTTGTGATAATTTTGATGACTATTAATTTTTTTAGTAAAATAAACTTGTCGGAATTGTTATTGGTAAAAAAAATAATAGCGTGAGAGCGGATATTCAAATTGCTCATCTGCTTACACAATTAATCATGATCGGTAAGAAAACAGCGTACCGCACTATACATTCAGCATAGATCAAATACAGTTGGACCATATGGACACCTATCAGCAACACCATCATCCTTAACTGCACCAGAAGAGCCACCACAACGTTCAGAGCCACGACACTATCTTAGTACTCGTAGAACGACTTCACTCGTAGAGAATGACTTAAGCGGGGTCTCTCACGTATGATGCCTACAGTGAACTATATACTGCACAAGTTTTGTCGATATACCCTCAATTCCACATCGCCACCATCGATATGACGCTCCGCTAGAGTAACGCAACTTCTCACTTACTGTCGATCTATCCAGTATTTTCTAGACGCGCCGATAAACTCATTTTATTAAAATACTACACAAATATTGGATTTCATACATAAAGACACAAACATATTACCACTGCTAAACATAAAACCCAACTTGCACATAACGTCTTAAGTCATCTTATTTATCGATTTCCTGCGTGTTTCACCAGGTTATTACATCACCGGTACATTTTAAAACATCATTTTACTCTTATATGGTCAAATAATTGCTTTAATTTATTGGTTTTGGGTTAGAAGTTCTTTTATGCAGACATATAAATGACGTAACAAGAACCAGTCATCTAACAAGCAACCTACGAGTAGAGGGTTGCGACTTGCGACTACTTTCAAATGCCAAACTAAACTTTTTTATAAATACGACAAATAATTGAAATAGTCTTTGATTATCCTATATGTAAATAGTGCCACAATAATCCTATTTAGGCAAAAGCCGTGGCTGGTCATTAATCATTAAAAAAAACCATCAGCAATATTACATCAAAATTGTAAGATCATGAAGCAAGGGTATTTTAAATAGTATATGGGACACCAACGGGCACACGGTCCACCCGATGGCAGGTGGATAACCCGTAGACATCAGCAGTTAACCTCACTTAAGAATGAAAATGCAGATGCGTTGTCACCCCTAAGAATTAAGATGGAATGCCTCGTTTTCAGTAAAAAGGGTCTCCAATTCTCCACACTTACTACGGCTACACTTACACTACTTACGAAACAAAACATTAAGCTGCTATTTTACGCTAGTATTCTGTAAGAGCGAAGTCCTGCCTCCATCAAGCCGACTCATTCGTGCTACAACCATAATTATATAACTACAGCGTGGCTCTACCACGTGCATATACTTTCAAAAGATATAATAGGAAGCAAAAATCAAATAAAAATGCGGGGTAGTTAATTGTTCAGATAAGTTACATATAATATTTCAATAAGGTCGGAGCACGATATTTTCAGTAACTGCCACTTAAGGTGAACGAAGACTACAAATATAAAACAGTGAGTGTCGTCGACGCTTTACACGCAAAATGGAGTCACAATTCCGTTTAGCATTTTATTACGACATTCATTTTATTTTTATGATCCGAGTTATACTGTTGATCGCCAAATATTATACTAAGTGACGCATATAAAGAAACTAAATTTATTATTCATTTATCTTTAGGATAACAAACAAATATATATTAATTATAAAGAATGTTAATATAAATATAAAAGTTAAAGCTTAAGTAGTTATATATCCAACAGAATCCCTCACAAAATATAATCATCATTATTTTTGAAGGCCGAGGTATCTCAGGGGCTTAGCGCTCGCTGTAAATTTCACAGTACGAGAGCACGGGTTCGATCCCCGCCGGCACCAATGAAATTGTAAATTGCAATTTTAAGCGCTTCTTTATCACGTGCTCGGCAGTGAAGAAAAACATCGCGAGGAAATCTGCATATCTGAAAATAAGAAAAAAAAATTGTCGAAGACGTTAAGTTTGGTAACAAGCATTGGGGCAGCGCAGCGAACATTTTCTTGATCTCTATCCCTCTCAAAAATGAGAGGCCTGTGGCCAGCAGTAGGCTGTAACTTTAACTTAAACTTTTATTATTATTGAAGCTACTACCTTTATGTGTCTTTGTATAAATATAAAATAGACAACGTGTATTAGGAACTGATTACAAGTATATGATATTGGATTTAGTTAAGTGGTATATAAAGATTTAAAAATAAAGTAAAAACTATAAACAAATTGTGTAATTTAAAAACTAATTTTTACATTATATAATTTTATAAATTGCCTTCAATCTGGCTATCTACTTTAGAGGGAAGAGTTTTACAAGCAAGTAGATGGTGTTGCGATGGACTCACCTGATCTCTCATTGTCGCCGATATATTCATGGAAGTCTTTGTGGAGAAGCCCTCCTTACTGCACCTGTAAATCCAAGGTTCTACAAGCGGTACGTAGACGATACTTTCACAATTGTACCATCAGTCAAAGTAACTGCATTAGAACATCTTAATTCCATAAACTCTAAAATTCAATTTATTCCTTTGCTTTCCTAGATGTGTTAGTCATCCGAAAACCTACAACAACATGGGCCACACCTTAGGTCAGGTAGAAAAAAGACGCATACAAACCGATATTTAAACGTGAAACAGAAAACACGAGGGATCTCTAACAGCAAGCACCTGGCCGCCGTGCTTCATCACCTCAAGCAGGTTCTGCACCACGACAAGATTCGGGTTCCGCGCCTACGTCACAGTGACCGAGTGATGAGAGGATGATACGTGAGGTTATTCAAATAAAAAAAAACATCCTTATTTAAATAGAAAAGAAGAAAGCTGAGTACTGCCACCTGTTTAGGATCCTGTAATTAATAAAGTTAAAACTAAACCCAAGAATACCACTGCAAGATTTCAAGACACATTAAGTTCATTCTGCGTAGATCAGATCATAAATAATATTTAAAAAGCTGAAGGTACTCCGGGTTAACACTGTCATCGGGAAGTCAGTCATCTCAGTCCTCCGTGATCACTGATCATGCATGCTGGAAAGCATCCGGAACGTCGGGAATCAAAAATCAATTAAACTAAATGCGAATAAATCCGTAAAAGTAGTCTTAATCAATATGTAGTGTTAACTTGAATATATAAAAGCATTATGTATGATAAGTAATTAAATTTACTATAAATCATCCTTCTTTAAGTGATCATTTATTGTAAACTAGCGATCCACCCCGGCTTCGCACGAGTGGTTTCCGGGTCTCGACAACAGCGCCACCTAGCGGGTCCAATTATAAATCGCTTAGATCATCCAGGAACCCACTCAAATACATCTAAGCCATTTTCGAGTTTTAGCGAGACCAACGGACTGTGATTGATTTTTTATGTAATCAGATGAAAGGTTACCTAAGAAATATATACCTACGTTATTTTGCAATTTTATTTATTTATTGCATAAGATATATCATTCTAGCTTTGTGTTTAGTCCGCTGAATATATCTTTCTTTACCCCTCAAAACGGGAGATAAAAAAATCCTTAAAATAATAATATTAATAGGATTATTAAAATTATTATTAATATTTATATATTATATTTATATATATTATATTTACTATATTGTTATTATATATTTATCATTTTTATTTATATATCAACAATCTAAATTTTGAACCCGTGAATACTAAAGATTAATTTTAGTATTAATTTTATTTTATTTTTTACTTTCATTATAAAGCCCCCGCAATCCCTTTCGTGAGTGGAATTTCATAAAATTCGTTCTCAATTGAACTCAAGATGACAAAAACAATAATGTCGTCAAATTTCAAACCTTTAGGAGCTATAGATTAAAAGATTTTTTAATTTATTTTTATCCCCCCCCCCCCCCCGCCGGCACTGTCCTTTGTGGGTGTAATTTCATAAAATCCGTTCTTGGTAATTTTGAACATGTCAAAAAGAATATTCTGGCCAAGATTTATACTTATAGAAGGTATGGTTTAAAAATGTGAAATTTTACTTTTACCTGCAAGGGTGACTAACGAGCACGCAATCCATATGATTGTAAGTGAGCACTGTGGTGCATAGATAGGTACCTATTTTTTACCTTCGATTAAGAATCAAAATACAGCTGCGTTTTTATCCCTTTTCGTACGTGGTAGAGCCAGCCAGGTAAAATAGCAGCATAACGCTGCTGTTTTTCGTATTGTGAGTGTTGAGAACCGGAGACCCTTTTTACTGGAAACGAGGCATTCCCTCTTAGTTCTCAGGGGTGACAAGGCATCTATGGGCCACAGCATCCACTTACCATCAGGCGGACTTTTTGTTCCCAGTAATCTTCCACTATCCAAAACACGCATTAAAGTATAAAAATACAGGTCAGTTAAAAAAAAATCAATAAAATTTACTAAATTAAAAATTTGAGATCACATAACCTATTCTGACTTAGTTTAATATTAAGCTACAATGTTATTTTCACAGCAAAATCGGTTAGTATTTCTAGCAATAAATATTGGTATCCATTTCAAAAAATCCAGTGATTTTAGATAAATTGTTATAGTTTTGGAGTTCCTTTAAGCTACATTTTTTTTAAATAAAGACAACAAACGAGCACACAATTCACTTGATAATAAGTGAATACTTTGGCCCATAGGCATCTACATCTATCTTATCGAAGATGGATGTTGATACCTATAGGCTATCTGAATTTGAATTCTTAATCGTAAGAATCCAAATGCAGATGCATTGTTACCCTTGAGGAATAAGATAGAATATCTCTATTCTACTTACCTTTTTTTTTTTTTTTTTTTTTTGCGCCCGAAGCAATTAAAGGGCTACCCTGTACGTAGGGAGGCGGAAAATGCATTACGCATACCACGATAGCCGGTCTATCGTGGTTATGGGGGACTCACTGTCCTACCGGGGACCCTAAGTGATACCCCCTAAAAACCGCCTTTGGGGACAGGCAGCTGGCTGATTAAGCTCTATTGTGCCTTATCATGAGCGACCCTCTTTTGGGAAAAGAGGGCGCAGGCGGCTAAGAGCCGCTGAGGGAGTGCCTACGAAGGCAAAATAATATTAGTTGATATAATAATAATTAATTTAATTTAATTAGAACTGGCCTGAGCCGCCAGGAGGCAGTTCAGGTCGTTTGACAGTTTATTTGGCGGGTCCGAGAGAGAGTTTCTCGGCCTGCGGACACGATAGCGAGAGGGGGGTGGGGCTGCATAAGAAGCCGCCTCACGAATTAAGTTGTTTGGGTGCGACTCTGAGGCTTTGAAGAAGTTCTCAGAGAGTTTTTTAAGGAACTGTTGAATTGTTGGGAGCTCTAAGTCCCGATGAAGGTCGGCATTACGGACGTACCAAGGTGCGTTCGCAGCTCGACGACAGAATAGGTTCTGAACTATTTGGAGTTCATTTAATATGTTAGGGTTTGCGTGGGCAAAGACGGAGCCCGCGTAGGTCATGACGGGTCGTATACAGACCTTATAAAGGGTTCGCTTGTTACGAAGGGACATTTTACTGTGTCTGCCCAACATACTGTTGAGCCTACTCAGGTAAAACCGTGCGTGACGGGTGACTCGTTTGACGTGGGGCCTAAAAGTGAGCCCTGTGTCTAGAGTGACACCTAAATATTTGGCTGTCGTATGCCAGGGGACAGGGGTCCCTAGCATACGTATTGGAGGAGTGTTTTTAAGACGGCGTCGTTTATAATCGAAGTGAACTGCGGAGCTCTTCTCCGGGTTCACATCGATGCGCCATTTTTTGAACCAATCTCCTAGGTCATCAACTGACTTTTGGATCTTGTTCCGTATGAAGGGTAGTGAGACACCTTTGCAGTAGATGGCAGTGTCGTCTGCGAAGAGGGAGAGTTGAACTCCTTTCGACGGGATGGGAATGTCGTTGGTGAACAGGATGTACAGCAAAGGAGCAAGTACTGAGCCCTGAGGGACACCAGCCTTGATAGTTCGCTGTGAGGATAGCGTGCCTTCGTGTCTAAAACGAAAGGTACGATGCTTCAAATAGGAGGCCACGAGACGAACTAGACGATCGGGGAGACCTATTTTGTAGAGCTTGTAGATGAGGCCTGTGTGCCAGACTCTATCAAAAGCTTTGGCTATATCGAAGAAGACCGCGATGGTTTTATGACGTCGAGGATAGAAACCGCTGAGGATATATTCCACAATGCGGTGAACTTGTTGGGGACATGAGTGTTTGGCTCGGAAGCCGAATTGGTGGGGAATGATGAGAGGGTCACCGTCTGTGGGAAACAGATAGCGCCTCATCCGTGTTTGGATGACTCTTTCGAAGAGCTTGCCCATTGCCTTGAGGAGGCTAATGGGGCGATGGCTGGAAGGGAGGTTGAGAGGTTTGCCTGGCTTGGGAATTCCAATCACAGTTGCCTCTTTCCACGCAGTGGGAAAATAACTAAGGTTGAAGCAGGCGTTGAAGATAATAGATAGAAAGGTTAACACCTGCTCGGGAAAGTGTTTAAGGGCTTGGTTGGAGATGCCATCCGCGCCCGGAGCCTTTTTAGGCTTAAGTCCTTTGATGAGGGATGAAATCTCATCATTGGACACAGAGATAGGTTCGGAGGCGGTAGGGGGTGAGTTCCGGCGGCGGACCTCATCCTCTACTGCCTGGACGTGTGAGGGGTCGACAGGTTGAGAACTAGGGGAGCATTGATCGGCAATGCTATCCGCAAAGCACTCAGCCTTCTCCTCGTCCTCGAAGGCAACCGTGCCGTCGGGACGGGAGAGAGGGGGAGTGTGGGTGATAGCGTCTATGCGGAGGGCTCTAGCCATCTGATAGTACGCTGTGTGAGATGGAGTGATATTCTCCATGAGCTTACTCTTTTCGAGATCTTGAAATTCAGAGAGGCGGAAGCGGAGTTTTCGTTGAAGACGATTGGCCGCGCGCCTATATTCGGGGGTGGGATATTTTGCTGCTCTCCGGAAGGCAGCTTTTTTGGCTTTTAATAGGTTGCTAATATGTAGGGGAAGCCCACTATTGTTAGCAACCGGGACGACCCTTTCGTTCTCCTTAAGGGAGGATTTAATAAGGGTGGAGAGTGAGTCGACCGCGGTGTCGATTTTTTCGGGACTGTCTAAGTCCGACGGAATGGAGATGGTAGAATCCTGTGAGTCCAGAGCTTTAGCTAGGGACTCCTTGAATCCCTTCCAATTAGTGAAGGTTTTTGTGTGTATTGGGGGAGGTGGCTGATGGCCAAGAATGAGGGAGACCGGTCTGTGATCTGATCCTAGATCGTCTAGTGTCTCGATTGCTCCGAGGTTGAGAGAAACTCCTTGGAGTAACGCAAAATCTAACACATCGGGAGAGTGATCGGTGTTATCGGGAAAGTGAGTAACACCGAGAGGACTATGGACAGTGATATCAAGAGACTGCGTGATATCGAGCAGTATCTTGCCACTAGGGGACGTAGTGCGGCATGTCCATTCAGTATGCTTGGAGTTAAAATCTCCAAACATAATGACTGAATTGCCCAAGGATAAAATGGCTTCAAAATCTTTTTTGAGGGGATAGGTTCCTGAAGGGATGTAACAGGAGGCTATGAGGATGGACTGATGTCCAGTCATAGCTAGCTTGCATACCGTGGCTTCCATATTGGTAAGCTGCGGAGTAGAAATGGGCGAGCAATGAAGTGTCTTCTTGTAATAGATGGCCGTTCCGCCGCCTCGGCGGTCGGGTCTGTCATTACGAAGAAGAGAGAAGTTTCTAATAGAAAGGCCTCTAGTGTCCTTAGCTTTAAGATTAGTTTCCTGTAGGAGGAGGAAATCGACTTCGCGATTTCGAAGAAAGAGCTTTAGCTCTGGGAGGTTATTTCGCAAGCCGCGAATATTGAATGATACAAGCGATAAACCCTTAGGTTTGATACGACCGTGGGATCTTGGTAGGTTAATATTATTATCAGCCATTGAAGTTAAGTTAATTAAGTTAACTTAACTTACAACAGAGCTAGCAAAAGATCATGGTGTTCTGCAAGAGCGATGAGACGCTCATGAGGGGTCTTCGCCGCGCGCAGTTTGCGTGAGATTACTGTAATCTCCCTAACGTCTATATTCCTAATCGCGGAATATAGTGTGTTGTAGTCTTCAATGGTGGGCTCTGCCTCGTGTGCGTACGAGGTTGTCCGCGGAGGGTCTGCCTTTTTGGGCCCCCAGGGAAAGACTGGAGGCTGCATTGGCTTTGAGAAGCCCGGAGGGGGCCGAATTATGCCCTGAGGGGGCCTAGGGGGACCCTGAGGGGGCCTAGGGGGACCCTGAGGGGGCCTTGGGGGACCCTGAGAGGGTCGAGGGAAGCCCTGGATAGGCTGAGGAGGGCCCTGGCGGGGCCGTTGTTGGAGGGCCGGGAATGAGCGGTCATTCACCGGCGGTGGAGCTTTCCTACTGGGGCGTGGTTGAGGTGCGCGTGGGCAACCCTTGTAGTTCGCCGGGTGACCTGTCTGGTTGCACAGGACACAGGCGGGCGGGGATTCGGCGTCTTTGGGCCGGGGACACTCTTTGGTGTTGTGAGGTTCCAGGCACTTCACGCACCTGGGTGGGGCGGAGCAGTTGGCCGCCGCGTGACCATATAGCTGGCAGCGGTGGCACTGCGCCGGGAAACCGGGCCTGTGTGGGGGCTCAACCTTCACCCTTGACAGGCCGCACACTGTGCGCACCTGCCGGAAGATGGCTTTCGCCTCCGGCACGTTGGACAGGATTACTAGGGCAAGGTTGTACCTCTTGCCCGTACGGTTGTGCATTTTGTGCACTGCTTCAACTGGGAAGCCTTGGGACTTAAGGTCCTCAAGTATCTCCTCGTTGGAGAACTCAAATGGGACGCCTCGGATGACGGCCCTGACTTTACGCTCTTCGGGGAGGGCGTATGTGTGGTAGGATACCCTTTCGGCTGTGAATAGCCGGGTAATTGAGCGGAAGTCCTCGATGGAGCTAGGGATGATTTTAATTGCCTCCCCGAGGTTGACTGCATGGTCGTACTTGATGCCTGCGTCGTAGCAGGTCTTGGATAGGTGGGTGAATTTCGCCTTGTCTCTTAGGAAGACAGGGGGCGGGACTTGTTTCTTCGCCAGCACTGGGGCACAGCGAGAGGCTGGTTTAGGTGGATTAGGGATGTCTAGCGACATCAGTGGGACGGGGGCAGCGTCAGGAGCTGCGGAGGTTGAGGGAGCGGCAGGGGCCGCTGAAGTAGGGGGGGTGCGTTTGATCGCAGCGCGCTTTCCGTTGCGCTTGGAGGTGACCGTGGTGTAGTTGGATTCATCGGTACCTTCGGAGTCAGAGGACTCCGATGAACCGGAGCCTGAGGTAGTGGCGGGCCTCTTCCGAGAGGTAGACGCCGAGGATTCGGAGCATGCGTACTCCATTTCTAAGGGGGCTGTCTGTAGCGGGGCAAAAGAGTTCCTCGTTTCGAGGAATGCCGCTAGTACTGGCGGCGGAAGGTGTACCTGAGGGGCAGGGGGGGGAGCCTGGGCGGCGATGGTGGCGATGGCGGCGCGGACCGTCTCATTGCCGTTTAACCCGTATTGGGTGATGAGGGCGGCTAGGGACTCAGTAAGACTGGGGTTGGCCATTTTAGGTTGAGTGAGCTATATAAGAATATAAAAAGCTAAAGATGAGAAAGTAGAGATGAGGACGGGTCCCTGCTCTCGGTAGAGCAGGGACTAGAACGCGGGATGTACTACAACACACTATGCACGTAATAGTAAAAGTAAAATGCAAGAAAAACACAGAAAATAAAAGAGACAGTGAAAAAAAAAAAAAAAAAAAAAAAAAAAAAAAAATGAAAACTATAATGAAAAAAATTATAATTAAAATGAAAATGAAAATGATGATGAAAATGAAATGAGAATGAAAAATGAAAATGAAAATGAAAGCGGAGGTCAGTCAGACCTCCCTGCCCGAAGACAGGGGGGTAAGAGCTGTAGCAAAAGTGACTCACCGGCAGCCTCGACGCTGTTCCGCGTGAGCAGGACAGCGGAGGCGCGTGAGCGCGAGACAGCACTACCGTACTGTACGGGAGCGCGGACCACCAGGAGGCGACCGTCCGAGAACGATGCCGCCGGCGGACTGAGCACTGCGTCGGCGCTGTACAGCGCGAGCGGGCCAGCGGAGGCGCGAGAGCGGGAGAGCACTACCGTACAGGAACGAAAGCGCGGACTACCTGGATGCGACCGCTCGGGAGCGGTGCCACAGGCGGAATGTGATGATTCTACTTACCTTTTGCCAACGATTTATATAGTTAGATGCGCCTTCACCCCGAAAACTGTGGCATTACTTTTGGATGTGTTCGTTTGCAAGACGCTGACGCGCGCACACTAATGCAATAGTGTCATCTCTTATTATCTTACAGAAATCGTGTATATTTCTTTCTCTGTCGCACAAATGAGCACTGATTGTGAATGAGTGAGCTCACTCATTTGAGTATGGACACATTTCGGAGCGGTCATACTATGGTAAGGGCGCATCTAACTATTTAAATCTTTGCCTTTTGCAGGTCTCTGGTTCCCTACACTCACCCTACGGAACTGTTATTGTAACTGTTCCAGCCTATTAAATGTCTAGGAACGTGGGCCTTTCTTATAGATTTCCTCTTACGCGGCTGCTGTTTCACCCTGGTTTTCTTAGAAGAAACTTGGCAAGAAAAGAATTACTACTACAGCTTGGCAATTGCGGTAATTCTTCCTTGCAATGGGGCAATGATATTTTATACGCGGTAGAACCTCGCTGCAGCTATATTATGGTTGTAGACGAATGGGTCGACTCGACCGGGAAGAATCACGCTCACACAGAATAACAGCGTAAAATAGCAGCTTAACACTGAAGTGTTTCGTATGTTGAGTGTAGAGTTCCTGTGACCCTTTTTTACTCGAAACGACGCATTCCATCTTATTCCTCATGGTTGACAACGCATGTGCATGTTGATTCTTAATAGAAGATAAATGTAGATATCTATGGGCCACAGTATCCACTTACCATCAGGTGGACTGTGTGATCATTTGTTACCCTTATTCTATAAAAAAATATCCCACGCTTAGCATTGGACTGCTATAAGGTGATGATGATGATGACGATGATACTGATAATGATGAAGATATTGTACAAACTATGAACAATAAATGGAGGTGTACAAACACATTCGCGTCTGAGGAACTAGAAAAAACTCAGACAATGCATGAATCATTTATGTCTACGCGTGACAAACGACATAGACGCTGCAGTCGTTTACTGTCAGCGTCTCGTATAATTCCGATACTTAGAACGCCCAGACGCACTTATTTATAAAAATCCACGAATCAATAAAGC
Organism: Parnassius smintheus behrii; assembly: GCA_036936625.1. Lineage (NCBI taxonomy): Eukaryota > Metazoa > Arthropoda > Insecta > Lepidoptera > Papilionidae > Parnassius > Parnassius smintheus. Next base: position 5,927,966 of record JAUPFT010000006.1, read on the forward strand.
CGCTAAAATATGCCAATTTTATTACAACCAAAAAGAAACAACGTCGATATGATAACAGATTTATAGTGGCTTAGGCTCATGAAAGATTTATAGCGCGAGCGCAATGCATTTGTTAGGGAGGTGCCGCGATTTGGGTGTCGAGTATTTAACGTGTTTTTCGAGTGTTTTTACGTAAGTAATTTTTTAGATACAAATAATATAGTAATGTAATGCAAAATACAAAACAGTTAAATTTTTAAAGAAAGAAAATTCTTCATTACGTATACCAATTATTTACAAAATTGAAATACAAATTTGTGTTAAAATATAGTACAATGGTCTTATCGCTTATCGTATAATTCTTAATTACATTTATCGTCTAAATCGCGATCAATCTGTTAAAGCCTTTTTAAATCAAGTCAATCGATAAAATATTTTAATATACCTATCATGTTTTTAAAACGGACTAAAAATACAAAACTTTTTCTTCTACTTTTTTTCTTTCTTTGTCTTATATTGTTATATGTCTAACTCATCAGAATGTTAGTTTAAAATCAACTACTAAATGTAACCCGAACATACATTTATGGTAAGCGATTTAACAAAAACGTGGTAAAATCTCCAAAAGTAATTTGTACATTGTATATATTATGTCAATTTGACTGACCGCCCCGAGCTTTCGAAATGTTCAAATTGAGTGAAAAAATACAGCTTGTAAAAACATGCTAACTTGCAGCGAGGTAATGTAAAAGAAATCTCAACTTGTCTTGTTTTACGGGTATCGTAAGAGGCGACGATGAGAGAGGGCAGATTTATTTACTTATTTATTGGCCAAATTATTACATTAGTTTACAGAGAAAACAGTTAAATAAGCACCTGACCTGACGTAATCAAAGGAGGCTGATGTTATGTAAAAATCAAAGGAGGCTGAGTCAAGTTGTGTTTATGTTATGTCTTTTAATTTAATTCATTTGCGACTTATTTTAAATTAAAAATAAGCGGTATACAAACAAAAGACACAGTGATAGGAAAAATTCCCGGGAAGTGGTAGAGCTATGCTGCACTTATATTAGTAGTATAGTCGTAGCTGCCTCGTTGGTCTAGTAGTTGCAGTAGTGCGACTGCTGATCCTCATGATCAGCCTGTCCTGGGTTAGAATCCCGGGTCGGGCCAAAAACTTAATTATTGAGATTTTCCGTCAAGAAATTCTCAGTAGTTGCCCGGAGTCAGGAAGTTGGCGGTGTCTCACCACCGTGCCTCGGAAAGCACGTAAAGCCATTGGTCCTGCGCCTGATCTCTCTCCGGTCGTGTCGGTTTACCGTCCCATCGGATTATTAGAGCGAGGGAATAGAGAGTGCACCTATGCTTGCGCATACACTTTGGCACTATAACCTGTCCTGCGCCGATGGCTAGCCTTCGTTGAGGCTGGCCACCGTGGTCGAAATTCGGTCTGGAGGACATTATTATTATAGTCATAGCATGAATGGGTCTGCTCGACGGCGGAAAGACCACACTCTGACAGAATACCAGCGTAAACTAATAGCTTAATGCTGCTGTGTTTCGTAAGGTGAGTGTAGAGAACCGAAGATCCTTTTTACTGGAAACGAGGAATTCCACTTGATGATATGAGCGATAATTAATATATAATCTATTTTACTAGAGCCCATAAATAATTAGTTTATAATAATTAAATACAGTCCATACTTCCGGTGCAATTCATATATTTAAATACTGTACGTTCGTTATGACGAGTTACAAAATTAAATATTCTAAAGGGTATGCAACTGAATTATGTCAGAAATATTCTTGTAATAATTCCAAGAAGCTTTATTTTATCTTCCTTGTTCTTTTATTATAATAGTATATTGAATAAGTTACATGACCAAGTAGCCCAGGGGCTAAGCATTCGCCATTAATTTCACAGTTCGTGAGCAAAGCGTGTTCGATACCCGCCAGCTTTAATTAAATTAGTAATAACAATTTTAATGACTGATTTATTACATGCTTACAGATGAAGGAAAACATAGTGAGGAAACCAGAGTAATTAAAAAAAAGACTCGTGAAGTCCAACAACACGCATTGTAGCAGCACGGCAGAAACTTCCTTGCCCTAAAAACCTGTGGGACCTATATAGGTCGTAACTTTACTTCAAGGCAATTTTTTTTATTTAACTGGCTTTACGGCTCTGGGTACTAGCCCTTCTGAGCCTATCATTTCTTTCAGAATCTTCATTTTGTATATTTTTTCTTCCATTAATTAATTAGCTAGGTTTATATCAACATCAAAGCACCTGTTTCGTCGTTTTCTCTAATAGTTCACATTCGCAGACATTTAATTCACAAAATCACATCATTTTTACGAATTAAAATCCACTTCAAACCATTATTCAAGCGACAAGGTTTTGGTAGAGCCATGCTGCAGTTATATTAGTAGTATAGTTGTAGCACGAATGGGTCGGCTCGACCGGGGAAGGACCACGCTCTCACAGAATACCAGCGTGAAATAGTAGCTTAATGCTGCTGTATTTCGTATGGTGAGAGTAGAGAACCGGAGACCCCTTTTACTGGAAGCGAGGCATTCCATCTTGGTCCTCACGGGTGACAACGCATCTGCATTTTGATTCGTAGTCGAGGATAGATGTAGATGTCTATGGGCCACAGCAACCACTTACCATCAGGTGGACTGTGTGCTCGTTTGTCACCCTATCCTATAAAAAAAAAAGACAAAACAGGAGCGACAGTCCGTCGTCGGCCAAGTTTCCGCCAAAACTCCACTTCGAGGCAGTAGTAGAGTAAACAGACTTTTACTAAGCTAAGTCAATGTGTTATACCATCTTCGACTACGTCACTGTTTATCATCAGGTAGGATAGCAGTCAAGTTTTGGTTTATGTTGTTAAAAAAAACTACTTCTACATGACTAATGTGTTTCATTTTTAAATCGACAAAATCTATATTCTATACATATAATCTACTCGTATTACAAATTAATAAAAAATATTAAAAATAATAGCTAGGGGCTATTTTAAGTATCATGTAGCTGCCCTAATCGTAAACTTTGGTTTAATAGATGACAGTATTATACGTGGAGTGGATATGAGAGCATCTAAGTAAGAAGTCCATGTTTCTTTCATGAGAGACACTGAAATCGATGTAGCGGCGTCGCAAGTTGATTAATAGCCAACATTATATGCAGTTGTTTGCAGCTCGTATCCCGTATAATTCTTACATTTGGCCGTCCGGGTCGTTTCTGCATAACAAGTAGCGGACTTGAGACGAAAATTTACATGACCTTGGAAAATAAGGTCGGTGTTATTTTTTTTTCAAATTCATTTTTAACTGCGTTTTATTTTTGGCGCATAAACTCTTTTTATGGTGGTAAACTTAGGTTGGTAACCATTATTGTTTTAAAAAAAATATTTACACTATTGCTACTTTTATTGTTTATAATCATCGATCACTTAATTACTTTTAAAGAAAGTTTTTTTATTAGTGATCGATGTTTATAATACATAAGATATAAGGTTTGAAAGAACGGAATTTATAAGCTAAAAAAATATACTTCTCCTATTTCTGAGAGCGTCGTTGTTGGCGTTGCCAGACGTCCGGGTAAAGCCGGAAACAGTCAGGCTTTTTGTTTGCGGGTCCGGCCAAATTAGACGGTGTCCGACTTTTGTTATGTTTTTTAAATTTGACCATTTTTTACATATTTCATATACTTACATACATACTATTGCAATTATTGAAATTAATATTGTAATGTATACATATTATTATATGTATTCATTACAATATTAATATATTAATATTATATATTCAATTGTTGTTATTTCGTTAGATTTTAAGAACATCTTACGGTAAATGATAAAAAGCATTGTTTTACTTAAAAAATGTCTTTTACTAAGACAAAAAATAACCCTTATTTTCCGTCCTTTTTACCTTCCGGCCTTTTTACCAAAAAGTCCGGCTAAACTCCCTGGTCTGTCCGGCTTTTGCGGTTTTAAGACCTGACAACACTAGTCGTGGTGGAATTAGTCTGCTAGTTTGTTTTTATTTTTTGTGAAATATCGGTGTCATAGGCTTTAACTCCATTCACATGATACACCCTATTATTTTCCAGACGGTAAAACAGGTCATCCAGTAAATTATACTAGCGATCTGCCGCGACTTCGCAAGGGTGATATCTGGATTATACAACTGAGCCACTTACCGGGTCCAACTATGCCTATAATCTTCGCGCAAGTGCAAGCAATATTTTGACAAAGTTTTACCGCAATCTGGTGAACGGTATGGCAGCGCATAAAATGTGAACGAACGCTTATTTTTTTAATATATTCATCATTATCATCATTACAGCCCTTCACAAGTCCACTGCTGGACATAGGCCTCCCTCAAAGCTCAGTCCTGAGCCAACCGATTTCATCGATTTCCTGCATGTCTTACCAGGTCGTCACTCCATCTAGTGAGGGGACGCCCTGCACTTCGCCTGCCGGTATGTGGCTGCCACTCGAGAACCTTTTTTCCCCATCGGTTTATTTATTTATTTATTTATTCACAAATTGCGTTACATGTGACTTAGAGACTAAACAAAACATGCAAGTTCTAACAATCACGTGCACCTCGAAAGGCATAGCAATGAACAGGAGAGGGGCAGACACTTATAAATTCTCTTCCTCAATGTATTCATTAATTGAATAATAACTTTTTTTTTAATAAGTATCTCTTTTAAAGATCTTATGAATTTATTAATATTTGTTTCGGCTTTTATGTATTCTGGCAATTTATTATAAATTTTTATTGACATCGAGTAGGACCTGTACTTTTTCTTTTCTGTTCTTCGACGTATGTCGCCGGTCCATTGCCACTTCAGTGATCAAGGATCTCCTAGGTGTGCGTTGTTTGTGTTTAGTAGTAAACGCATACAACCGACATCATACGATATAATCCACCGATCCTTGAGTCCTCTGATTCCGTGAGGCGCCGAGGTCACTGGCCCATAGGTAGATTCTTAGGCGCTCTAAAACGTTCGAGTTTCTTTTTAAGTGCCTAGTCGCGTTTTTTGAGTGCCATCACCGCACTTCCCCCAACCCTTTTGTTGCAAAAGGGGTAGGCAGTGCCCCAAGTGAGGAAAGTCAACTCTCTCATCATCCCCACCATCCGCGTCGCGCATGACCATCCGTGCCGATCGGCTGGTTGTTCAGATAGAGCCATTAGTTTATTACCGCTGACTGTTAGGTAGGGAAACATGTCAGAAAAAGATAAGGGGGAGCCTCCTCCTAAATCGAGGAAACCACCAGATCGACCGAGCATATTGGAGAGGCCACTCGCCTACTGTGACATCTTTAACCCGGAGAGGATGAGAGTAGTATCATCCTACTCCCTAATACCGACTCGCATGCCTTCGTCCCCCGGTAAGGAGCCCGCATCAAGGGCCGCGCTCTCGCCCATCGTACCTGAGTGTACGACTGAACCGCACCCCTCCCAACAACAGCGGCCTATAAAGACGCCACGAAGGCATACACCTCCTGAAACTGAAGCCTCCCTCCATGAGAAGAGGCAGCGCATCGGTTCTCAGGACTCATCAGATTCACCATCATCAGCATCATCGGATGATGAGGAGCCCCAAGTAGCGACTAGAAAAAAGGTCCATACCTCACGTCCTAAATCGCCATCACTGCCACAACAGCCACCATCAATGTCACCGGACCGACGCAGTCACGACTCGGTCCAACACGAGCAAGGAGGTGAGGAGTCCTACAGCTGGAAGGTCATCCACCAACCCGTCCGGGTTAGCTCTTGACGATGGACAGCGGCCGTCAACGAGCTATGCCCACATGGCTGCGGCCCCTGCAATACCACGACCGCAATCGGAGGAGCCTCAAAGAACAGAGAAAGAAAAGGAGAAAGGAAGATACCCGCCAATTGTCGCTGAATGCCTCCCGGACTGGACGAGGCGTTTTGAGGAACTCAATAAAAAATTGGGTCACCCTCCTAATGCCCGTCCGTTCGGGAAGGGGGTAAGATTCACACCCCAGAGTCCGGAGGAGTGCCGTACAATTCAAAAATACATGGTAGAACTCACCGAAAGATTACCAACTATGTCGTGGTATTGTTATACCCCGACAGAAGAGAAGCCCACTAAAGTGGGCATCCGGGGCCTGCCAGTGGGCACTGACACCAAAATGATCGAGGAGGCTATCCGGGCAAAAGGCTTCCCCATCAACTACGTGAAGGCCATACCACCACGGGGAGCATATTGCCAGCCTTTGCCCTAGGGGTAGAGAGGAAGAGCCAAAGTGCGCCAATTGCGCCAAAAACCACACGGCCAACGATCGCCGCTGCCCAGTCCTGAGGAGGATTGCCAGGAAGCAGGGGATCGTTTTACCTGGCTACTCATGGAGAACTCTAAGAGGATCCCCCGGAGTCGCCCAAAGGCTGTTACCATTCAGAAGGATGGGTGGGCTACGGTTACCAGAGGAAAGAGTAGGCAACCAGCCAGCCCCCCCCCCACCCTCTCCTACAGCATCAATGGAAACGGTGGAACCCACAGAGCAAAGGGCAACCACCAGGGCGACTCTCCAACCTCCTGCCAACAACGCCACGGAGAGGCAACCCTCCTAAAGGAAGAGGCGGAGGAACAGTAGTAGGAAAACTGAACAGCCCCCTCCTCAGGCTGTGAGTACCTCTACCCCTACAACTATAGGACCGATAGCCTCGCAGGCGCAGGTTGCTGCAAGACCACCATCAACAACCACAACGGGTAGAGCACCAGAGAGGGCTCTACCAGAAAGTAGAGCTCGCTCTACATATAGAGTACGCTCTACCCAGAGAGAGAAGACCACCATAAATGCCCCAAGACCAGTGCCTTCACAACGTAGACCACCAACGACCGGCTTCGAGACGGCTGATGCCATCCACAGATTGGTAGGCATAGCCATCGAAGTTGGTACACAAGTCCTGGCCGACATAAGGCCCGGGACAGATCCCATTACTGCCGTCATGAAGGTGCTGGCAACACTACTGGTAAGGCATTACGGAGGACAGTAACCTGCGTTTGTTTTGCTGGAACACGGACGGGATTCAACAAAGGATCCATGAACTCCGCACGGTCGCCCAGCAGCAGGACATCCAGGTGATCTTGCTCGGTGGAACCAAAATACGACCAACAACGCATCTTAAGTTGCCTAACTATAGCATCTACAGGAGGGACGAGGTCAATCCTCAAGGGATCGCTTATAGAGGGACAGTGATTCTGGTGAGGAGAGACATCATCATCATCATCATCATCATCAGAGGCCAGGCCTCTCTTCTGTGGGCCTCTATTGCATTGCATTGCAGAGCGGCGCATTTAGAAGGCTGATGAACATCACGCGTCGCTCTACAAATTGAACCGGCAGTTAACGAAAACCCGACCACCTGTTTGCCCGCTGACCAACAACGCGCGCCAACAACGTTACGATGCCAAAGGCAGAGCAGATATCCTAGCTAAGCACTTCGAGGAGCAGTTTACTCCGAACCCAGCAAGTGCGGAGTTCTTGGAAATCCACACCCGGAAGAAAAGCCGCGTGCAGGAGCTCCTGTCGTCGCCCGCGCCACCGCTTGCAGGAGAGTGGTTCAACTCCACCGCCGAACTGCGGAGGACAGTAACCCGCCTGCAACCGAGGAACGCCCCGGGGCACGATGGAATTACCAACGCTGCACTACGACAGCTGTCCAATAGAGTCCCTGTAGAGATAGGTCGACTCTACAATAGCATATTGCGGACATCCCACTTCCCGGAGGACTGGAAGAAAGGCAAAATCATCGTCTTGCCGAAACCCGGGAAGGACAGGCGTAGAGCTGCCAACTACAGGCCGATCACGCTGCTGCCGCATATAGCTAAACTGTGTGAAAGATTATTGCTAAGACGTACACGGGCGTGTATCCAACTTCGGGCGGAGCAGCATGGATTCAGGAGGGACCACTCAACAGCAACACAGCTGACCAGAGTGCTGCACCTGCTTGCGGCCGAGCACAACCGCGGCCGCACATCGTTGGGCGTCTTTCTCGACATAGAGAAGGCGTTCGTCCGGGTGTGGCACACTGGACTACTCTATAAGTTAGATGATCAGACCAGTATCCCTCCTGCTATATTGTGGCTAGTGCCTTCCTTCCTCGTAGACAGGAAGTTCTACGTCTGTGTAGAGGACGCCGAGTCCACAATAAAGCCCATAACAGCTGGTGTGCCACAGGGCAGCTGTCTCTCACCAGTCCTGTACGCAGCTTACACCAATGACATACCTACCCTGGCAGGACATTTGCACGAATGGGAGGACGACGTCGAACTAGCGCTTTTTGCGGATGACAGCGCATACTTCACGTCATCCTGAAGAGCTCATATTGCAGCTGCCAGGATGCAACGTCCGCTGGACCCGCTGCCACCATGGTTGGATGAGTGGAGGACGGCAATCAATGTTAGCAAGACAACTGCTCAGCTCACTCACCGCTATAGAAATCTACCACCACCGCTAACCCTCAGAGGCCAGGAGATCGCATTTGAGAAGGCCGTGACTTAACTTGGATGCCGGATCGACAGGATGTTGCGCATGACTGCGCACGTCGACAATATTATACGCAAAGCTCGATGTGTGCGGGCAATGCTCCGTCCTGTCCTGACATCCAAGTTACCGACAAAGTCGAAGTTGACCATCTGCAAAATGTACATAAGACCCCTGCTAACATACTCTGCTCCGGCCTGGTATGCACTCCTGAGCGATCATCAGAAGCGACGACTTCAGGCCCAGCATAAATTGTCATTACGAACCATAGTCGGTGCGGGTCGCTACGTCCGGAACGACGTCATAGCGGCCAACCTGAAGATAGAGAGCCTACATGAATTCGTGGTCCGGCTGGCGCACGGTATGTTTGACCGCGCCGACAACGGGCCACATGAACATCTCAACGGCTTCGTGCCGTTGCACTCACGGCCGCCGGACGGGCGACCCTATCCAAGAGAACTCCTCCCTATATAGATTAGGGAGTGGAGTAAACCCCACAATGCCGCAGAAAGGCCAACTTCAACAAAAATTGTACTTAAGCACAATTACTTTGACAACCTCCCTTAATGACAATTTACCCGACTGCGACAAAAGTCGCTAATATAATACGGCTTTTACCATCAAGGCGCCCAGAACCGGCACATTGTTGTGTGCCGTGAGGAATGTCCGGGTAAAGGGGTATATCCCGAGGCCCGAGACCTGCATGGCACTATGCCTTGCAGAAGACAACAACGACGCCACTTCAGTTTACTAATCCATTTTATATATTAAGTTAGACATAATATTCCTTAAATTCATTTTCACAATTAGAACTCCATCTGGATTAGTTACATTCCCTTGTTAATTTCTATCGCAATACTTAGTAGTTGTAGCTATACCATCAGTAATTGTGATTTATTTTTGAAAGATATATTATTATATACATTCATAGTCCTGTAATCGTCCGTAAGCAAATATCCGTACTTTGTGTTTGGATTTCGCTACTACGGAATCCAATGCATTCCATTGAATCACTTCGCACATGAATTTCAAGTTTATTTGTTTTATGGATGTGGTCAAACATTTTTATATTTTTATGGATTTTGCTATCTGTCGAATGCCTCTAGAACTTTACGGTCTTCTTCTTAGTCAACTATTTAACACTTACGTTGAACTTCTGTAATGATGGCGTGTGGTACGCAACACTCTAACCCATAAGCTGCGTAGCAGCATCTGGGTGTTCACGGCTCCCACGGTCCTGGGGCCGGGGGAGCCATGCCCCCCGCAGTGGCGCCCAGGTAGAGAGGGATGCCTCGGTACCTGCAGGATCTCCTGTCCCCAGAAGGAGGTCGTAAAGGAAAAGAACACCACGCAACTTCTGTAAACTATCAATAGAGATATTTTATTAGGTGTATTCTTAAGAAATTGTTTGTTCACGTAACAGTTCACAACAACACGGTTTATACATTATCATGCAGTTTATGTAGTCATATTCAGTGTTATGTTTTCGTCTAGTCTGGGTCAACGCTGCATAATGCACGAATATCATGTATCTGATTTGAATTATAATCGATCATATAAGACTATTTTGGGTATTTTCGAATTTCAAAATATTCAGTCCTGTAAAGAGAGAGACGGAAACCATGATATATAAAGGTATAACCAGTTAAACTTCAAATATATGAAGAATACATCTACTAATACCTAACTTTTAACTAAAGGTTTGACGATCATTCTTATTTCGTTGGACCAAAAATTTATATTCAAAAGCTTAAGCTAGCCAGGTTAATTATGACATCGGGATATCAAATACCTCAGTACCCCGTGGATTAAAATTAAATTAAATAAGTTAAACAAAATATAATCCCAAAAACAAGTTTTATTCAATGTTGAGTATTTCATTTAATTACAAGTGCTAAATTTATTAAAATTTTAATTCTGTTTTATAGAAGAATTTCTCAATATACGAGGATTATAGTACGGTAGAAAGTCAATAAATCAAGATAATGGTTATAGGTTAATTTAAATAGGTAATCTTTCAAATTAACGGCAAACAACCTTTTCTCTGAGAATGCAGTGATATTTTTAATTTTCTGACAAGCTATATTTATAAAGACTTTTCATAGAGTACGAGTATATTTCATTTGTCTAAATTCCTACCTAACTATCATACTATCTAAGTTACTCCTTATAACATCAGCTATCTGTTAGTGAAGTTCTGTCAAAATCGGTCCAGCCGTTTCGGACAACAAACAGATAGACATTTTTTTTATTAGTACCGTATATACATTCATATGCATTTAGTAAAAAGCTGTTATTTTAATATTACAAACAGACAATTCAATTTTATTAACTTGTAGATTACTTATTCATAAAGAAGATTAAATTAATTTTCTTTTTTTAAACGTTTTTCAATGCAAAGCTTGCAATACACTATTTTCAACAGTATTTAACTTTAACGTTCTGCTTAATGACTAAAAGGTGGGTCCGCCGTCTTTTGGTCCCATTTTTTACACTTCGCCAGTCATTTGATTGATGGCCGAAAGGTGTACGTTAATTAGTTGAGTAATTAACGGAGCCATTGTTCATCGTTACGTTTACTAAGGTCGATTTCAATTATTTTTTATTGTTTTTATGTATGTACCTTAATGAATCATTAGCATCGACTCATTAATTCCTGTCAAAATTCCTTGCAAGTTTTTGTTGATATTTACTCGTTAAAAAGCTTCCGACAGGCTTCTCTTATTTCTTTAGTCCGTGTATAACTATACATATAGGTTGCTACATATAACAACCTATGTGTATAGTTATAATACGAACTAATTATTAAATTACTACATATAGTTTGCTTTCATATTTAAAAAAGAGAAAAAGAAAGGAAGACAATATTTATTCATTCAACTTCCTTTTACAAATACAAATTTACAAATCGCCAAACAAAATACTTTAAAAGAAAACGGTTTCGGCCAGACAGAAGCTTCGGATGTTTTTTTGAACGTGTGTGGAAACTTATTATCTGATAAAGAAATTGACCATCGTTTTACACGTGGTAGAGCCTTGGCTCCTGGTATATTTATGCTGCAGTTATATTAGTAATATAGTTGTAGCATGAATGGGTCGGCTCGACCGGGGAAGGACCACGCTCTTACAGAATACCAGCGTAAAATAGTAGCCTAATGACGCTGTGTTTCGTATGGTGAATGTAGAGAACCGGAGACCCTTTTTAGTGTTCTAGGAACTCTTATAGTTTCGCCATATCTGTCTGTCCGTCTGTCCGTCCTCGCTTAATCTCTGTGACCGTTATCACTAGAAAGCTGAAATTTGGTTCCAATATGTGTATCAATCACGCCGACAAAGCGGAAAAATAAAAATTGGAAAAAAATGTTTTATTAGAGTAGCCCCCCTATATGTAAAGTGGGAAGGGATTTTTTTTTAATTTCAACCCTAACATGTGATATATTTTCGGAAAGGTATTTAAAAATGAATAGGGGTTTACTAGAATCATTTTTGATAATGTCAATAATTTCGGAAATAATCGCTCCA